>CAJQUW010008554.1:0-48915 GCA_907163375.1 Prostheceraeus crozeri | reverse complement strand
TACTATTAGCTTTTCGAACTTTTTATTTTTTGATTAGAGTTGTATTTGATTTCCCCAGCATTGTAGTAATTATAAGTACTTCATTACATTCGTAGTGACTGAATCGGATGCTGAATTAAATATACATGTTCGTGTGGGGAGCTTAAATGACATAGGCGGTCGAACTGGGTAGCTCACTAGTACCGCGACCATACCACTTTCGTAAAATGGCTATTTTGGCTCGCCCACTTGCGATGTTGGCATTGTAGTTTCCTTGACGGGAACGAATCAGTGTAAAATATTGAGGAGAACTGAAAATATCAAAATGAATTTCCATAAATAGGATAGAACGATTTCGGCAAACAGAGTGCGGTCTTTGCTTTGGTTTCGCCAGTGATGATAATAAATGTTATGAATTCCAAATAGATCAAGTAATCCTCGCATCCGAAAAGGAAGCGTGATGAAAAAATATCCTTCTGCGGACACTAAAAGGTGTAGGTTTTAAGATTTGAGTATCCGCAGAAGGTTGTTTTTTCATCAAAATTGTATGAATATTAAATGTATTCCTGCTGTATAAAAGCGGGCTACTACTTTTTCCACTTTTCATCACTGATGTTAAGTAATTCACAAAATATCAAAAGTTCGATGAATACTTGATAGCGATCCTAGACGAATATATCAATAGCCTTTTCTGCTTTAAAGTTTGGTATCTTATGTATTATCATTGTAGCATAATTTCAAAACATTATAGCATTGTTAGTCAAGTGTTCTGAGACAATAATCTTATTTAGAAGTTCTGTTTTTATCGAAGCATTAGTTGTTATGTATTTGCTTGCCACCGGTAACCTCACAAGGAGCTTCGATGCTCCTCAAAATTAATTTATAGGAAAGTGTCACGTTTTATTGAAAGAATAGAGTCTAGTGTAAAACTTGCCATCATGTCTGCAAAGGACAATAATGGTTTATACGTTTGCTATAAATGCAGTTTCACGAGAGTATTCATGACATTGGACTTAGAGTCATGTCTCAGAATAATTCTGACTACACGTCTGAGAGCTGTAGTGAAAATGCTAAAAGGTGCCAATACATGTATGTAGCGTTCCTATGAACTCACAATTAAAATTCCACCACATTAAACGAAACTGTATATAACATCACAAATGTTATTATTAGGCTTATATCACTCAAATGCCACCTAAGAACATCAAAAAATCTTCCAAGTCTTATGTTACCATGTTGCTTAAATAATACCGTGAATTGCGTGGATATCAAGTTGGCTAATGAACATTTTACAAAGTAGACAATAGATTTCATCAAAAATATGAAAATTCAAAATACAGGCTGTCCCAGATGTCTCTACGAATTTCATTTTTATTTTACAAGAAAGCTAATAATGATACAGACATGAATCAAGTTTTATTTTGAGAAGCAGACATGGGAGATTCGTTTGATATATGCCCGGCTGCTTAAATGGTTTATTTTTCTTTTTTTCATTGCGGCAAAGTTGTCACTGTTTTTCGATAGATTCTGTAATAATAATGATTGTATTGTTATCCAATCGAGTGATGTTCTTCATTGATCAACGCCTGAAGTATCTATGGCAATTTCTATCACACAACATTTGAAAGTTGTTTTCTACTTATTGGCTTATTATTCAGCTGTCGAGTCATTGTCCGATATCTTCATTTTGAAAAATCTCGACAAAATTTTCAAATGACTGTTCTTCTACTGGATTCACTCTGGTTCTTACTGTGCTCTGACGAGATGGATAACTCTGTACGCGCTCGCATTATTCGACTGTATTACTCATCTGGTTGCTCTCCAACTGCTACCTTGCGTGCGTATAAGAAGGAAACTGGTGAACGGCATCCTCCCTACTGAAGGCGGAATTCGAAATCTCGTCAAGAAATTTGAAACTTCTTCGGCAATTCAAGACCTCCCCAAATCAGGGCGACATTCATCAAGCGGTGATCGTGCTTTGACTGTTTCTGGAGCAGTGGAAGAACTTAAATCAAAGAACAATTTTGGAATCTGCTCTGTGCGTGAGGTTGCTGAAGCATCCGAGATTTCCAAAAGCTCTGTGCACAGAATAATGAGACACGATTTGCATTTGAAACCTTACCGTCCTCAATTTGTTCAAGAACTGCTTCCAGCTGATTTTCAGATGCGCTTGGAATTTGTCGACTTAATGATCGAAAAGTTCGGAAGTGACTTTAGTGACATTCGGTTTACAAATGAAGCTCATTTTCATCTTTCCGGAGAAACGTCTTCGTTGACTGGTGCTGTTTGGGATGATAGCAATCCTCAAATTCGCATACCCAAACTTTTACACAGTTCAAAGTTGACGATTTGGGTAGATCTCAAGAGACGATATGTTATACCGCCCTATTTCTTTGATGGAAGTGTCACTTCTGCTTCGTATCTTGAAATGTTGGAGTCTCACTGCATTCCCTTCTTGAAATCAAAAAGAATTATGTCTCGGACAGTATTCCAACAAGATGGTGCGCCACCGCGTATTGGAAAAAAGGTGAAATTGTTTTGCAAAGGAATTTCAAAGATCGAGTCATAAGTCGTCACTTTGATTTCCACTGGCCAGCACGCTCTCCTGACATCACCCCCAGGATTATTGGTTTTGGGGTCATGTCAAGAATCAGGTATACAAGAAAAAGATGACAAGTTTGGTTGAATTAAAAGGAAGGATAACTGATGTGTGTTCGACAATTGATCGAGAGATGTTGGCAAGAGTTATCGATTCTTTGCCCGATAGACTTTGCTAACTGAAATTGAACAAAGGTCATCAACTTACCTGAAACTACTCGTAAGCGTTGAAATATAGTTTTATTCATGTTGGTATTATGTTTGTTTTTTCATATAGGATATAATTTGAAAGGAAAAAGCAATTATATTACAAAATTATTATTAGAAAAATAATTATTATTAAAAAAACAATGATAACTTTGGGAGAAACAAAAATTGAAAAAATAAACCATTTAAGCAGCCGGGCATATATCAAACAAATCTCCCATGTCTGCTTTTCAAAATAAAACTTGATTCATGTCTGTATCATTATTAGTTTTCTTGCAAAATATTAATGAAATTCGTGGAGACATCTGGGACAGTCTGTACTTGGTCTACCTAGGTGGTGATATTGCAGCGTTTAGCATTGCTCGATCTAGCCAGCAGACAACAGTTGGTAGCAAATACATGAGCATTAGTAGCCATTCAGTATATGATAAGATGTTCATTATGAAAATGTCCACCATTCCTAAGATATTTTAAAGCATGCATAATAGATAAAACCGACAATTCGTCTTATCTGGTCATCACCATTGTTGTTGTGTGGCATACTTATTATTTGCAGTCCAAACACTTACCGAGTTCTTATTGGTGACGCCGAGCATTGGCACAATCGTGAACCATTGCCCCTTCTGAAAGTTCCCGATCATTTCTCTAAACGACATCCTATTCCCGAAACGAATTTTGCTCCACGAGTTCCGAATGATCTCCGACACAATAACCCACAACCTTGGCACTGCTCGTTTCTACGAAACAATGTCCGAACATTGAATGATCCCATCTGCCATGTGGCTACTCATGAAGTCAACAGTCAACAGCCTGAGTGGTGGCGCACAGATCTGCAACCATTAGAACGTCCGAACCCTGCGCACACCGACGATTCAACATTCCGTGCAGATTATAGGTCTTGGAGCTACCGACAAAGAAATACTCGTCATAGTAGTAATCCCAATGTTACGGCAGCTAATGGGATAGGTGAGTGTATAATTAATGGATGCGGTCATGTGTGCTAATAGGAGATAACCGCTGTATTCAAAATTATATTTCAATATATTCCCAGCACGAGCTTTTAAGTATTTTATCTAGGTAAAAGTGGAAATGAAGACCACAGGTCTTCTGAATGTTCTTAATGCTTAATCCGATGTTAATTAAAATGTTGTAAAGAGACAATGCAGTTTTATAGATCACATCGGAAAATTGCCATTTGTAAGGTCGCAATGAGCATGACCTATGAACAAATTCCAATCTTCTCAACCGCATTTATCTTTTCATCCATCATTGAGTGTGGGGCTATTTATGTTTTACCAAGCACATCATTCCTTTGTTATGGAAGTTCGCTGTAGTGCAACACAGTTTGTGCATGTAAGTTTTCTGAGCCAAAGGCATCCATTTCAGATGCAAGTTTCACGAACGTGATGGATGTTTGCATTCAATTCCATCAGCTATCTCCTTGCCTAGTTTTTCAGGAAAATTCATAAATTTCAAATCAAAATGCAAAGAGAAAGCATTCAAATTCCAAATTTCATTGTTTTCACATGTTAAACTAATGATTATCCGCCACCACAAAGTACTTGCTACATTCATGATCAGGGCCTACTGCATGTACTAAAATTTTCAGTAAATTCCGTAATTTCAGTAAATCAGTCAAAAATTTAGTTGGGTCTGGTAATTCGTCCAAAGAATATGATAAAACATTGTGGATAGGGGAGTATATGGGAAAGGTTTTTCTAAATGGCATGGAAATAGAGATCTGTAGATTATTCCTTGCTAGTAGTTTATCAAGCATTCTAAAGCTTTTGACCGAATATAAAATCCTTCTTCTAATACATAAAGATTTGTTATTGACTGTCTGATAAACAATGGGCCCACTGTGACATAAAATGAAAGAGAGGTTTTGAAAAATATGTTCTTTTTATACCCTAATGATCAAAAAGCGTCTGTATTCTTCCTCGACCAAGAAGTTGGTGATGAAAAATTTTGGTCACATCAATAGTTGGTCCAAATGGAGGGCATGGAGCAAGGCAATGATGATCATTGTACAGTGTAGGTGCGAACTGTGATATCTCAGGGCCTTATTGCTGCTATAGTGATGCAGAAATAATCCCAGTGAGAAAATATCTATTACAGATAAATATACTAGATGACAGATCATAGTATATGATAATAATGTATTATTATCATTTATTTTATATTCTATTTATATTTATGTCAGATTTTGAGGCCAAGGGTCATTGCTTAGAAGTCAAATGCGAAGGTTCATTACTTCAAGAGTTCCAATATTAACCATGAAGGACAAATGGAAGGTTATTGAGCCAGCACAACGCACGCTGCACTTGTTTTTTTTTTGTTTCCGTAAATCCGCTTAAGGTTAATTGTAGTCCCTGAGTTACTGTTCTACCTGATATCCATTGAAAATCTTCTGATCTTTTATTATTTCTTCGGATTCGGCATTGAGAATTCTCGTTCTCACATTCTCGCTCACTTTCTAGATATGAAACTGCATGCGCAAGGCCAACTGTTGGTGAAATTGATTGAGAGATAAACTGATTTCAAGTTAAACTTCTGAATATGAATGACGTATAGCTAACATGCTTCCACATTACTTGATTATGGGTGGCAAAACCTGTATTATAGCAATCGGTCGCTGACATTGGCAGTTCCTAGGACAGTAAATATTCAATATCATTCATGCCAACTGGCAGTTTCTTCGATGTGACCTATGAATTGAACTGTATGATCAACTGAGGTCTAAAACACATAGAATATCATTGACATGGAAAAATGGATTGCAATTAAAATGGCAGGGGAGAATGGTCAATCAATCGTTCGAATTGAAATTGAAGCGCCTACCGGTTTTCGCCTGTCGTCAGGGTTTGATGTATGTTGAAATTAAACATGGTACAAAACATGATTGCTTTGAAATGGAAGCATAATTCCAAACCATGGTGGTTATTAAGCGAAGTTATTAGTGATATTAGGTGCATCAAGATACAGTCATAAGATTATTTGCCTACATTGTCAATACCGAAAGCCAAGTAGGCCATAAAAATTCGTAGTCGTTTTCTTTTCGCTCATGATATATCTTTGCACACTTATGAGATAATATCTGAATTGACACATCCTCTATACGTCTAGATTACCTAAGTGATTAGAATTCTAACTTATTGATGCTTTATCATTATGTACGAGTAATTGGAAACTGTAGTTGGAAACATTGGAAACAATGAAATTATTCGAGTGTCATTTCTTTCAGTCCCAGTCAACTCTCTCCCAGAACGTGATGGATCAATCCCGATTTGGCAAGAAGGACTTTCCTATGAACATATTTATGACTCCCGCTCAAAGAACAACTATCCTATTCGAGGCAAAGTAAGAAATCATGGATAGTCTTCTAAGATTATTCGTATTTTTTAGCGGTAATTTGCTGCATGTGAAAATGTCATCTTTAGCATTGCAAGTACCTTAACTGGCTGCAAAGATATTTTGGGCAATATTCATTTGCTGCTAATGGACCAGATTAATGTTAAGCTCCTGGATGCTAGTTTGATGCCACTTAATTGAACACCATTAAAAAAGTTGCTGATGTAAGTCACAACAAACCTCAGCTACTATCATGTCACATTTTCCTCTTTAAATAAGGTACATAAGAACTCAGGTTGATGTGAATATGTGACAAGTTTCATTTTTTTTATTCAGCAACTAAGTTCGTAATCCTTAAAATCTTACACGGATTCTGTTTTGTATTCTTAATCTGAAGGAAAGATCTTCTGGTTCACCTGCAGTAACGATTTGACTGCGGAATTAATATGTAAATACACAAGCGGCTGCTAAGCAAAATCTTTCAACAATCAACACTTCACTCTTTGCTGATAAGATTAGTGATTTAATGTTGTAGGGAAACTTTAAGATAAGCATTCATGACGTGTCTCTTTGAAAGCAAACATCTACTGAAAATGATCTGTGTACAGGTTAACGTAATTCACATTGAAATACGACAATCCCGTCATAACGTACACCGAAGCGACCAAAATATACCTATGTGCGTAGCATCAAAGGTAATTTTGTACGCATTATGTGATAGGGAATTTCACGGTGTATGCTATATATGCCATAGTACGCTCAGGGATATAGTACACTCTATATATCCCTGAGTACGCTGTCTCTCAAGTACGTTATAATGCAATCGAGTCAGTTTTTGGAAATGCATAGTTTTCTTCTTTGGATGAAAAGGCAAGTGAGCACTCCTTATTACTATTGACCAAAAGTCGAAGATTAATAAAAAGATATATACAAATCCCGAATGTTTTGGAAATTCTCCCCTCCTCAGCAGCGTTGACTCAATCGGCAATTGCCTAGGTACTAATTATTGACGCTTCATCTGAAAGCTTTCATGCAGGTCTGCAGGTAGGTCAAGCATGACACTCAGTCTGAATTGTTTTTGATCAATTGTCAATGTTCTGTTTTGCTTGGTACATTCTTTAAGTAGGACCTACATGTAAATGCCAATGCTCCAGGATAGTTGTATGTTCTAGGTATTTGTTGCCGATTTTGGCCGATAACCCTGACTTATCAGTATTTTATATTTCCGATTTGGTATTCATATGGTTTATTTTCAATTCCGCTTCGGCTACTTTTTGTCAGGGTCCCGCTCCGCTCCAATCTCGCAATATTTTTTACTGCCCGCTCTGCACCGAAATTGTATCCACTCCTCTCCACATCACTGCTAGGCATATGAAAGCAAGTTGCCCATATTACAGTTTAAGTGCTGACTTTCATCTTCAACCCACTTTGCGAATGCCCTTTCAAAACCACTTTAAGTAGCTCTTATCTAATAAAATCTGCAGTAAAAAGACTCGTTTCCACCTTGAAAATTCACTTGAATTCAAACTGTCCAATTTGCAACTGATACAGTCGCTTGTCTCTCTTTAATGATTTTGTTCTGATGAAATTATCAATATTCAGTAGTATGTGTCGTCTCGCACTCTGTCTTGAAAAGCTAAAAACCGTGCAATATTCCTATCATTTTTTCAGAATACTCATTGTTGTGTATCTGCCTTCATTTGATTGTGTATTGCAGATGCGGATTATTTTCGTTGCAGTTTTGTCCAATCTCGGAGTTATGCTGATTTTTTCTTTATACCCGGTTCATAGAATCACCCCAGACCTTCACTGTAGTTAAAAACAAGTTTTACGAGGAACAATTGTCATAGCAAATAGGATGGTAGCTTTCTACGTGTGTTATTGTAGTTGAAAGCAAAAGTGTGCCACATGTAGGATGCACCTCAGTCGCCCAATGTAATAAGAACATGAAAACAATCATTTCATGCTTTCACAAGGCATCCAGAAAGCTAAATGAATTCTCTATTCACATGGTCAGTGCAGCGCTACAGCGTCTTGTGTAGCTTTCTAGATGCCTTCTGTTCGGATCTTAGTCAGACTAGTTGCGGTCAGGAAGATAGTACAGTGTCCCAAAAGAAACCGAACCGCAAGATTAAAAGAAAATTTAAGATCAAAAACGACTATTCCAGTAGCTAGTAATAAAATAACTAATGTTCAAAGTGTCCACTTCAGGTTGAACAGAATAACGATATGTCAAATCATGTCGAAAGCATTGGTTAACTTTATTGATTATTCAGATATCAAGATTTCATTATTGCTCATGTCGCACTGATTCACTGTCATAAAGTTCGTAACAATTTAGATCGTTGCATCAAAATTACAATGCAGCGAAGAACGGTAGACCTACACGAACGTATTTTCATTATCAAGTGGTATTATGCAACCAGCAGCTACAAAAGGATAGAAGAAAAATGGGCAGAGAACTTTGATACTCCAACACCAAGTAAATCGACTATGTTTAATTTAGTTCGCAAATTTGAAGAAACGGGAAGTGTAGCAGATGCCCCAAGAGAAGGTCGCCCAAAGACAGCTTCTTCACCTGAAAATAGAGATCTAGTAGCCACAGCTTACGTCAATTCACCCAAAAAGTCCGTCCGCCGAGCATCCGTAGAATTAGACATATTCCGAAGTTCGCTCCACCGCATCGTGCGTGATGTCGGTCTAGCACCATACCGACCTCGTCTTCTTCATGCATTAAACGAGGATGATCACGACAAGCGAATGCAATTTTGTGAAAATTTCATTCAATTTTGTGAGGATTCACCAGAATTTCCACACAGCATTCTATGGAGCGACGAAGCATGTTTTAAACTTAACGGACATGTTAACAGACACAACTGTGGGATAGTAAAAATCATCACCGTATAATTGAACGAGAAGTCAATCTCCCTGGAGTCACAGTTTGGGGTGCAATCAGCAGTACTGGATTAGTCGGCCCTTTCTTTTTTGAAGGAAATGTTAACAGTGACCTTAACATGCTGAAGACTCAAATGTTTCCGATTGTGTCCGAGTTCCCCAATTTCCGTGATCTCCACTTCCAGCAAGATGGCGCACCAGCACATTACGCAAAAGATGTTCGAATTTGGTTCGACAAATCATTTCCAGGACGTTGGATTGGACGGCGGGGGCCATTGAATGGTCTGCCAGATCCCCTGACCTTACGCCTCCAGATTTCTATTTATGGGGAGTTCTAAAGAATGCTGTATACATGAGTAAACCAAGAACAATAAATGAGCTGAAACAAGTCATACAGCACGAATGGACTAACATTTCAACAGAAACTTGTCGGAAAGTATGTCGGAGTGTTGTACAACGATATCGGGAATGTATTAAAGTTCAAAGTGGACACTTTGAACATTTATGAATATATTATTTGCTCCTGGAGTAGTCGTTTTGATCTTAACTTTTATTTTCATTATGCGGTTCGGTTTCTTTTGGCGTCCCATTTGGACTTAATTTGTCATATCCATACGAATTTGAATACAGAGCATGCTTACATTATGAAGATTTTGAAGAATTTAAGCACTAAATTCTTTGGCAACTGTAGACGCCCCGTTTCGTTTCAGGACTCATCAGTATGGCTCGGAATGGCCCCAACTAGCTTGTGACATTAAGAATGTCCAAACAAACTGAAGGTCTACACAAAGGCAGATTATTTATCCTGATTTTGTCGTGCGGCTGATTATCATATAAGATTGTTGAGTGCCAGTTCACATGGTCATACAATGAATTTGGTGAAATCTGTATGATCTATACCTATGATCTAGTGAATCTTAGTAATAATCACATATTATAATCAGCCTCACGACAAATCCAGGACGGGCAATCGTAGAGCAGCTTGTGCAGCCATTCTTGATGCTATGAACAAGTTTTGGCCATTCAGAGTCGTGCTGATTAGTCCTTGAACGAAATTTAGTGTCTACTGCTGCTAAGGAATCTAGTTTTTTTCCGGTCAGAATATTCTTCCATACCCAGACCAAATGGCACTTTGCAATTTTTGATGTTGACATAATCTGATAATCGACACATGTGAAACTGTTCGATCATCGTGCATGTGTACTCGTAGTCTTGACGATTTTTTGTTAGATTTGTAGTTCATGATTAATTTACTTTTCCTATGCTATGCATTGCAACTTAAGAACTACATTACATACACATTCAAATAATGCTACTGGCAAGCATCCAAGATTGTTACTGTGGCGCTATTTTTCGTAGAATATTTACACATTTTCAACGTATACATAACTGGCGACATTTGCTTACTTTTCAGACAGACCAACTTACGTTTTCCGCACAAATACAATGCGAAAAACAAATTTATATATTAACACACAATTATATTGATATATTAACAAAAATATACACATCAAAGATATAAACAAGGTGCGTAGTTTCTTTGGCGTCTTCAGAAGTAAGATTGTTCATTACGAGTAAAAATATTATGCCTCCCGATTCCAAATCAGACATCGTCCACATGTGATGTGAATTATCGATTATCTATGTGTGAGAAAGAAACATTTGGTGCTTCAGTGAGTTAGACGTAAGCAGGTAGTCAAAGCGATCATCATCTTAGTTTATTGATAGTTTTTAAAAGACATTGATTTTGATATTACATTTTTTACATAATTTTAGCACAACAAAGTATGATTCAAGCTTGGGGCTGCTCAATGAAAAAAAGAAGAATTAGAGTAATGAAGATGAACGAAAGGAAAATTATAAGTTAATATTTGTTATGGCAGATTTGCTATGTGTAATGATCATTTGACTTTATTAGCCCATGAGAAATTGTTGATATTGGGGAATGTGTGACAATATTGGAGACTGAAGCTACGTACATTATTAACAGAAGACCAAGACTGGCTACTAAAGGACATGTATCTTTCAAAGCTTGTTGCAGAAGAATTCCAACTTATTCAGTTTATAACTTTGCTTCGGTTCGCAGTTCTTAAGATGAATCGGAATTAGATGAAGACGAAAGAACCGAGAACTATGTATGTATATCTCTCTAATAGGTAGCTATCAACTATATTGATGCTAGAATGATATCATGATGCACAGTAAGCGAGAGTACATGTATGTTCGTCAGTGTTATTTGTTACTTTCCCTGTCCACTCAAAGGCGCGACTTCAAATGAGGGGTGGGGCATCCGGCATGCAGCGGCAACTCTCAGCAAGTTAGGATTCGAAACCTTCAGTGAGAGTGGGCGTATTTCTCTCGGCAGACAGACTCGAACCCGGTACCTTGTATGCTATCGTACCGAATTGACGTCATTAGCCAATACTATCCTGCCAGATTTAGAAGAGCATTTGTATATCAAACAATGACACATGAACATTTCAATGATGAGCTGGCTAACAATTTGAAATTATATGAGAAATAAGATGTTCACATTTAACAACGTGCTTAATCATCTCTGAAGCACAAAGCGAATTTTGCATGAAGTCAGATGAATAGGAAGTGTGGAGACGAGGACATGACAAAATGCAAATAATTAGAAGCAAAAGTGAAGTCACAGAATATAGTGATTGAAAGAATTCAATCGATATGTTTTCTAGCATAAATCATGTGTATCAATTGTAATATGATAAGAATCAATGATGTGAAAAAAATCAGTTTTCACTCCCGAGTAATTTAATGCCACGAAATGATTACGAATAAAAAATATGTACACAGCCGACGTTTCGGGTCCAGACCCTTTCTCAAGCACAAGCAGCATTATAAATATAAAAAAAAAAATAAAATTTTTTAATGCTGCCTTTGCCTTGAAAAGGGTCCTGGACGACAAACCGAAACGTCGGTACATATTTTTTTTTATTTCGTTATTTATTTCGTGGCAATTTTAATCGAAGGAAAGAAATTTGTTTTTTTTTTCTCATCATGATTCATTATGGTTCCTCGTCCTACAGCCATCTCTTATGTAATATGATAAGGAATTCCGTCCTGAAAACGTAGAAACCTTTGACTGCCCGCTTACTTCTCACTCCATCAATTTATAATGAGATCGCAAAAAATTTGTTGTAATTGCATTGTGTGAAATCAATGATGTTTGTACAATAATGATGTGATGCATTTGATTTTTAACATTCTAAATTATTAACATTTTCGATGTGTCTCTAGATATTAATCATGTTCACGCGATTTTTTTCAGTCTGCCTGTTTCTAGACGTTGAAGAAGAATCCGTTAATTCGGCAAAAAAGTTAAGCCGGGTTGATCAAATTTTTTTGCACGTGTAGATAACACATCGTGGCTTGTATCACCATCTGTATAATATTCTCTGCTTGTCTGCCAATATGTCACTAGTGAATATCTCCATGTTTCTGTGTAGTTGACAGAGTCTTCATTAAATTATACAGTATATTTATACCAGTATACAAGCTGTACATGTAATTGCATGCACTCTGAAGTAATGTTTTGCATATATGATGCATTATTCAGATGTATGGGCTTGTGGATGTCAACTGTGTTGCAAATGTCGTTATAATACTTTAGAAGTTAATCACCAACTCAAACTCGTTGAGATTCAAACAGGCCGAGTTCGGTCAAAATAATTTCAAACATTTAACAAACATTAATCTTTCATAATTTTGTAATGTTTCCATGCGCAATCAGGTTAATGAGATCATCTTACAGTATCAAAATAGCAAACCCGACTTGTTAAAGTGGTAACTGAACAATGTCTAAGAAATTAGCATACATGCGAGAGTTGTTCACTTTTCCATCAGTTGATGTCTATGTGTTCGGACTTTTCTCCAATCGACTTTCCTTCGACATGGAGATTTCTTCGACTAATATATTTCAATGATGATTATAACTACAGGCAACACTAGATTAAAGAATATTGCTATGCAGTTGTGAAGCAAAGCAACAACCTAACAAAGATCCATGACATGAAACTGAAATACTAAGTGTCTTTATAAAATATCCCTATTCAATTTTAGAGATTTAGAAGAAGTGTTTTGCAGTACAAACGGTTCACGTACAGCTCTAAAACTAATTTGATGATAACCAGTTTCCGCGTCGAAGAAGTGTCTGTGTTGAAGGAGTGTGGAAGAAAAAATATGTATCGAAGAAATGTACGATGGCCATACATACATATACCGTACATCTAAAAGCTAATGAAACAGCTTTTGTCATAATTTGCAGCCTCAGAAGAAGTTGATCCAGCCCAATGCTAAAATCACACAGTTATGAAAATTTAACAACTATCACATTTCCTGTTTAGCTGTGTACTACTTAAATTTCATCAACCTATTAATAATGCAATATTTCACCTTGAATAATGCAATGTTATGATCCGTAAAATAACAAAAGTGTGCAGTTTAGAGAAAAATTTCTTTAAATTGATGGTTTGGAAAGAATTAAGATTGTAGATTGTAAAAAATCCATTCGGCAACTAATTTCTGGCGTCATTGGAGGATCATCGTCAAGCATAGAAAGCTTGAACAAACATATCACAAATTCAAAACTCACATCACCAGGAAATTCATTGCACAGAAAAATTAGAAGAAAGAAAAGTGAGCATGTGAGAGATAGTATTGAGCTGCATTTTACCAATGGTAAAATCAATTGAGATTGAGATTGATATGACTGAAAGGGCGAGGGAGTTAATGTATAACAGGAGAAATAGAGGAAAGAAATATAATGTGAAAGATGAGAATGTGATAGAGCATTATATCAAAAATAGGCTTACCAAGTAGATATAAAGTTCCCATAATTTCTGTTTTGCTACTTATGCTTGGCCTCAGTTTTGTTAATCAGTAATGCCATTCGCAGATGTAACCTAAATTTGCCTCGTCACTATTTGCTGTTATTGCTATTATTCATCGCTGTTGTTGCAAATTTTCTTGTTTGACATTTTTGCAGGTGTCTATTTATTGAAGAATTGAAATTATTAACTTTCTCTTTGATTCTGATATGAAATTTTCCTTCCTATGCAAAAACAGAGTATCATGCATAAATCACAAGTTAATTTGTACAGTTGCATAAGGATTTGTTGGAATTTATTTAAATATAGCGCTATATGCCAGAATCAAAGGATACTATAATAATTCCAATTTTTTAATAGATAGGCTTCCTCAAAATTGTCAAGCAAGAATTTCACAATGACAGCAATAGCAAATGATGGTGACAAGGCACATTTACGTCTGCGAATGACATTATTGATTTGCAAGCTGAAGCCATACATAAACAGCAAGATAGAAATTCTAGAGATTCTTTAACACTTAAGTGAATCAATTTTTGTTATAATGATCTATCACATCATTCACTTTCCTTTATTTCTCCTATTATTCCTTTAATATATTCAAGACATCCATAAGTTTTGGTACTTCGTATTCGTCTGCGCAAAACCATTTGATTCCAACGTGCTGAATTTGATCCTGATTTTGGTCCAACCAGTATTGTTACACAGTATCGGTATTTTTCTAGAATTCAATATTAGCTAATTGAAATTATTGCATGGTGTTACCGCATGTTAATTCTTCTGTGAATCCTTCTAAAACGGACATTGTTCTGACAGACAATTTTCACAGCATTTTGTCATTCACAGGCATGTTGTTCCTTATTTTGCATGTCTTTAAACTTAAAGTGGAGCATTTACTAGTACAGGTTACATCGTCCTAGTCAGTAAAAGTACAGTTACATCCTGCTGGTGCAATTGCCACCATGTCACAATGTGTTGAATGTCGTACGATTTTGCCGCTGAAAACTGTATATGTACCGTCAAATGAAAACTAATAATGAATTGAATAAACGTCATGTCAATTGAGGGAAAATAGAGGAAATGCCATGAAAGATTTCTCTACTAGTAGCGGCAAGGTAATCGCTCTTTGGCCGTGAGAAATATCCCTTCTATCAAAAGTGATATTATAAAGTACCAGTTTTAGCACAAATGCTACAATTTTGTATAATGTCTGCTACTCGTAGATGCTTTCTGATTTTTATCGCGAACCGGCAGGCGATAATGTTTCCTATCAAACTAATTCATCAGGCGCCTATTTCCCAACAATCTGAAATTTAGTTTTCATTTTCTGAACTTTGTAATTTAGTTAGCGTATAATCTTGGGAGTAGTGTACCACTGTATCTTGCACAATTATATATTCTTCTTTTCCGAATCATCGGCTCTCAGTTTGTATTGTTGTGATGGGTGATTGTATTAAACTCATTAAATATTGTGGCAATCCACAACTTTTCACCGCTAATCAATGGCTTGTCGATCATAAAATGGTTAATGAAATATATTGTAATGAGCATTTAAGGGGCATAGATGCTTGAAATCAGATCAAGCCACATCAATCGGTGGACTATGCGGCTATGCATGAAGCGGAAGTATGACAAGCGAGTTGAATAATAATCGCTATATCACGTGGGATGGGAGGACTCCTTCCCATCAGTATCCAATAAAACTCGGAGTAATTATATTATCATCGTCATCAATCGTATGAATTTAACTAAGTTTCTTGCCTTGACCTATCATGGATCCGAGATCAGACTATTTAATCTTTTTATCAAAATGAAATGTGTTATATATTGTGTTTCAAAATGTAACGAGATCGTTGTAATTGTCTGAATTGCGATAATTGTGATGTTTCGAAATTAATAGTGTAACTCACACGACGCTGTTTACTCAGGATGAACTTTTTGAAATCATTTCAGCTCAACTTCGTTAACTCAACTTAGCTTTCTTTCACTATAATTGTTATTTTCATCACCTCCGTGATGACATTAGTATGCTTTGTTGTTCATGTCCGTTCATATTTGCTTTTACCTGGCTTTGATGATGACACAACTTTATAATCAGACGTTTTGATATTTGCTGTGATAAAAGTGTGGCAGCAGGTTATTACATAATATAAAACACATTCGATTAGAATTTTGATGATTATTGTGTTCAGTTTGCTTTGCTCTTCCCATTTAACTTATAGCCAAAATTCGAATAATTTCATCGCAATTCCGCTGAAATTTAGCAAATTCATTAGTCTACTTCAGCTTATTTTTTTCGCTTTCATCTTCACTGTCTAAAAACTGTTGGCAGTGATCATGTACTGACGTGTTCTTTGGAGGTACATCTCGTCATTTTCATCTTTAACTTTAGCTGGTCTTGCTTGTTCTTCCCCAGTCTGCTTTGATTTCCGTGCTGCCGTGGTATCATCTTGCAAAGCCTTATCGCTTCTTGACTTTGTTTCTACTTAAACGTTTTACAATGAAATATACGTTTCCAAAAAAATTGAGATCGGTTCAATTTTGATATTTCCAAATCATGCAACAAAATGCAACATCGTTGACCTGTAGTGTCCGTTTTCGGACCTGTCGTGCTTCTTCGTCATCGATTATCTATGTATAAGGTTCCTTGTGCGTTTGTGTAATTGTATTAGCCATGGATGTCGACTAGCCCGTTACATCCTTACTATGTGGTGTCAATCGTAATTCACGGTTCGAGTAGAGCCTCCCTGCTGCCCGAGTCATCAGATATCGATTTTTTCTCACAAGACAGTGACATATTTTCCAACGTCAGAGGTGTGATGCCCGAAACGCGAAAGGCAGGTATTGATGACTTAAAATGAGCCACTGTTTGAAATGAAATGTTGCAACTGATACCCTCAGCTGATCGCCAAAGACGGTAGAAGATCGAGGGCGTTCTTATTAAATTGGTTTGTATTCATTTACTTACAAGTACAGTCTGAAAAAATCAATGGGTTGAGGAAAGCTCTGATCAATCAAAATCAATGTAACCGGCACTAATGTTGGGAAAGGTAGTGGAGAAGACGGAGGAGTCTTCAAAAACATTGTTGAATTAGAATAGTATCGCTGTGAATGGAATGTCAAAGATCTTGGAAGACTCTGAAAAAGAAACTATGATACCGTTCAATACAAGTTTACGCGATACCTTTCCATAAGCCTACATCATTGAACCACAAAAAACAGATAAGTGAGGTGGCCGCAAATACACGATTTTCGTGTGCATACACCGAAGCTGTTTTCATTAGAACGCAGAAAACATTTGCTGTCAAGAAATTACTCCATGGAGCAATTATGGATATGATGTACGAGTATGTAGATGATAATGAATGCGTTAGTGGTTCAATGAAGTAAATAATGTCTCAGCAATTATATAGCGTTGCTTCGTTGCAAGTCGAACAGTATCTTGAAGAGCACTATGACAGTTGTACTATGTACTATGACAGTTGTACTATGATTGGCTGCAGAATTATCACTTAGGTAGACCACTGACTAGAATTTTAAATGAAAAGCAGCTTGAAACAGGCAAAAATGATTTCCAAGCAATCTGACCACGAGCAAATTTTGCACCTAATTGAAGTCCAGTCCAGGTTCCAAGTATAGCAGTGGACCTTTATTATCAGAATTTGCTCAAGATTAAAGACTTTTGTAGCTGATAAAGACTATACATCTTCTACTGCCTTATTCTATAAGAGTGAGGTTCAATATGAAGAAATACGGTAGTGACTGAAGTTAGATAGCAATAAATTGTTATTGATCATGTCACTATCAAAATGGTATTTGCTAACACTCCGATCTTCAAATTGTGAGGCTTTTATGTTGCTTCCGTTAAGTGTGCTTGGATGATCTCAAACGATAAGATAAGAAAGCTTCTAATTTCCTCACAAATCAGGATTCAGTGAGCACATGACAAAAGCAGAAATATACATTACACTACACTGGCTCATCACAATACTTTATGAAGGAATATCTTGTAAAGGGAGTTCCTAGTTCGACTGTTGCGCTCAAAAAAACGTCACACGCAAACAATGATCAACTTTGCACTCTATGTTTCCAAACAGTCTTACACATGATCGGGAGCAGCATGTAAGAGATTCTCGTAGGTTACATCAGAATTGATTATGCGAACACTCGTATTTCTAAATATAGAAGTTACTGCTAAAGACAAAAAAGTAAATTACAAAAATATGGATGTACATTTAGTAATATTGAACTCGCAAACATGACATAAGCATTGAAAGTCCAATTATCAGGACAGTTTGGGCACTTAAATTTCCTGATTACATGCATTCGCCTTGATGTTTTGCTAAAAATGCATTCAATATGTGCATTCCACTAGAGATTATATCAAAAACACACAAAGGATTTATCGCCTGTCAACTTTAGGGATAACAAACCCATCATAAGTTACGATTAAGTTAGCAACAAGTTGCTTCTTAGCAATAATGTCTAAAACTTTGCGTGCGTTTCGAGATTTTAAGCGGGAGATGATTCGCAATAGACCAGTCTACACAATTTTCCTATTCTGCCTGAAGCTGATCTTTAGACGATGAACTCAGGAAATGCATAACGGCGCAGTCATCTGCATCCTTGATCACAGACGAATTAGTGAACAGTGGTTTGAAGCTTTGTGTGATCAGGATCGGACCCACTACACCTCCATGGGGCACGGCACTGCACAGAAGCCCACGATGAATAGGTACTGTTCCGTTTCTGGAACGAACCTGTTAACGATCTTGCAGAAGTTTCCGATCCACCTGACGATGAAGTGAGCAAGTCAAGTTTCACGGCTGCCGACAAGATGTCGTCATACAAGACCCTGTCAAAGGCCTTAGGAAAATCTAAGGCCGCTATCCACGCCAGAGTCGAGGAATTGAAGAGCACTGCTGCTTATTAACGGTAAAGCTGACGGTGTACAGGAATCATGACCTTGCACTTAAGCAAACTGAGTCGAATCTGAATTCCTCTCCAATATTGTTATGATAAATTTGTGGCACACAAGTTTCTCTAGCACTTACGAAAGATGAGATAGCGAAATTTGGTGATAATCCTTTGTCGAAGAAGCACGAGTGCACTTAGGAACAGTAACGACGCCTTTTTAAAGCATGAGACCACCGTTCCGCTTTTCAGACTGTCACTAAATACAGAAATGACTACAGGAAAAAATTGCAAAAGATATAATGAGGACGATCATCCGGACCACAGCTTTTTCGTCTTAACTTTCTCAAGATGGAGTAGATATCAGAAACATCAAGGGTCGAATCTACCGCTTAAGTCTCATCACATATTGCATGTATGAGATAATAGTTGGATGCGTTCTGAAACACTGACTCGAAAAATGAGTTGAAGTCGTCAGCACTGATGTGCGTAGAGAAGATGTCGATTGAGAATAGCGACCAACGCTCTTGATAGCTTTCCAGACATTCTTCACACTTTCGTTCGATCACGTTTCACACGATCAGATATTCTGAGTTGCCGTTGCTTCAGGAAACGGGTTTATGAAATTACTTCTTCTCTTAATTAAGCGATGGTACTAGGACATCTGCCTCTCCCAATAAGCCCTGTCACGAGGATTTATCAGATGTCTCAAGTAAGAAATGACTCACGGTGGATTTATGCAAAGGTAATACGAAAGCTTTATTCAGAATTCTGGAAATTTGATCGCAATTCGATTGCGTCTCGTCATTCGTCAAAGTGTTGAATAAAACCTCGACATTATGCCTTGGCCAATAGTAATCTAGCGGCCCTACATTTAGATCGCAAAAATCCATTAGATCTCGACGTTTTACTCGATTAACAACGATTTTTCCTGCAATTCAGATAGTTATATTGATATAAGTGTAATGCAGGATTCAGCAATAGTCAGCAATCAATACCAGTCACACACTTGTTTCTGCAAGATAGATCAGAGATAAAGATGGTGTGCGTTTTTGCCAGGAAAGTTTCTACAAATGCTAGAGTTTGAATATATGTCTTTCCATTGTTCGCAACAATATTTCTTTGCTTTGTCTTAATTAGTTCAGTGACAATAAGCTTCCAAGTTCCGATATTTGCTGTTGTGTTTACAAGCGTTATATATTTTTTAAAATCTGGTTGCATTTTCGCTGCACATTGCAGAAGAGGGTTGTTTGCAGAGAAGTATTAATTTCCGCATGGCGTTGAAGCATTTTGTGACCTGGAGTCTGCAGTAGTCCATGCATTATATTCTTGTTCTTCGCAGTGTTTGTCGACTGAGATTGATTGTGACAAAGTTCCGAAACATGGACAACAGCAACAACTCAAATTTATATAAGAATGATCGGTTGAATCGAGAATGGTGCTTATCTGGTGATTATTTGATGCAAAGGTTTCTTTCGGACCATTCTTTAGCAACCAAATTATAGAGTGAATGTGTTGCCACATAGAATGTTGATAATGATCATTCTAAATTTTCAATAATCAGATCTCTGCATTTTAACTTACAGTGTTGACCTATGTGATGATTATGAGTCACACTTAGCGGTATTCCATTGCAATCCATGCTATATAGATGGTGTTACTAATCAGAATCGCAGTATAAGTAGGTGATCGCCGATTAGTGAAGCAATATATTGGATGCGAACGACGCTATTGACTGTTTTGTTGTCGCTTAATTAAGAGCATTTGAAAATTATGCATATGAAATGAACCTATACTTGGCTAACGTACTGATAGATAGCAGCGACAATGCTTATAATATGAAAAGTCGATGCGTTCGAGCAAGTACTTGTATTCATATTTCAATAGGAAAGCGATTTTCATTAAAAAGGGAATGATAAATGATTTTTCAATTAGGTAAACCAGATCAACATTCGAGATGCGGAGGTAGTTAAAGCTTATTCGATCGAAATTTTTCTTTAAATTCCTCAGGACGGGTTTTTGATCCAGGTTCGAAAGCTCTGAGTTGGACCATTGTGACAACGTGATTGAACATGAAGGAGATTATGTAATCCAAGCAAATGCGAGATAATGTGGTGTTCATCTTCCCGTCGTGCTTCATCCCTTCCTAATGACTCCATTCGTGTTGGAAATCATATGGTGAAACCATCTTCGTCTGTTCGCTGTCTTGGTGTTATCATAGAGTCGGAGGTAAATCATATGGTGAAACCATCTTCGTCTGTTCGCTGTCTTGGTGTTATCATAGAGTCGGAGGTCTCTTTTCGTGCTCATGTGACTCATGTTGCATCCTTGTGTTTTGGTGTCTTGCGACAGATACGTTCCATCGGCCGCTCTCTGTCTCGTCCTCTCCTCATCAAACTAATATCATCACTGGTATTGCCTCTCCTCGACTTTTGTAATTCTATCCTGGCTGGTATTCCACGTAAACTCTCTAACAAGTTTCAATCCGTGTTACATGCTAGTGCACGTTTGATTTTTGGAACTTCACGCTTTTCATCTGTAAGCCCTCTACTTCGAGATCTGGGTTGGCTTCCTGTGGACATCCGTCCGCTTTATAGGCTGGCTGCGTTGACACATGCATGTTTTCATGGAAAAGCTCCTTCTTACCTGGCCCACGACTTCAAATACACTTCTTCAAGACGCCCTGGTCTTCGATCCTCAACAACACAATCACTAATTGTTCCTCGGGTAAAGTGCCCAACTATCGGGGGACGTTCATTTTGTGTGCAAGCCTCTCGTACATGGAACTCATTACCACCGCATATAACGAACATTTCTGAACCGCATATTTTTAAGAAATCAATTAATCAGCATTTCTTAAAATCCTGTTATACGTAATTTTTGTACTAAATGCTTTTTACTTACATACTTTTATTATTATAATTTTGATGAAATTTTGTACAGTGGCCTTGAGACGTGTAAACATGTGAAATGTCACTCAAATATAATTCGTTCCTGACTGACTGACTGACTAATCCAATGAAAGTCCTGTTCAGTTATGTAAATGCTCTCATGATTGTCCATTTCTAGAAAAAAATTGTACTCTATCTATACATATGAGTTTATATCTTTTTGTATTTATGGTAGACGATTTGAATTCTTTCTAAAAGAATGAGATACTACCTTGTGAAATTTCTATGGATTTGTACATTTTCTAAAAATTAGTTTCTGTGTTCCAAGCGTTTCTGCAAGGATAACATTGTTACATGTCTGCAAGACTTAATGACCATATTTTGTCTTGGCGAGAGCTCTAGGTTGTTGGGACAAGCCATTTCGTTTACTCTGCCTCATTGAATAATGTACATCTGACAATTCATGGACTTAATTCTATATAGTGATATGAAATTTACCTAACAAAGTTAACGCAATAACGTTGTAATAACAAAGTCATCCACGTATTACCAAATTTAATTACTATCGCTGTAGTAGTCTCGGTTTGCGATCATCCATTTCGCTTTTCCAGTCGATCTGTGAACCGAGCATTGACGAGGTGCCTGCTCCATTGAGTTTATGATCAGCATATGCAATCTAAAAAATTGTAAAGACATGTGACATGTGCTGAAAAAAAAGGTGTACACATGTACTTTCCAGTTCACACAAATTCTTATTAAAGATTTACTTTTGACCAATCTGTTTATGAGCATTACCAGAACCATGTCGTTGCTTTCTAATGAATGCTACCAATTGTTTATCTTATTTATCAAGGAAAATTGTCAATATTTTTCAGCGGCATGGTGCTTTCGTTTATCAACAAGACGGACGTCGCCGCTTGGAGGAATTGCCGAAATCTGCAACTGCTTTGGTTCCTCAGGATTCATCAATTGAGGCGCGTGAATGTGTTACAGCCCATCCTCCACCTACATGGAAACCTCCCGGTTTGACCCCATTCAATCGCCAATTCGTTCGAAGAGATCGATCTTCTGAAGATACGGTGGCAAATTTAATTCAACCTGATTTCAGTAATTTGAATACTGATTTTACGGGTTGAGCATAAAAATCTCACTTTCCCGGCATCATGCACTGGAAAGGAAGCATTCTGCTTTAATGATGTGATGAATGGAAATTGGGTTAACAAAACTCCATAAAATATTGATCCTTTCATTTTTATCATTAAATATTTGAAAAATGTTCAATAGATAAGGTAACGAAATTGTACAGCTCAGAGAATGGACTGGCAGATATTAAAGGAAAAGAAGAATTCTTAGATTCTTTTCAGTGTTCAAAGTATTTTGTTTTAGACGTTAATTGTACTTTTTTGATAATAAGTTAGATGAATGACCATTTTTTATTTTTTCAGCTATGTTGATTTGGTTTCCAGCGCGCGGACTTACCACTTGATTTGTACTCATAATATTTTTCTACTAACGAGGCGCAAACAATGTCTTTCTTCATGAGAAAAAATACATGCATACCACTGATATTTTTGCGACTATTCACTTATCGCTTAATCTTAAATATGCTTCCTTTGAAAATATAAGGCTGTTCCATACGATTCTCATTATGTTTGCAGTATTTATTGACTTATTTTAGAAATCCAAGGCAATGTGCTGTAATTTGTAAACGAATCATGGTCTGTTCTCCAATTAACTGAATTGATATCATGGAAATGAGTTTGTCATGTAAATATATTCCTTTTGCATTGACTGACCAGCTTTGTTGTTTTTGACGAAATTTTCACAACATTTCATGCAAGGTGCTAACTACAACCCACACATTTTTAAGCTAAAATAGTTTCAAAATCTTATCTCAAACTTGTGGGGCTGATAATCATCAAGATTGTAGAGTTACCACCTGGCCAGGACTGGGCATAGAATATAAAGATGTCCTCAGACTTGAACAATTCAAGCACGAGAGTACCTTGAGAGCAGCAGACGCTGCGTATCGCTTAGCAAGGGTCCGTCAATGCGGCTCAGAATGGCCAAAACTAGCTTAAAATATCTAGAATGGCTGAACAAGCTGAAGGATTACACAGCAGGCTGTTTTCTACGTTTATTTAGCCCGGCTTAGTCGTGCGGCAGATAATCAAGAAGATATGCGAAGTGTTCATTATTTTTATTTGGCCTTCATCTAAAGCTTGTTTTCAGTCAATTCCCTCTCCTCAGCATGAAATAGAAACAGTTGGCCTTTTTAAAAAATCATGGTTGAAACGTTTCGCACGAAGGCACATTGCATAGAATACATCGATCTAACTGAATTTTTGAAGAAATAATGTTTAATTTTTCGGCGGTTCGGATTTCCACAATATTCCGCAATTGATGTTGCAATAACGCTTCAAATTATCACTTCCAACCGGGATTTTTGATCTTCAACTTTCTACCAATTGGCAGAATCGCTCAAAAAAAATTCCGCTAATAAAAGTATAGCATGGTAACATAGAGTAGGGATATATACAGGGTGTCCCACAAGTCTGGAAACATAGGAGAAAATCGCATAACCTCTCCAGAAACGTAAAAGTTGGCTTCATCAGTGAATAAAATTTCATATGGGAAGTTGTCATTTTCTTCACACATGTTCATCGCCCAGGAACAAAATTCAGTTCTTCTGTCTGGATCGTCTTCCGATAATTTTTGCATCAAATGCAATTTGTATGGATGCCAGCTATGGAGTTTCAGAATGCGATGGATGCTTGACTTTGAAATGTTGATTTCAGCGGACATACGGCGGATGCATCTTTTCGGACTTCTGCTAAATGCACCCAAGACTGCTGTACCGGTATCTTCATCATTGACTCGTCGGGGAGGGCCACACCGGGGTTTGTCATGCACACTGCCAGTCTCCTTGAATTTTCTCAAAAGTTTTGCCACACAACTGAAGCTGATGGGCTCGCGTTCAGGATGGTTCTGATTGAACAAATCCGCTGCGTCTCCCGTGCTACGATTCCCAACCAACAAAATTACTTCAATGCGCTCTTCAATTGTCAATGGCATGCTCGCTGATAAGACGTGAAATGGAAATGCGATTGACTATAGCCAATCTCAATATGACTATACCGAAAACTAGTCAAATGTTCTGAACACAATGATAGATAGTTCATTTGCACAGCTATTTGTCGCTGATGACATTGAAGTTAAAGATGTTAATCAGAAGGATTTACGTACAAATGCATTGCACACATAGAAACTCATAATTTCCTATGTGTCCAGACTTGTGGGACACATTGTATAGGTAGAATGTCGACTCAAAAAAGTATCTGTATACATTGAAAAATTTTATAGCAATACATGTAGATTCAGTTTTTTGCGGAGATTGCTGGTCCAAAAAATTATTTGAGCACTTTAGAAAAAATTCAAAATTTGCCAATTTATTTACTACCGAGATGACTCTCCTATATAAGTAATATGAAACAAGTTGGATATCAAAAGGAATGAATATTTGCTGAAAAGCATCCTAACTAAGCGGAAATCAAGCTGATTATCAAGGGAATTTCATGAATTGTATTATAATGGAAGTCTTCATGAAAAAGTCATGATATTATTCGTGCTTTCTTGGCTGAAATTTCAAGTTTTTAATTCAATTTTCACCGGCATGATTTTATGATTCGATCACTAAATTCATGTTTGACTTCTAGAATCTGAATAGTGATGTGAACCTATACGCTCGTATTTACATCTTTCAAAGTTGACTGAAATCATTGTCTTTGATTATGCGATTTTGCTGTGCTAGTGGCAGGTTGCAGCTGTGATATGATCACGCTTAAGAAAATACTCTTGAGGTTGAGCATGAAAGTAATAGGAACCCATCGAATTTCTCATTCAAAAAAACATCAAATCTCCAAGGCTGTCATGAGAATCTGTGAAATACCATCATTCCTTCTGCATTGCAATCATGATCACTCAATTCCGTTGTAATTTCTGCAAAACTGCAAAAATTTGCATATCTCACATTTGGTGACAATACCACCTGTATCTCCCTTGAGTTCATTTAATAAAATCGAAAGTGTATACACATTGGGGATTTAATAAATTCGGAGTTACCACTTTACCTAATATACCTACTCTATATATGGTAATTTTGCTTGTAAAATATACTTTTTGCATGCACATAATTGTCAGTTTAGATCGATTTCATGAAGGCATGACATAACGTTTACATACTATGTATTTTCGATTGGGAAGTGATTCATAATTGAACTAGAATTGTATTTGTCAATTAATATTTTGAGCAGCAGTGTTCAACTTTAAGTGATTCCGAAGAACGAACAGCTAGTGTTGCACTCTGATGCAACCATGCAAACGATGCCATCATGCTGGATAATTTCAAAATGCCTTCAATCTCATTTAAGTAAAAATGGTATTTTCTATAATGAAATTCATCATTAGATGTAGTGTGATCTTATACATGTAAGCTTATCCTATATCCGATAATGAGGATGATCATCACTTCAAGTGAATCTGTAGCATCATTCTTGATTGCTTGAAGCATATAACATTGCTAAATCTGTTGATGATTTAAATTTGCAAATATCATGGATATTTTCTTGCCTGTCATTGAAATCTATGGAGGACACCGTACATGTTCTTTGAGAGCTGACTAACGCTGTTATGAGCAGCTGAGCATGACATGATAGAAAAATTTCGAGATATTTCAGGAACTATCATGCATGGACGCATCGTTAGACAGTAAAACCAATATGGGTAGGCCTTACGTAGATGTGAAAAATTAAGGTGTGAGATTCTTGACTCAGAGGCTATTTAGTTAGGTTGTATAAAAACTCCTCATTAGCTGAATTTTATCGACATAGATGGGCTATTTAGTATTCTGAACTCACACGAGTTGAAATTTCTATTCACAAGGTGACGATGGTCAGCTATTTGTCTGCCCAAATGTCACTCAATTGATGCGCGCGCGCGCAAGCTGGTTGATGGTCAGTTGATATATTTATCCTGTTATGCGACTTATTTCATGAAGACTTGTCTGAAGCTTATACGGGAAAGCGGTGTGACCTCAGATTCCTCATTTTTATTTCCAACATCACTTGCAAGTTGCAACTAGCCTATAATTTCACTAAAGCAGGATTGAGTAATTATTATTTCATTATATAGTTCCGCATGAAAATCGCAGCTGAATTATTGAATCTTTCCGCTTATGGAGTTCTGCTACTCAGTTATGAAACCAATGGAGATGCGAGATTTGTATCTTTGTTCTCAATAAACGCTAATTCATTCATTCATTCATGAAACTAAGTCTCAGTTAGTAATTCGATAGGCCCACTTTTCGTGATTCTGCCTTTTCTATAGGTGTATAGATCGAATTGGATAGATGCAAAAACTCTTCTTTTTGCTTCCGCAGTCAGGTTTCGCTGATTACCGAATCCGTAGCAGGAGGCAGGGCATCAATAGCAACAAAAAATTGCAATTTTTCCGGCGCATATTGACTGAATTCACAGCAATTCGAAGAATTGTTCTATAAAGTTGTATATATATATGTATATATAAATTTAGTTTTTGATTCAGATTTCCTGCTAATAAGCTGATCAAATTGTGTAGCGATCCAAATCAAAGATAGTGCAATTTAAGTAGAACACTAGCAATCATCTAAACTTACACCACGCTTCAAAAAAGTGCTCGCGGAAAAATATTCAAGCATTTATTTGAGCTCAGTCGGAATATGATGAATTTGAGCATGCGAATTAAATAAAATCAAATTGCTCGAGTGGGACGCTTGAACTCATTAAATTCCAAATGATCGATTCTGATATGTAGCGAGAAAATTCATATATAGACCATTAACAAAACTAAAGGAATTATCGCGCCAATAGGCCTACTAATAAAGGCGGTATATAGATTTATAGATTTCGAATGAAATAATTATCGGATAATTGTGGGTAATTTTTTGTAAAACGGCAAAAATAATCTGCATGTATTTGATGTTTTTGCTCTAATTATAAAAACTGGTAAATCACTCTCAAAATTATTCTCAAAAATCACCAAATTTTCTTTTGTGATCGGTTTGAACGACAGCTTTTAAATCAAAAAGTAGCCTGCCAATAAATTTGTATCCATGCCACTGACTAGTCCACGAGAGCAGTTCTTATGATGAAATTCAACAAAATAGAAAACGATAATTGTCAACCAACGAACATATTTTTCAATAAAATGTGCACAACCCAGAGGAAAATGATTCAAAAGCATATTAAACTGCATAACCAATTCATGTCAAAACAAACAATTTCTTTACAACAATTTCACTTTTTAAAGAGTCATTTATTTGGTGGATAATTTCCACATCTTGGGAAATCCTTCGGAGGCCCTTTCCATTGATTAGGGAATCCAACCTGCAACACTGATGACATTCCATTTTCTGAATGGAAATCAACATGGCAGTGGAACAACCATACTCCTGGATTATTTGTATGAACTCTCAGAACAACATAGCCAGCTGCAGGTACTCCTATGGTATCCTTGAATGGAGCAAATGCTGAACGTTGATTGAGCTCACGTTGAGATATTCTGGATAATATTTTCCGCTTGGATACGTTGCCTGTGAACTGAAATTAACGAGATGAACATCTTCATTGGTAGATATTTCATGGCATTCATTACATGCATTTGTTAGATGATATTTATTAATAGAGAGGGAGGGCTTTTTTTTCACATTTTATTTCTAATTAAGTGATATGTGGCTGTATAATGTAAATTGAATACATTCAATTTTAATTAGTCAACTGTGCGTTGCTGACATTCGAATGATCGGCTGGCGCTAATGTTTTCCAGCTTACAATCGATGCAAGCGTTTATTATGAGACCAAAGCTTGCCGCCTAGCAGTCTGAAGACGGTTCTGTCATGAGGGAAGAAGCCACCATTTATGACATCTACATGCATGTCATGCATTTTCTGTCATGAAAGATGCTTGGCATGTAGTCATATTAAAAACAAGCCTGAAGGTAGTCAGCTAGAATTGCCAGTAATTATATGTAGTTAAATTGACCTCCACATGCACTTGGTTTTCCTTCAAACATGATATCGAGTCATGAGTGGTCTCTCATTTATTTACTTTTGAATAAAAAAGGTGATCAATATGTACATGATTGCATGTACATCATTTCTCCATTTAAAAGCAAAGTTTAAAATGCTAAACTAAATGACATTGCCTTTGTTTATCAGTATTTACTTTTTCATATTGTGAGCACTCATTCTTCATTCGATTCGACACAGAGGAATTGATCTCCAACTTACTTGCGCCTGCGCCATGGTCCCTCGCTTGGGTCCATGTTGGAGCTCAGGAATCTTAAGATTCAGGACTTCCGTTATTATTAATGCTACTTTATGTTTTTCATCAGTTTTCTACGTATAGCTTAAGATTTTTTTCTTATAATTTCAGGTAGCATTTTGATCACATTTTTATGTGCATTATCTGATTTGCCGTAACATCTATCAATAAATCATATTACATGAAAAAATGACTAACAATCACTTACTCAGATACAACTGCATTTTGTGACGAATGAGCAACAATGTCAAGTTTTGAATAATTAACAACTAGATCCCATAGAAGAAATGCTTTTAGTCAGATTATTGTGAAAATTGCTACTACAATTATTTATATGGAGATTATTAATGGAACCTCTTTTCAAATTGAATTGTTCAGAGCATTATCATTTCCGCCTATTTATCTCATTATCATCAAAATATAAAAGTGCTCTCACAGTGCGCCAGAAATGATGCCAAAAACCTGGTACGGTTCAGTGAAAATTCAGACCAGAGTGAAGGCTCTAACTTGCAGTGCGTAATTACCGATTTTATTGAAAAATATATTGCAGTGATAGTGCTGTACAGAGTAGTTGATCTGAACTACCAAAGTCTAAACTAGGTAGCTAACTATGCGCGAACATGGCAGCGACGTTGCCGAAATGCATCGCATTCAGTACAACTAGGTTCTGAATTACGCTGATGCCTACGGCTGACCTCTATCCCTAAGAATTAAATGCACTACCCAATCTGATATTGGAGAAATCGAAACACCGCTTACTCATGTCATTTTATCGATATAGATATTGCCATTTTCCGAGGTAGTGCTATCTTAGAATTAATTTATTTCATAGATTTTTAATAAAAGTAAGTTTCAGAGTCAAAATACTTGTTGCACATGTCATAAGATCAGACATTTCAGACGCTTCGGAATCAAAATTTGAAATGCTGATGTGAAACGAACACTTTCTTCATCATGATGCGAGTGGGGAAAATTCCACTGTAAGCTGCGCGCTTTTCCCAACAATTCATGATATTGATGAAGGCTTGGGATAAAGTTCACCAAATTTGCTGCCAATCCATTCTTCAATTTCAGCACAATCACAGTGAGATGAAATTCATTAGTTACACGAGCGGCATGAAGTCTACTTGGAAGAAATTCGACCCACGCTCTACAAATATCCCATCCAGTGCAATTACAAGACATTTACACGTTTGTGACAGTAATCCCAGACTTGCCCCGTCTTCATTCAGTATTTTGCACAGAACGGAGAATGCATCACTCCTGCGTATTTTAGAAGCTATTTGTATGCATTATTTTAAGCCTGATTTGTGTATTTAAAAAGACTTTGTTCATATCCTGGTCTTACCGTGGTAACTTTGTTCTGCTTTATTTAGTTATTGTCTTCAAGTTCTACCAAGCAATAATTCTCTTTTGTCTCTTCCACTATTGTTCTTATCATGTGTCATCTGTGTCATGTCAAATGTCAGTGATGTTTTTTCTTTATAGATAGACTTCCCAAAGTTGTCTTGATTCATGGCTTCGAAGGCCACAATTGCTCGTCATCAGACCATCAAGCAAACTGCATGCAATAAAATTGCAGTCATTTTCTTATTTCTTGACAAAACATCGAGCATGAGAACTCCACGAGTGTCCCAATACACTGAGAGTAAATGTTTTATACTTATTTTCGGCTTAACACACGGTACAGGACTGTCACTGTCGCCACGCCAATTTTATGTTTACTTACTTAAAAGTGTGTCATCACATGAAGAATACTGTAAGATTTATATCTTCTAACCTCACTTTCTATATTTGTATGAAGTCCGTAAAAATCAAAACAAAACTGCAAACACACGCAGCTGAAAGAAAGCAGATAATTTACTTACTACTCCTGATTTCAATACTTGAAAAGAAAATCCGTGAAGATGGAACGGGTGACTGAGTTCAATGTGCCTTGCGTGATCATAGACGATCAAATCAACCATTTCTCCATGATGGACGAAAATGCGTCTTACGCATTCGCAAAGTTCTCTCCTTTTACAGTGAACTGATGGTGGTCGATCGCAAAACTCATTCCCCTATAAAGTGAGCGAAAATAAAAATGTGCATGTTAATAATAAAACGATTTATATGATCAATAATGATGCAAAATTATGAAGTTATTGATGAAACGATGATTGTGATGACATCTTGTAAAGTGCGAAGATGGGCTCTTTTATATAGTTGACTATTTGACGGGAGATCATTTTATACGTCAAAAACTAAGAGACAAACTCCCATTTACTTGTTTAGTTAAGATCGATTTTCTAAAAAATCAATGCGTAAAATAAGACCAGCCCTCGTTGCTCAACGTCTTCAATGGTCAATCTATGCCATATCACCATGATGCCCTCTACAAAATCGACCATTGTGCCAGTGAGCATTGGATGACGATCAACTTTTTGATAAATCGGCCTAAGTAAACAAAAAGCGGGGGTTTGCCTCTTAAATGGTTTGCTGATTTTTGTTTTGTCTATCTAAAAGAGCAATTGAGAATTACAGTTGCATCAAAATTTTGAAGTAGACATGTAACTACAAAATTAAGATGCATTTTCTCTAAATATCCATCAGATTTGTTTTAGTTGCTATCAGTAAACAAACTCCAGGTTTCTTACGGGCATGTACTGTAGCCTATATGCATTATATAAAAATGACATTAAAGACTGGATTCCATAATAGTGATCCCACATAGTCTACTCAGCAACTGGTATTTCATCAAATACATTTAAAACTGGGATAAAAGGAGTTCTTCAATCGACAACTACACTGCGTCTTGTCACTGCAGCGTTTCTTCACTTATGATGCCGCTGCAATCCAGAAAATATTAAATCTTGAATGAAAATCGGACTACAAACATTAGCCACGTAATTTTGACTAAATTCCATACCTCCATATTTCTGGTAAAGATTTCTAAGCCATCTCTCAATCTTTGCTTTATACAGAGGGTAAACTGAGGTTTAACTTTCAGATGGTCTACAAAAGATTTTATTAAAAGGAATACAATTTGGTAAAACAAATACAAAATACAAAATGAGCATAATTAACAGTAATTACAGAAGGGTTCGACGGGAAGAAGAAGTCAGACTGAGGTAGTTGCCCCTCAGAATAGCAAACGACAAGCGCTGGAACAGCCAAGTCGACTCTCTAGCGTCCCACGTTCGCCGTGACATGCGACGACCCAAGTCCTTAAGAAAGTTCAGGGTCGCAGGGCCGAAGACCCCAGTCGTTTCAAACGGCGACCGGTGTAAAAATGTACCGCGGTTGGAGAGCTGAATATTTTGACGTTTTCCTGGCTTCAGCTGCTTTCGCCGCGCATCCAGGATCAACCGCTGAATCGTTGGAGACGCACGAGGAAAAGGTGTCCGAGCAGGTCGCATCCCACACGAGCGACTTGCCCTCTGCGAACGGGAAAACTGTCATACCATCCGGCGGCTTGCCGTCACCACGATCCAGCCCCACCGGCTCGAGGATCGACTTGAAACCGGCGACGTCGAGGGCCCGGCGGATGATGTCGTTGATAGCCACGTGGCGCGGGAATCTTCCGGCACTCTTGACACAGGAAAGGGGATAGAGACCCAGTTAATCTGTCCGGGAACCACAACGGCATGGGTGCGGCTCACAAACAAATCCCCCGATCCTTAGGGCGATGGTGTATCGAAGACAGTCGTCGACCAAGAGGTTCAGATTATAATTTGATTACCATTAGCAAAAAATCAAGTCGTGATTCACTATCTATAGCCTACAAGATAGAACAACTTAAGTGCAAATTCCACTAACACAAAAAAATCAATTTCGTAATACAGAACGTACATGAACGTACCTACTATGCTCCAATTAGATAATTCTAGGCTCACATTAATTATCACGAATTAATTGCTTTCAGCGATGGGATTGGTGCAGCAGCTTCCAGGTTACATTTAACACGTAAATCTTTTTTTATACAGGACCTTTCATACTCATCTGTAATTCCTTGCATTTCAGCTCAATTAAAAGCAGAAGCACACATATAGCAAGTATTTGATGCAAAATATCTACTTGCTGTTCACTTCTGTACAAGATATTGCCTAACACATTAGAATGAAGCACAGAAATACAAATGCTGATTGAAATGTAATATAAAGAAAAGAAATGATTCTGTCTCATATAACACAAACTTGCTGTGTCTTCGTGGGACAATTTATGTGATTTATATTACATATTACAATAACTAAAAGTTAGTGAAAAAGCTAGGAATAAACATAGTACATCAATGTGAACTTAATTAGAAGATAAATAAAAACATGCTAAATTGTGTAAATTAGCACTATGTCATAATAAAGAGTTGTAAATTAGCACAATTTCATAATAAATAGTTGTAAGCTAGCACAATGTCATAATAAATAGTTGTAAGCTAGCACAATGTCATAATAAAGAGTTTTATTAAGAATGTTAAGTGCACGACAATGTCTCAGTTGTTGTGTTTAAAGACTATTGGTGACTGACAACATGTACATACACGTACTTTTTTGCTTTCTTAAACACAGTTAAATTTAGCTTCATTAACTTATCCCTTCGGATGTTCTAAACAGACTACTTTGAAGCGAGGTTACAGTGAATTTGAGGAAAACAGACAGATTGCTAGCTGCAAAGTTATTCACCAAATTTATAGTTTGTAAAAATATTGTAATTTATAAATCACTCCAATGCAAACTTTGGTATCAATGTTCATCACATTATTCCGCTATGCATTCCGTGAAGCAAACTATTTGAGATTTGTGTCAAACTTTGATTCTTTTATGAGTAAAACTTACATACAAAGGTCAAATTTATGGAAACTTGTTGAATTCGAAGTTATTATCAAAGTATTCATACCTAGAGGAAGCCCCATTTTTAACATTATGCTCAAGAAAATCTGCAATAGGTGATAGTCGAGTCAAAGGAATCTAAAGTCGATTTCTGGGAAGAATACTTTTAAAAGTTGATGCCTGACTTCATTTCTAATAATTTCCGGTTATACGATGCGGTATTCCAAAACGATATTGCCAAACGAGTCACTTCTACCAAAACGTCTTCCAAAACGAGTCACCTCGGGAGTCACCTTGGGACAATCTAAAATTGATTAATGCATATTTGATTTAATATCTAATGATTTCCGATAATCAAGCTATTCCAATTAAAAAAGGAAAATGCTACTGGCTAGACTCAGAAATCATGTATTCGTAACACCAGAATTCCGTCTTTCTTCAACAGAGAGATGAGATTTTCTAGCTGAGTCTACCCAGTGACATTTTGCATTTTTGATCGGAATAAATATGTAATTCAGAAATGACGAAAAAAAAACAAATTCTGAAGTATTTCAAAACGATCTTAGATTTGCTACTGTACAATCTAAAATCGATCTGAATAAAATGCGGAATTGATCAAAAGCGCCTAAATGTCATTTTTTCAACACGGTGATAGAAAAAGAGGCAAAATTGGATTTCTTCTTCTTTGATATGTATCATTCCAATGATCACTTTAAATTCATCAATTATCTTTTATCATTCTGCAGCGCCCCTCTCCATAAATGAATCACATTATGAAATGGCGTATTCAATGCAAACACGGATACCCAAGAAGGATACGCGTCAAAGTGGTCTTCTTGCTAAATAATGGTCATGAAACTCTGTTATTGCAAAGAAGGTTGTCTCAGGGAAGCCTCGAAATAAAGTTTCAAAACCAGCGACTTACTTAATAACATCCAAACCCTATTGTACTGTTAAAGTGCTTTCAAGGAAAATTTTACAGTTCGTGGAAGAAGCCTAAATAAGCTTGCTTGCATTCAAACTGTAAAAGGCAATTGATCTTCCGACTAAAATTGTAATGAGAGCAACAGTTTAAGAAGTTGCTAAGAACGCTCATGCTATTCAAATTTTGTTTCGAAGCTTTCATTTGGGACAGTTTTTGCAAGACCATCTTGCAAGAGGACTATTTTATTTGATACCTGAGATTTTTTATTGTAATGACGTCTTTCGAAAAGTTATTCGCAATGAAATTACTTTGCATTTTATTCTGATGTGGACCTGAATTTTCAGCTATTCCGAAATTTCAATCCCCTGGACAGTTATGTCAATTCAAAGTAGCAAATTACGTCAAGGCAACAAAATTAAAAAAAAACAAGCCAACGACTAGATAATTTTTAAAAGGTGCAAAATATGATTTTAAAGAAAATTATTATATCCTAAACTGTCTAAAAATTTGGAAATACTTACTAGAAGGACAAATAATGGTTCTCCTCCCCTCATGATGAATGAATTGGCGAGTAAGTCGTTCTGTTCAAAATTATGTTTATCACTTATATATTGAAAATATTCTATTTAACAGTCTGCCCATTCAGATGATAAAAGGACAGGTCCGTTTCCAATCAAAATATCAGATCTAGCTAGCACAGCGGGACTACGCTATCCAAAATCTACCAGGTGTGTAGAAGAATTAATATTAGTTCCTTAAGCTAAAACGTGAAACAAAATTCTACAAAACATGCATACAAATTATTTGAATATTTTTTAATGAAGTCATCAACAGGAACTTGGTCAGGACGATCGCGTTTCGACCGTTAAATCCTGGACGCTCAAACCCGACCAAGCGCGGTCCTGTACATTTAAGATGCATAACCTCAAAAATTAAATTTCTAATAGAGAAAAATTAGCATCTATCAAAGAGTCGCTATTGACTGAAATGTACCTCAGGCATTTGAAAGAAGGACAGAGTCCAGCCAGTCAACACCATTTTGTAGGAAGGCATTTTTTGCTTGATACCAGAGTGCCGAATTCTCAAACAAAGATAAAATACTTACTGCTATATCATGGAATTGGGACAGCATTGGCGAAGATGGAGTGATGAACCTTCGAATTCCAATCATTGGAATGTACCGCTTGCCATTGATGATCCTCATATGAATTGGTTGAATGAATGGATTTTTTAGGCGCATTTCATCGATATTTACAAAGCCAACTGGAAACCAAATTCGTCTGTGTGCACGAGTTGGCTTAAGTGGAAAAAGGTTTCGAGCTTCCGAAAAGTAGCATCTGTATCGGTTACTTCTCCCACCCATTATGTTGAAGAGCTGAAAAAAAAGTTTGAAGCTGCAAAATGGAGTTCATAAGCATTATTCTTTGACTACAAGAAAAATATGAATTCTAAATAAAAATAAGATAATCAAGCGAAAAATGTGATCTAGACTTCCGGTTATTTTGAAAGGCGATTTTTGAATATTGATATTAAATAAGTAAACCTTGTTTAATCTCTGTACGCATTAGACAAGCGCCTTTCTTCCATATGGTCGAGTTTTTAATTTGTAACACGGTAAATCTTTCGTGCTGCCTTTTAGCAACAACAGAGAAAGTACCTGTTTTAAAAGCCTTGCATTTGACTAAACCATGATTTGAGAGTACAAGTCTCTCGGATTCAGAGTGAACCCTCTGCGACAAGACCACTGCCAAATATTTTTAGTGAATTCAATGTCAAATCCTAAACTTTCGCGATATGTATCACATTCTCAAAGGATGCTATATAATCAGTGAAGACACACACACCGAGCTTGCTTTCTTTAATTATTTTCGTTATGTGTAGATAGCATGCAATGTATTGTACTTCAATTATCTATGTTAAAGATATCAAAATACCTGATAAATGCGAAATGTTTAGTAACCCTGATTACAAATCGTTTGCATCCACACATTTAGAGCATCCCTAGAGGATACGATGGCAATAGCGAAAGTTAGGAATGAATTTATGTTTTATGTGAAACATATGAAAAATAAGCGAAGATTTTAGATGCATTATTTGTAGATTTTAGATGTGTATTTATCTTCTCGAGAAGATATTGCATTTATCTTCTCGATCAATAGTGCATGTACTGCACTTTAGTATATATACATGTATAATATTTCTCATATTTGCCAATTTATTTCAAAATTGGTGATGGCAATAATTAAGGCTCTGGAAGCAATCAAATTTTTATAGTTTCTGCCTCCACGTTCGCTTCCAGACAAATCACTTCCGCTTCAAGTTAACGGCTTTACACTGGTGCACTTTTCTAATGATTTGGTGAATTATTGTATTTATTAATTGTATTAATATATTAATTATAAACCTAATAAGCTGTACGGGATAAATTTATAATATATGAATAAGTACATATCATTTACAGCAATCAGCATATTTTGTTTTGCGTAAGCAATGCAAAAAATAAGTCGAAGCTGCGGAAATCGGTGTAACTTAATAGCTTATTTCGCTATATCTGCCAATCGGCCTTCTCGAGAGTTGCAGTGTTGATGTTTGCAATTTAAGTTCTATGCATGTAACTCACCACAATTTAAATTATTGAGTAATATATGCACTGCAAGTTGCAAAGATGCTTATGTTAACCTAGGGAAAATTAGTTTCACATGAGGAAATACATGCAGATGTAGTCCTACTGGCAAGTGAATGAAATTCTAGCCGTGAATTTATATTGGAATGGTGTTGCGTAGTAAGGATGCTCTCCATAAATCGCAGGTTGATAGGGTAATGAATGCGTCTGAATATTGTTGTTGTCATTCTGAAAGGTCTGTCCTGTAGACAGGATAAAATTTCACTTTACTGTAAAAATGGCCTACTGCAATTCCCAGAAACTAAGAAAACAGTGCGTCACTGTATATTTTCATATATCAAGTCTCTTGTCCTTCTAAAGTACGGAAAATGATTTCTGGTATTATAAAGTACCTACAATGGAAAAATGACTTTGATTGACTTACGCTCAGAGTTGAAACGTCCTCTTTTCAACTGCTGGCATATTTGCATGACACCAGGCAGGACCAACTAAACCTTCATGAATATCAAAAGTGTGAAGAGCAGTGCTTTGATGACACATGGTTGACATTTATGACTTTCTCTTATTAGCATTGTCCGGATTAACTTTGCGTGTTCATGGGTTAATCAAGTGCTTGGAGACTGATTGAGATTGTTGGGTAAAAGCCTCACCTATACTCTTGCACGGCCGGCATGTAGTGGTCTGATCGCAGAATTTTGTTTATCTGCTTCGGTTTGCTAGAAGTGTGATCAATGCGAAATCGCCGGCACATCGAGGAACTTATTAAGAGGGCAAAAAGGAATTCCTAATACCTTACAGAGATAGGAAAAAAGTCGTGCGTCGCTTGCCGATTAAAGTGAGTTCAAGCAAAGTGCTTCGATTGCCAAAATTCCTTCAGATTCGAAGAATTCAGATCATTGCGCACAAGTTTTCTCCATAATGTTGGCCCTTCAGATCACTATTAAAAACAGTAGTACGCGTACGAAAATTAGTTCACTTGATGATTTCACCATCGTCTTCTCACCATTCCTTACTGCGTAGTGCATACACTGAATCGAATGTTGGCTAGTCGATGTGTGTTTTGGTGTGTGCAAAGTGATATCACAGCACGCACGCATCTCTCACCAGCTCTGGTGTCCTCTGCTGACACCTTGTTGTTTGCCATTTCCAATAGCAAGCGATACACGAATTGTCCATTCGAGAAGGAGCAAATTGTCTAATTCTGTGATGTGCCATTTCGATATTAAGGTTACATACAACCCTTCTCTCTAGGAAACCGAAGCGCGCGCAGATGAATCTAATTCTGTGGGTCTGATTGTACTTCCAATGCAATACTGAGAATAATAAATATACCCACATAAATATACTACATCTAAAATATACGCACATGCATAACATTAACATCATATTCTTTGACTCTATAAGAAAAAGATTCAAGCACTTGAATTGTTTGGTTCATTAATACCTTCTTCCTCCTTTCTCTACCATTTTCGGAACCATTTTCTTCCTCTTTCTCCTTTTGCGGAATACGCATGAATGGAGTAGCGCGAATTCCAAAGTAGCTCAAAACAGCGAATCCTGTGACTTTGTCGCAATCGATATGCCCTTTGAAGCGAATGATGTAGTTATTAGGAGTTTGAGTAGTGACGACCACAACATCAAAACGTTCTCCCGGATGGATCATCAGCTCATCTGTTTCAAGTGGTTTTATTGGACGTCCATCGGAGGCGATGACGTATAAAATATGTCTATCGATGGACATGACTATTGGGCAAGTTTGCACAGCATTGCTGATGACTCTTAATCGATATCTTTTGCCTTCTGCTACTTTGAAAACTGTCCAAGGAAGTTCTGAATGTTTTCCTCCAAATCGTCCTGAAACCCGGGGACAGAACAATGAATGCATGTAATCTTTTTTATCTATATTGTAAACATCAATTTTTATATGCCACTGCCATTACCAAAATAAATATATACATGCATATTTGTTTTATGATTGCAGGATATATTCTTGCAGCTGTGTCCGCAGGTCCGTAAAAGTCCTCTCATATGTTTAATACTTCAATGGAAAAAGTTGATTGCAGCCTTAATGATGATTAACTCACATCTTAAATGTAGCTTGAAATATTCAGACTTCAATGTTGCTCACTTCGAGCTGAAATTTCTGTTTATTTGTGACAAATCTGGCGACAACATTACAAGGCCGATCTATCTTTCTTTTGCTTCTGAAATTCATCACGTCATGTATAAACAGTGTTCCGAGAAATACAGTACAGATAATGAATGTCTTTTCAACCCGGACATCTCGAGTTTTCGACTACATGGTTGTTTCATTGATCATAGTTAGCGATCCATAAGTAATTGATTCAAGTAAATCAAAACATTTTGTATATTCAAGGCTTTGTTCATGTGGAGGTGAGGGCTTCTCAAGGGTGTAATAATGTTGGAAACTTGCTCATTTGTGTAATTGGCGATGCTCTGAACAATAGACGAAATTCGACAATTTAAAAAGCTTAGCTGCTGTTGCAATTATGCTGTGTATTGCTAAAATTTTCACCTGCTAAGGCCGCTTCAAGGGTTAAAAAAGGTAATTATTGAAGGTACTGAAAATTTTGAATGTAAACATATATACATGTATATAGCGTGTATATTTTCAAAAAAGTAATGGTAATCAAAAATACAGAAATTCATCAGAAGATACAAAGCAAGTTATACATGTTATAAAGCATTTCATCAATTACATATCAAATCACGACGTGCTGTATTCTTATATCACTGTTGACTAGTAAAACTGTAAAGGGGAAAAAGATCTTTTGCGTTTCTTGGAGCGGTGAATGTTCACTTAAAAATGCCTGATATACTTCAACCTTTTAGGGTTATACTTTGATGGCAAATGAGTGTTATTCTTCACCATTCTGATAAATAATTTCTTTCTCAAAGTTTCTCTTCTCTCTCTGATTTCCGGAATCACCTTTTTGGCTGGATCAATGAGCCGCATTGCTTGTCTTTGCAGCCTGCTTAGTTTATTCTCCAAACCGATTGGAAGCCATACAAACAGTGGTGCGGCGTACTCTATGATTGAGCGAATAATGCCGTTATAAATGACCAAGAGTTCATTTGATTTATTATAGCTTTTTGCCATTCTTAGTATGAAGAAACGTCAATTGCACTTCGTTATGACTTCATTTATGTGTCATGCCATGTTAGGCGATCATTCAGAGTCACACCAAGGATTTTAAATTTTGTACATACATTGACAGAAAGATTGCATGGCTCAGTGAGAATGTCAGTTATTTTTTGGCAGATAATGGCAGCAGACTTCTCTTGGTTTAAATTCAATTTATTCTTTGAGCACCAGCTCTGAGTATGCAAGACCTCCCCATCTTATACGTTTACATATGTTAAGCGTAAACTTTTTGTATATATATATATGGATGTGTTTGATGAAGAAAGGAGCCCATGCATAGAAAGGTGTGTATTCGGCTCTCAATTGAAAGGCGTGTAATTTCATGAGGAGGTATTTTCGATAATACTCACTATTTCATTTGAGTTGATGTTGGGTTCACAAAGGTGAATGTTGGTGTCGTTGCGTTCATGAGCCAATATCTCGACTTACATGTTCTTGCTTTAGTCAACGTTTAGAAACAAACTATGCTGCCTGTGCGTACTCTGTTTCTCTGATGAGTAATTAAGTTCCTATAGTACTGATGATATATACATTGTTTGCACTTAAGAAATATAATTTTGTAAAGGATGTTTTCTAGAAATATATTTCACTGTATTATATTAGACATTTACTATCGATTGCAGTTTGGCTCTTTATTGCATTTCTCAGAATATGTGACTTTGGAGTTAAACCAATGATTAATACGGCATCAGTGAAATCATGAAGTTATCACAGGAAGGATGACAATTCATGCCACTTCTTCAATTCAAAAAAGTCACATAATATAATTGTTTTAAACAGGTGCGAGTTTATATAAAACGCAATTATTTCTAGATTTTATTATAATTTTTTCACATTAATAGATAGGCCTGCATTTCACTTTATGATAACTTCTATGGCATGAATGATGGCCGCAGAAAGTTAAATATTGTTACAATAGATTGCAGGATTCCAATTCGCGTAGGCATAACGCTTAAAGCCTTCAACAGATTTGAATGAGTGAAGCTCTATATTACTTAGCAGTCTGAGACGCTCAAGACTCGCAAGTCCGAATCTGAGGGCTTATATCACTTCGTTTGGCTAAACAGGCTGAAAGAATGCACATCTGTACATGTCTATTATGAGGCTTTGTGCTCTCATCCTGGCTTTCATCCTAAATTTATCAAATACTACATTTTACGTGCTTCTGATTAGGCCTATTTAAGTTACTGTATTGAAAGTAATGATTAATGAATTCCCGACGAAATTTCAGTTAATGTATTCATTGCGTATCGCAAATTTGCCGGGGTACAGCTGCAACTTCAAATAGATGATTGTGTCGATGTTAGGAAATGTGAGCTAGGCCTACTGATGATTCCTGATACTGTATGAAATGGCAGCTATTCAGGTCTGTTCCCATTTTTCAACTGAGGATGCAACTCAAAATTCAAATAGTTATTCCATCTGCATTATGCTAAAAGTAGGATACCATTGAAATTCAATTTTACAATATGCATGGAGTGTTATAGTCAAGGTGTCTAATCTCAAATACTTCCGAAATCAACAATACCGATAGCCATGAATATAAAATGCACGAAATGCTACTTATTAAATCAAAATAGCATAACAGCACAAAGTCGTCGATTTTATATTCAAATAACCAAAATCCCTTACCATTGACAATTATTGATGTTTCCTCATGGCCATGACCACTATGGCCTCCTTCATGCTCATTGACATTCGCGTGGTTATGATTTGCTGTCCCGTGATCTTCACCCCGACTTAAATCATCCTCTGGTAAGAAACTGCTTTTCAGAAGATCTTGAAGCATTCTTGCGAATTCATCTTGCGAGTGTGAATTTGGATGTCTTCTGTGTGCTCCATGTTTTCTGTTACTCTTCTTTCTTAACTTGTCTCTCTTCGCCTGTTGGCCTCTGGCTGATATTTGATCCTCCGGTTTTCCTATATTACCTGATCCCGATACAGGTTCAGAATTTGAAATATGTGCATGAGTAAAAGATTGAATTGCACTTGTTGAAAACCATTCTTGGATTATCATGGTGTGACTTGTCATATCAAAATCGTAGAAGGACTTCAGAGGATCTCGTGGTTTCCGCACAATTAAGGCTCCAGCAATTCCATCAGCCCGTTGTAAACCAGTATGAGAATGCCAAAAATGTGTACCTGATGGCTGAGCTTGAAATTTGTACACAAATCTGTTGTGGCCGAATACCGGGCATTGAGTAATAAACGGAACGCCATCCATGTGTGGTGTACTGTGCATATGAAGACCATGCCAATGAATTGTTACTGAATCCGAATGAAGCAGGTGATTGATTACCGTAACTATCACAGTATCGTGCTCACATACCTGAAAAGGATAATTAATTTGGTGAGAGTCTTTATTGTCGAATTTTGATAATGAGAATTCTTATGTTCGATGTCAATTTGTGAGGCGATGCACCACAACTTAACTTTTGTTATCCAAAATGCGTATAGATCTCTTCGAAATGTACCTAAGTACGAGTATATCCACAGCACTCTCATGTAGTCACTTTCCTGTTCGTTTGCTCGCACATATGTTACTTATACATATACTACTATATATATGTTACATATACTACTTCCATCAAATGCTTGAAAATTACAAAGCACGTGCATGGTGAAATCCAGAAAATTTCGTGATTTTTTTGTCCCCAGAAAAAACTGTTCGATTTTTAATGAAGATGGGCCTCAAAACATTGTGACATGATGTGGGGGATGCATTATGTACAGCATAAAAGATCTTTGGTCAGTCTTTGGTCAAGCCTGCTGAACATGCTTCATAGGCTTCTAAAAAGTAGATAAATTTCATGGCACATGCAAAAATCGGGTATTTTCAGAATTCAAGCGAACAAAAAATATAATAGACAGTCATATATATAAAAAATGATGTATGGGCCGGATAGAGCAAACGAAATCCTACAAAATCATGTATTATGGTTGACTAGAGGGACAAAAAATTGCAAAAAGTTCACTTTTTTCTGGATTTCACCGCATGCGTGTAACTGAATCAAACAAACATCTTGTGGGATGAATGTTAATTTTTTAGCTTTAGGCAGCTAATTTCTCATTCGATGATAGTAGTATTAAAAGGGCTCATACTGTCCCGGGATGAGTACATTTTGAATTGGAACCTAAATGTACCGATCAGGATGAGTACATTTTGAATTGGAACCTAATGTACCGATTTGTTTTTAAAGTTGATCTTGTGGTTGTAGTCGTCTGTTATTTGAAGTGTTGATTGCGAACACAAGTGTACTGTTTTGTGTTATTTGTGAAGAGAATAGTGTAATGTGTTGATGATGTGAGTTCGGTTAGGTACATTTAAATGTTCTAGACTTGTTAATTTGAACATGAATGGCAAAGTGTGAGGATTGAAACGTTGAGGATTGCTGTAATTGTGTTGAGGATGAGTACGTAATGTTCTAATTGTATTGAGGATGAATACATCATGTTCTAATTGTGTTGAGGATGAGTACGTAATGTTCTAATTGTGTTGAGGATGAGTACGCAGATGTTCTAATTGTATTGAGGATGTTTTCATAATGTTCTAATTGTGTTGAGGATGAGTAGGTAATGTTCTAATTGTATTGAGGATGAATACATAATGTTGTAATTGTGTTGAGGATGAGTACGTAATGTTCTAATTGTGTTGAGGATGAGTACGTAATGTTCTAATTGTATTGAGGATGAGTACGTAATGTTCTAATTGTGTTGAGGATGAGTACGCAGATGTTCTAATGCTGAACTTGTTATTTTTGTTTTGAATGATTATGTTGAAGGCTATCTATCTATATATCTATATATCCATACATATATATATATATATATATATATATATATATATATTATATGCATGGAGAATTGTTTATTATTATTATCATTATGGTTTGTCTTCGATTGAGACAATTGTGATCATTGTGACCATTGTGACCATTGAATCCTTCATTTCTATTTTGTGTTCTTCTGTCAATTTTCTATCACACTCTATATATATATGACAAATGGTCGTCCAACATCATGGATTGTTGCAAGAGATCTTGGTTTTTCATTGCAAGCTATAAAAACAGTTACAAACTTAAATGAAAGCATCCGAGCTGGTGAACTAATTGAGCGGTTAATGGATTTACTTGAAAGTACTACAAGACTAAATTTAGATCACAGTTGGATAGAAGATTTTTCGCCATCAAATTATAATGAGATACCTGAATTTAAGACAGCAATTTTGAAACAGCGAGACGTGACTGGGAGATCAGAAGAGAGACATTCGTCAAAAATTATTTCTCCAAGTTCTTCGGCAGACCGTGGAATTCATTTGGATGAGAGGCGAAAATTGGAAAACGAGACATTTAAATTGCTGTGCGAAGTGAACTGTGTTGAATGCTTTGAACGACCAAGGTCCATTCTCTTGGTCCCATGTGAACACTTTGTTTTATGTTCTCATTGGTATGATAAACATAATAATTATATAAAGAAATGTCCTCTTTGTCAAGGGTTTGTAACATCATATACGAATGTGTATAGATCATGATGACTCATCAAGCTCGCTTTTCATTGGTCATTAATGCTTTAGCCTTGCTATAAGAGAGAGAGATAATGGTTCTCGTTTCACTCATTCATTCATTCATTGAACAAGATTGAGCATGACCTTCAGCAGCTATATCCCTGTAGCACTTGTTCATCAAGGCAAGAAATTCAAAGGATTTATATTTTTTTGTAGTGACGACGTAACAGGTTACAAAGCTGACTTAGTAGATTTGATGGAGGACATTGTAAAATTCTTCAAGTGTGAAGACAACGTTGAGGTGCAGAAAATCCTAATGAACGCATTGATTGAAGTGCTGACAAGAGTGACCAAATTTTGGCTTGAAGATGTGTTCCAACCACTAAGTGGAACTGAGACAATTCCTGCTCATTCTCGCTGTTATTGCTATAACAGAACGCGATATTTCAACACATGCCTGCATGACCTGATAACGTTCAGCCATTATGAAGAAGATGGTGTAAAATTGAAAGTTGACGTATTTGCTGGTCCACCATCCGTCAGCATCAACGTGGCGGCGCTGGACCGATATGACACTGCTAAGTTTCGAGCATACTATGTGAATCTTCTGCGTTTGTACGCCCAAATGTCATGTTGTAGGTGTTGTCCCCTCTCGATAGACTTAATGAGTGATCTTAAACAGTTGATAATTGCAACGAAACAAACCTTAAGTGACATTGATGACTATAAACTACCATCTGTCAATGTTTGAAGTGACATTGTGTATTACATGTATGTATTGAGCAACAATGCTATTTGTAGTTTGAATTATCATCATTGTATGTATTAAGCAATAATGTTATTCGCTTTCTTCTCATTCATTGTTGTAAAAAAAGAAATATGGTTGTACAAAGAAAACGACGGTCTTTTCCCCGAAAGAAACGGTCATTTAAACCTTCAAGTCAGTTTAAGAAGGCATTGCGGAAATTGAATAAAATACATAATAATCGGAGGAAGTGTGAATTAATTCAAAATTCAAGTGATGACTTCATACGTGATTTGGCCTTTACAATTCACAAGTGTCTTCCAATATACAAGCCTTTGTTGAATCCTAGGTCTATCAAAAACATTCGCAAATTTTCGAATCCTAGGGGTAGTGATAAAGTCAGGAGAAATATGATTCAACATGGAGGTGGTGGCTTTATGGATATGCTAAATGACATCATTAATAGTATTTCCAAAGTGCTTGACAGTCCTCTAGGAAGAATTATTACAGGTGTTGCATTGCTGGCATAACGCCAACAAATCAGAAGTCGACACGTCATCGATTACTCATTGACATTGATTGAAGGCTATATAAGATAGGCGTGCGAGCTTTCAGTAGTCATTTTCAAGTGATCATCCGTCAGTGTGAGTACAACAACAAAATGTCTCTTAAAATGCACATAATTAAGGTAGAGGGCGACGCTGTTGATCGCGATCTCTTGAAATTTAGACCAACGCGTAAGGTTCAAGGAATCGGAAACACGTTTTATTTTCAAACGCTTAATTATGGTGATGATGGATTATATTTACAAGTTCCATTTTTTCATAGCAATGGGATGTCATCGTCTAGCTACAGCAATCTAAGACAAATGCGTGTCACATTTCCTAAATGGCAGCAAACTATACTAAAAATGATTGATTCATTCGCAAAGGAATGTGTCGAACTACCTGACAGTGCTCCGGTACATTGGAAGAAGAAGTTGGAGGAAGGGAGTGGATTCAAAGATCTACCTGAGTTTGATACTCTCTTCTTAAAATTATCTGACCATTTCCAAGCGTTTGATGTGCTGTCAAACCCAATGGATTGTGATGATCTCAAGCGTGGGCGATACATGGGCTTGGTACACGTTACTGGACTTTACATTGGCGCTCATGGTTCAACTGATAAATTGGCTTCTCTTCAGATGAAGGTTCTACAATTGGTTTGTGAACCATTACCAATTGACAAGTGCTTAATTCATATTGAAGACATTGCTACACCAAGTGAGCCGAAAGAATCAAACGATGCAAAAGAAGCCAAGGAGATTGATGAAAGCAAGAAAAGGACGCGCAGATCGAGGGACAGCATGAAGCTAAAACTGAGGCGACAGGATGCACAACCTGACTTGAAGAGTTCCTTCGATTCTACTCTCGATGAAGACACTCAAATGTGGTAAATTAAAACAACTGTTTATCGTTTCAATAAAACTTGTTTGGAAATAATTTACATGTTTTAAGCTCTAACTAAGCAAAATAATGGGTGTTAGTAAATGATGATGATATTAAATGACTCTGAAATGACAGATTTTCGACTATTCACTGACCGTACAATGTGTGTGGCCGGACCAAGTCAGTCTGGTAAAACAACTTTTGTAACTCAGCTACTGCAATACAGAGATGAGATGTTTAATAAGAAAATAAAACAGGTTAAATGGTACTACGGTATTTTTCAACCAGATCTGCATTCTGCACTCCGACAGCAGGGATACGAAGTAAAACAGGGGCTACCACCAACTGAGGATATCCGAGCAGGTGATTTGATCGTGTTGGATGATCTACTTCGCGAAAGCAAATCTTCAAAAGATGTAACCGAAATGTTTATTCAAACAGCACACCATAGGCAAGCTTTTATCATCTACATCACTCAAAATATCTTTGATGGAGGAAAAGAGCAGAGAACTAGACGTCTTAATACACACTATTTGGTGGTTTTCAAGAATCCAAGAGATAGTAGTCAGATACATCATTTGAGTCGACAAATATTACCTCAGCAGCCTAAAACTCTTTCGAAAATATATGATGAAGTGACGAAGAAGCCACATGGCTACCTCTTCATTGATTTAACGCAAGAATGCCCAGAGCGATTTCGATTTCGAACTAATATTATACCAAACTCTGGAGATGCAATGATAGTATTCACTGTCAACAGTTAATTAATTGGACCAATGACAGTTTTAGGCAATACATATGTGCTTCAGCTACTATGACATTTTCAATATGAGTTTTTCAAAAATGGTTGTCATTCCTCAAGAGGAATATCTACAGCTATCAATGACAAGAAATATTCAGGAAGTTAAAAATGTGGATCAGCCGGTTACAGATCAACTTAAGCAATTATCTCAACAGGATAGGGAAATTCAAAAGATTGAGGATCCTTATCGACGAATGCAGTTACAGGCTGAGAATTTAGAGGAAAGACGACATATTAGGGAAAAGCTGCGCAAATTCATAACTCTTTCAACTCCTCGAGCATATCGCATGCGAGCTGAAAGGTTGTTTGATTTTATTGATCCCCACGTAAAGTTCAATGAGCGAGGAGAAATAATAGAAGAAAACGGTGATGTAATTAGGAACAGTCACATTGATGATCTTCTACAATATGCTGTGAGAGATGTAAGGCGAAAGCTGGGTGCTCCACAAGGATGGGAATACTTTCAAAAAGTGCTATCTAATCACAATGTCCCCCATAATATAATCGGAGGACCAACTATAAATGAACTGAATAAAGTGTTGGCAACCGATTCTTCAAAAGGAAAAGTAGTTACCACAGTCAAGCGAGAACCCATTGTTTCTCCTGCTACGTCTCCAACTCCGAAGAGAAGAGGGAGACGTTCAACACGAACACCGAAAAGTTATAGCAAATATTAGGCAAATAACAGTGAAATTGCTTCCCATATCATGTCTATGCAGAAAATTTGCTGCTGTTTGAAGTCTGCGCTCGATAGTAAAGGAGAAGAGGGTATAGAAGTTGATATCAATTGCGTTAGCAGTTGCTGTGCAAGTAATACTCGAGCGAGTCGCCAGAATAAGGAGGATGAGCGCAGCGGAAAAACTGAGACAAATCTACTA
>CAJQUW010008553.1:0-82361 GCA_907163375.1 Prostheceraeus crozeri | reverse complement strand
ATTAGTATTTTTTTAAAAGATAAACTGTCTTATAAATCCATTTTTCAGTTTTTAAAATATATTCATGTGACTAAAAAATATTTCTTTAAAAAGATGGAAGAACAAAGTGGAAGGAACTTCACGAAATGGGAGAGGAACCGCTGTTCAAGAATATAAGTAGATTTTCGTATATCATATGAAACGTAGTTTCTCGAACTTTAATGGACATTTGAAAAGGATTTAACATTTGAAAAAATGAATAGAAAAGAAAACACAAGATAGAGCTATAAGGTATATTGAAAGATAAGGATATCAATTATTATTAAGATTAGAAGCATTATAAAAAATTAGAAAGAGATGGATAAAGTTAAGAATTGTAACACAAGGAATTGGCATATTCTTTACAATAAGTTTGGGTGCTTTAACAATTGTTATATCTTCAGGTGTTTTAGTAATTCCAGTAGTTGCTACAGCTTTAACAGGTACGGGTGTTTTTGCAACTTCACTTGTTACAATGTTAGATAAATCTTTAATAACTAAGAAACGAAAATCATTAAAAACTATGCATTTACATATTAAAGAAGTCTATGATAAACTACATTACTACTTTCAAAGAGTATGTGATGATAATGTTATTACGTTAGATGAGATTGAAAAATTTGATCAAATAGCTAATGAAGTAAATCAAATATCATTTCAATTACAGACAGAAAAAAGTTGATGATAAGAATAAACAGGATGGCAAAATTTCTAGTGATGGTAAAATTTCTAATGAAGAAAATGACAAATTTTTTTAGAAGAGCTAAAAAACTTTTAAGCGAAAAATTTAAGCAAACTTTATTAAACAAAAACTTTATTAAACAAAACTTAAGAACGAGAAAACTTTAAACGAGAAAACAACGAAAGATGATTCAAAACAACAAAGCAATAAAAAAATAATTTGTTCAGTAAAATGTTTTTGCTGTATTCCAATGTTACCACAAAATTCAAATATTATATTTTAAAAATGGATAAAATTAGAGCTGATAATTTTAAAAGAATAAAACAATTAGAAGAGTTAATAAAAACAAGAAATATTATGAAAGAAAATCATCTTCAACATAGAATGATAAAAAGCTGGTATTCAATCTGATATGTTTGAAAAAATGCAGCAAACCGAGCAAGTAAAAACTGATTTTGAGAAAACTATGAAACCATTTAAAACTCTTGAAAAAGAAAGTACAAATAATGATAAACAAATTGATATAACAGATCCAGAGCACAAAACTGTATTAGATGACTATGGATTACTAGAATCAAACATTAATAAGAAATTACCAAAAATCTATGCAATTTGAACATTCTATTTCATTTATAGATGGAAAAAACAATACCCTAGATTTTATCTCGGACAAAAGAAATATTTCACACACCTTTTCGAGGTATATTTTTTTCACCAGATAAATCTCCTTTTAATTTAGATAGAAATTTTGTTAATCTTTTAAGAGGAGCAGATTTAAATAATTATGCTGTAGAAGATCTCATAAAATATAAAGCTATGTTAGACAGAGTTGGTGCAGTAAAATCTCTTAGACGTTATAAAAAATTAGAAAATTTATTATCAACGGGAGTTAAAGTAGGGAAAGGTTTATCTGAAAAACAGAAAACTGAAACAACTGTATTTTTACCAGATGATCCACAAGAATTACTAAATAGATTAAATATTTTAATATCTGCAATAAAAGAAGGACATAATTCTAGTTTCAATGAAATTCATGCTATATTGAAAAGACTGTTAGAAAAGAAGATTCTAAATGACGAGGATTATAAAAGTATAACCGGACATCTATGATGTCCTCCTGGGCTTCGCCCGAACCGGACATCTCTGATGTTCCTCCAGGGCTTCGCCCGTAGCTGCTGAATATGTTGTTGTTTTTAATTTTTTATAAAAAAAATATTTCATTAAAAAAAATATTTATTTAATTTTTTTAGTTTAAAAATGTGTTCAGCAGATTTAGACAAAATTAATAATCATTTAGAAAATTTGACAGAGATTTTGGGTTCATCAAAATTTAGTACGACGTTAAAAATTATAACAAACTACTTCATCACACACTTGTAATTTAGAACCCATTCTACATTTGGAACAAAAATAAAAATTATCAAATTGCATTGACTAGTTTCTCTACATTTAACACTATTCAAACGTTATCAAAGATGTGAATGATCAATTTAGATATTTCCTACTGATAAAGGCAAAACATGGAAAATACTAACTTTTCTTCCTGGTTCTTACGAAGTTGAATCAATATCAAATGAAATTAAGAGACATTTAGGTATATCATTTAAAGATAAAGAAACAATTACATTTTGCAGTTGAACCGGCAGTTAATAAATTTTCTCTTACTTTAGACGAAAATCATCAAGTTGATTTTAATCATGATAGATCATTGTCAAAGCTATTAGGATTTAATAAACAAACCTATAGTCAAGGTTATCATTTAGGTGAGAAGATTCCAAAAATAACTGAAATAAATTCAATTGTTGTACATTGTGACATTATTGAAGGAGGATATATAAATGGTAAATTATCAAATTTAATATTCAGTTTTCCAGCTTTTACTGTACCCATTGGTGTTATAGATTAAATGTAATTTCCACAAACATTAATATATTTTCCTATTACAAGAAAAAACTATTAACAACATTGGCATTAGAATCACTGATGTGAAAGGACAAGAAATAAATTTTTGGAGGTGAAGAGATTATGATAGATCTTTTGGTTCGGGAGGTAGGTATAAACTCCTACGCGAAGCTAGAGAAGTTTAATTTCTTCTTCTTCTTTAGAAACAAAAAATAAAAAAAATAAAAATAAATTTTTTTATTAAAAAATGAGTGAAGTACAACCATTAAATTAAAAAAAACTTAAAATTTATTCATCATCCAAATTTATCTAATAAGTTTTGTCAGTTATTTGTGGAAGATCAGGTTGCGGAAAAAACGTATCTATTATTTAAAAATTTTAACGACTCCAAATTTTTGGGATTATAACAATCTTATAATTTATACAACAACGGCAGAACAACCCGTCTATCAATTTTTAAAAATATGGATTTGAAAATAATCTTAAAAACAGCAATTGCTTCATTATTCAAAGAATATGAAAAATCTGAAGATGAAGAAGAAATAAGTTCGTGGTTGTGAAGAAGCAGCAAAAAAATAATCAGTTAGTAGAATCTAATAAAAATAACCATATAAAGATACAATTAATAGATGATAGTGGTAATATGCAAGATCCTAGTAAACTAGATAAAACAATGAAACATTGTGTAATTTTTGATGATTGTGTTAATGATAGAAATCAGTCAGTTCAGAGAAATTATTTCACAAGAGGTAGACATAATAACTGTAGTGTATTTTATTTAACACAAAGTATGTATTCATTAGACGGAAGTGTTATTAGAAAGAATGCAAATATATTTATACTATTTGAAATAAATGCAAGAAACTTAAGTGATTTGTTAAGAGATTTATGCGTAAGAAATAAAGATGAATTTAAACAATCGTGTAATAATGCTTGGTCAAAATGATTATGGCTTCATTACAATTAATATTGATAAAAAAATTCATGAAAGAGTTATCGAAAATATTTTCGCGGAGTGATAAAAATATACAAATATAGTGTTACAATATTTTTTTATTTATTTTATTTATATATCAAATTTGTCTATCTTAGAAATTAGAAAATTAAAAAGGTTTCAGTAGTTATTCCATCAGGTAAAATTTTTCTTTTATCATCAAATGGATCTAATGCTGTAATTTATGTTCTTCTTTTAATACATGTTATGTTTTTTTGAATTAAGTCTATAATTACATGCTGTTTTTATTTCATTATTAAATAATACATTTTTATAATACTTGAAATGTTAGTTGATTAGCCACTGATGCCTTTGAAATTCCTTTTAATGATTTATGTGTTTTAATATTATTAGTTGTATCATAACAGTAACATTTAGATTTTAAAAATATATCTTCTGTTATGAAATCTTCATTTCCTTCTAATTCATCTTTACTTTACATAAATCAGAAGGATGAATGATATCTTTTATTTTATTAATTTCTTCATCAAGTGAAGAATTATACGGTATTGTTAATTCTAAGAAAACAGAATCGGTATCTGTAAAGTGTATTTTATAGTTTTTGCCATAATCAGGTGCTAAATAATCATTATAAATAACTATACAGTAAATAGTTTAGCTAATTTAATATAGTGAAACCAATGAAATTAAACTTATCATGTTTTACAATGCTTCTTCTTAGATGAACAGCACAAAGTTCATCACTGAAAGTCTAGTTAGTTCTTTTATATGTGGTTTTCCTTGTTAAATTTTGAAATCTATCTCTATCATAAGACTATTTCAATATTTTGTCTATTACGCACATTTTCTAAAGTCTTACCATAAAATGCATTATTCATTAATTTGAAGAAAAACGTTTCCAAAATCATCTTTATTTCTTTTTAGCTATTTTACGTTTTTCAATATTGAACTCTATATAATTTTTTAACCATTTAGATTTTCTATACTCTAGTTTTCGATGTATTTTGGTGAGAATCATGCCATGATCTAAATACCAATCTAGCATTCTTCCTTCAAACAACATTACTTTCCTTTATTACCTTGTGTTAACATAAGTTTTTTGTTGGTCTGTATTTTTTCGGTATTATAGATTTTTGATAATCTGAAAAAATCTTCTATTTTGGGAATTTTGTTTTCTGGACAGAAAGGATAATATTTTGTTGCGTCTTTTATATAATCAGGATATACTAAAATCAACTTCATAATACATAACCAAAATTATTTTCACCATTCATATGTTCTTTGATAATCTAGATCGGCGAAGCCCTAGAACCTTCGGTTCGATTATTACACCATGTCATTTTCACCTGTTGGTAATTCTTGTACATCATGCAAGAAGAATATAAGCTATTAAAAATCATAATATATAACAAATAGTTTTCTCTCATGAATCATCAATTGCTTTTTCACGTTCTACTCCTTCTTGTTTCGTTCGAAAAAATTTCTAATATCTTTTCTTTTTCTTCTGGAGATAAAGGTTTCATTATTCCATATGTATGTGGATTTACTTTCTTATTATAACATTTAACATATCTATTACCTAAAACTGATGAAACTCCACCTCTAATTCCAGATTCAAAAAATAATAATTTATCATATGTATTTTCTTTATAATGTTTAAGTTTAACGGACTTTGTCCTAGAGCCATCGGCTTGAACAACCAGTATGTTTTAATCCTGCTAACCATGTTAAACGCTGGTGTAGAATAACAATAACATGGATCTATTCCGTAATATTCTAAACACATGTCACGAAAGTTTTCGAAAGATCAGCTAGTATTAATACATCTATCTGAAGATATTTCATTGTATAATCATACATTGTTTTACAATTTAACTCTCTCCAATTCTTTTCAGCTTCTGCATAGTCTTCGTCAGATAATTGTGATTGTTTTAATGTTGATTTAAATTTATTTATTGGAGGAAGTTGTTTTTCTTCCATAATTTTATTCACAGAATTAAAATCAGTCTTCGACTGTGAACCACAGGTTTGATCTCCAGTTATATCAGTCTTCGACTGTGAGCCGCAGGCTATATACTCATACGGAAATATTCCTTTTAAAGGTTTTAAATTATATTTATTTAATATTTACATGTTCAGATTTCAAAGTTTTTCCCATAACATCTAATGAATAAGGAGTAAAAATCTAAATGCATCTAAAATTCTAATACAACCTAATTGCATTGAAAAATATTCTTCCTCTGGTTTACATAGTACATTTATTTTTTGTTGTTGTAGTTTTTCAGATGAAAATAAATCTTTCATTACTAGATGGAAATCATATTTAGAACCATTATAGAAATATAAAGGAACAAAGTTATATTTAAATTTATTAGCATTAAGATTACAAGAATTATGTGCTGCACCTCTATATAATCCATTTAGATGATCATGATCTTTTACCTTGACGGCAGAGCCGTCGCTTCGCCTATCAAGATATCTACCTTTGCCATTTTTATAATTTTTTGTAAATTCTCTTCCACAGTAATAACATTTTGTTTCATTAATAAAATTTAATTTTTCTTTTTTCTGTTAATGGCATCATCGGTATATTTGTTTCAAGCAATTGTGAAAACGTCCTTGTAATTCTTCTACTTTCTTTGTAAACATTTCTGAACTATCTTCACCATAGTATTGATAATATTCTGATTTAAATAATTCAGGATAATTTGAATGAATGTACATTCCCCAACATAATGGTTTTTGTTCAAATAAATATTTTTCTTTACTTTGTTCAGTGGCACTTTTTTCAGGCGCACTTTTTTCATAATTACAAACCGAGGTTCTAGGGCTTGGCCCGTACCATTTTCAGAATTATAATTTTTCAGAATCGGGGTGAAGCCCTGGAACTTTCCGTTCGATTTTGTGTCATATTAACATTATATGCTTCAAAATCACAATAAATAGTAAAGGGTACTTTATTTTTAAAATACCATTTATTATATTCTAAATAATCATCTTTAGGAAAAGTATTTTGAACTGCTTCGTTTTGTTGACAATTCTCAAATGTCTATTCATTTCTTCTAAAGTTCTAAAACTTGTCATACATTGAAGACAAGGAAAATTTTTATTATCTGAAGTTTTTGTAAATATAGAAACATCTTTACACAATATAAAATGTCCCTGATAATAGAATATATTCGCTTGTGCTGGTTGTTTTGACTGTTCTAGTTTTTTCAAATTTATCTTGATATTTTTCATGTGTTTCATTAATTTCTTTTGTAATATTAAATGTATTTTGATGATAATTTGATTTAATATTTGTAGCTGATAAATATATTCTTTATCATATTGTTCTTTATATTGTTGTAGACATTTTTTTAAACATTCATTTAATCGGAGCGAAGCTCCTCTGGCTTTAGCCGATTCTTTATTTTCTTCATTATTTAAATTATTTTCTTCATTTAATTTTTGAATTGGTTCTATCTTATTTTGATATTTATGGCCATATTCTTGTACTAATATTTTTGTTTGTTGTTGATAATCTGTTTTACATTTTTGTAAAACTTTTATTTAAATTTTCTAATTTTTGTTGATATTCTGAATAAAGATGAATATTTGTAATTATAATCATCAGTACGTTCCTTTATAATTATTATGATTAATCATTATTGGTGATAGTGTTTTAACAAGTTCAAATTTTTCAGTACATATTATATTTCCTTGGTAAAAAATATTATGATGCATGTAATTTCCTCTATCATTATATACTATTTCTGATTGACATAAATTTTTAAAATTAAAATAAAATTTTTTTGAATCTGAGTAAAGTGGAATAATTTTACCAATAGAAACATAATTCACATTTAATTCAAAAACATTTACTTCTATTAAATTTTTATTCTTTTTATGAAACTTTATTAACCTATTATAATCATATGGAAATTCATCTAAGCCATCAGAGAGATCAAATTCATTTATGTATTCTTCTTTATTGTAATGACTTAGTCTTTCTTTATGATATTCTGCAGGATGTAAATGTGCTATAATACTCCACAGAAAACAATAATCATCTTCATTTTTTATGTTGATTATTTGTGGTGAACTGAAAGGCAAAGGAACATAACTACCACCAGTATTATTTTTATATTTATCAATTACTATTTTCTTAGATAGTATTTTAACAATCTCCAACCAGATTCACGTAACTGGGCTTCAATTAACAATTTTCTAATTTAAGTATCATCGATTCAAATATGGGTTGTATATCATTTACATTATGAATTTCTTGTGAATTTGTAAAATGTCCTTGTATTATTTCTTCAGGAATTCCATCAGGTCCATTTTTTGTATAAAGTACTTCTACATTCATATAACATTTGAAAGATTTCTTAAAGATATTATAAAAGTTTGTTAATACATTATAAAAAGTTTTATTCGGTTTCATTATGTTCAACGGGCGAAGCCCGGAACCTTCGGTTCGAACCGATTCATTAAATAAATATTTTATATCTGTTACGGCTTCATCAAATTCATCTATTTCGTTAAATTCATCAGTATCGCTAAATAAATATCTTCCATCTGGTACGGGCGAAGCCCTGGAACATCTCCGATGTCACATGTATGGTCTCATCTTCACTATTAAAAACTTTTTTATATTCCGAATGTGAATAATCATCAAACATTTTTTTAACTTTTATATCAGTAGGCAATGTTTCTAGATAGTTTTTATAACTATTTAATTTTAATATATTTCCTTCATCAACTCGTTCTACATTTTGTAAATGCAATTGACTATTTAAATGAGATTGATAACTTCTTTTTGTTTGCAACTTTTTTTTACATAAGACACAATAAAAACTTGGTATTTTCCATTTTTTTTATTTTTTTAGAGAAAATTTAAGAAAATAATTTGTGTTTTAATTTTAGATATAAACATTCTAATATCAAGGACTTGAGTGTTATTTTATATTATTATATATTTCACGTTCTTTAGTTATTTTTTTATTTATCACATTAAGTTTTATCATATTAAGTTTTATCATATTAAGTTTTATCTTATTAAGTTTCATCATATAATGTTTTATCAAAAGATAATTTAAATTTTTTTTCACTAACTATTGATTCTTCATCATCATCATAAATTGTTTCTTCATCATCATCATAAATTGTTTCTTCATCATCATAAATTACACTTTTTGGTATAGGATGCCCTTCCATGTTAGGATACCATTCTCTTATTGGAATATCGAATTCTAAATTACATCTTTTATCTGATAATAATATAATAGAGAAAAATATTGGTCTTTGATCTCTTTTGGAAAATTTAATAACACCACCATAATCTGAATCACTTTTAGTTTTTGTTAAAGATGATAAAATTTTAAATTGATTAGATGTAAATCCTAATTTAAATTTTGTAGACCCGACGCATAGTTGTCTAACAGTATCTTCAACTATACCATCATTATTATTTTCAATTGTAAGAAAATGAAATTTAGATAAATTTTTATAATTACTAATATTTTTATAATCTTTTTTACCATTTACACCTTTTTCAGATGTTACAGAATCATCATTATTATCATAAGATTCTTTAAGATCGGGCAAACCCTAGAATCTTCGGTTCGTTTTATTATGATTATGGTCATTGTTAATAGTATAAGGTGTTGTCCACATATAAATTTTTTCTTGTTGAGCTAAACCATTTATATAAGATTTTAATAAATTAATATTTAAGTTTGAATATAATCCTATATAAGTATCATCATCATATCTTTGCGGCATTTCTAATGTTTCTTGTTTATAAATTGTGTCTTATAATAAACTTGACATAATAATTCTTCCTTATGTTTTTTACTCTCTATATGACTGTTATATTGATTTTGATCGTCAACAAATAATCTAATTTTTTCTTTCGAAAAAGATTTTAATTTTTTAACTAATTCTTTAATATTGATATAATTAATAATTTTAGTTTCTATCAATCAGTATTACTAATTGGTAACACTGCTCTAATAAATCCATAAACATTATTATGACCTATTATAACCATATTTTCTTTATTTAATTCCACATAACTACATCATTATATTTACTAACAATCTCCATAAATTTAATAAATGGATCACTGGAAATAAACAATAATTAGTTTCTATAGAAGGTAAACCTTTAGTCTGTTCTCTAAATATTTCGGCTTGTAATTGAAATAAAATATTAACATCTATACATGGATTATTATTATTATTATTATCAAAAACATTTATTTTCAAATCCCGTTGATCTCGTCGAATAAGAAGAACAGGATGATGCGGACGAATATAATTTTTCTAAATTTGGTTTTTCCATTTTTTTATTTTTATTAGAAAAAATTTATTTTTTATTTTTATTAGAAAAAATTTTATTTTTTATTTTTATTAGAAAAAATTTTATTTTTTTATTGTTAAAAAATGATGTTACCAAATGTTGGTGGAGGTGCATATATCCCGAATAATCGTGAATTAGAAATAGAGATAGAAAATTATATTATGAAAACTGGAGACGTTTTATCTGGTCCATTGCATCTTTCTATTCTTCCACAACAAAATACAGAGTTAACAAATAAACAATATGTTGATACACAAATCAATGATTTAAAGGAAAAATATATAAACGATGTTTTGGTTCCACTGATGAATGAATTAAAGTTGCTAAAACTTAATGACAAATCATTAAACGAAAAATTATTAAAACTTGATAAAAAGGATAGAGAGCTAGAAGCAGATATAGCAAAACTTTTTAAAAAGATTTCAGAACAATCAAAAATTTTAATATTACTTTCTATAAAGTTAAAATCTGCAGTCATTAAAAATAAACATCAGATCAAAATGTTAGAAGAACAATTAGAAGATGAAATAGAAAAACTTCCTGAAAGAATTAAAAAAAATTTAAAGCAGTTACAAACTACATTCCAAAAAAGTGTTGATGAATTAAGTTCTAAAATTACTCAACAAATGAAAAAGATGAATAGAATAATAAATGAAGTAAACTCACTTAATGAAAAAGTTGATAAAATGAAAAATCTTAAAATCAATTTAGAAAATGAATTAAGAAAAATTTACGAGAAAACTCTAAAGAAAATAAAGAACAGTTAGATTCTGTTAAAAGACAATTAGATGTTCTTAAAGTTAAGTTACATGCTCTTAAAACGGCGTTGAAGATGAATCAGGAGAAAATGCAAGTTAATAGAAAAGAAATTAAAGTACATCACACGCTGCTTGACGCAATAGATAAAGTGCAACAGGCAATTAATAAAGTTATCTCGAAGTTGTTGTCCATTCACAAACGTAAATCTTAGCGTAAATATTAACGTAAATATTAACGTAAATATTTTTTTCCCAAAAGTCAAATTTAATCCTAAAAAATGCCTATAATTTATAAACACAATCTTAAACATTTTGCATCAAATAATAAAATTGCTCATGAACCATCTCAGAAACCTGTGTACCATTATGATAGTGTAGAAACTGTCGGAACACAAAAGTTCCTAGGCACCGCAGGTGCCGTCCAAAAAGAAGGAGATGGCATCTTTTCTGGTATTGGTAGTATCGTTAACTTAATTAAAAATAATAAAGATTTGATTACATCTGCTGCAAAAGGAGCAGCTGCTATAGGTAGTACAGCTAGTGCAATATCAAATGCTGTTAAATCACAAAACGAATTAAAACAACTAGAAGCTATTCGTAAACTTAGGAATGATTCTGAAGAACTAAAAAATTTAAAAAAACTTTCAGAGGAAACGAAAAACAAAATTGCTAACATAGCTGTGGAGGGTGAAACCTTGAGGAGCGGAGCTCCGTCTAATAGTAAACATAATGAAAATAAAAATAATGAAAAAACAATTGAAGAAATAAGAGGTAATGGCGTGAGCAGCAACCTTCGGTCTAACCAGCAAAGCTGTAGCGGAGCTGGTCTAGCGAAATTCTAAAAATTATATTTTAGTAAAATTATTTAAGTAAAATTATTTTAGCAGAATTTTTTCTGTCTGTGAGAAAAAACAAAAAGTCAAATTATTTTTTATAAAAATGTCTTCGCTTATCGAAAATAAATTTAGATTAGACGATCCTCCGTTCGTCAGTTATAATCAAAAAAAGAATGACTATATAAGAATTGCTATGAATCCCGGATCTTCCAGTAGAGTAAATACTGGAGGAGATTTAATTTTTGAAGTTGATAATCAGCAGAGCTATTTAAATTTACCTGATTCATTTTTACAATGTGAATATTCTTTATATAGTGATGCTAATTTTACAACACCATTACCAGATACCGATAATATTACACTAGAGAATAATTTTTTCCCAAGTTTATTTACACAAATGCGTTTAGATGTTGCAACTCAAAATATAGAAACAATAAGTGATTCTCCAGGTGTAATTGATACAATGCTTAGATTTGTAACAATTGGTGAAAATAATAAAAAGTATGAAATCGAAGGTTGGTTTCCTGATACTAATGATGGTATAATTGTTGATGATTTAACTCACGCTGGAACAGATGCCGCAGGAATTGCGAAAGATGTAGAAAATATTGCAAAACATTTAAATAAAACAAATAATGATGCATATAAAGAAAGACGTGAATTTAACAAGAAAAGTAAACAGACAGTAAATTGGTCATTGTCTCCATTATTCGGATATTTAGATTATGATAAAATATCATATCAATTAAAATCTAAATTAATAATTCATCGTACAGCAAATAATGAATTAATCTTTTTTGGTAAGACTGGGAAAAAGCAATTTAAAAATTGATAGACTTGAATGGTGGATTAAGCATATTACTCCTAGTTTAGAGGTTGAAACAGCTATTGCAAAAAGATTAAATACTAACAAACCAATTCCAGTAAATTTTCTAAAGCGTACTGCTAGTTCAGTAACTTTTTCCGAACAAAGATTTAACTGGCATTTTACTAGAACTGCGAATACTCCAAGATATTTATTACTAACATTTCAAAGAAATAATTCTCCAAGTTTTGATAAGAACAACAATATTTTTCATATTAATACAATTCGAAGTTTACAAGTTTCATTAAATCAAACTCGATATCCAATTGATCCATTAAGATTCGATGATACCAATAATCAATTTATGGAAGGATATGATTCTTATAGAAATCTTTGTATAGAATTTGGAGTTGAACCACAATTAACTCCTGGAGATTGGAGACATTTATATCCCGTTTTCTGTTTCGATTTAAGTGCACAATCTGAAGATATTATTAAAAATGGTTGTGATGTAACAATTAATATTGAAAAGAAAGATTCCACAACTTCATTGATGGCTTATGGTTTATTGCTAGAAGATGTAAAATATTCTATTGAAATTCTTAATGGAAAGATGGTAAGGATAAGTTAATTAAAATTTTTTCATAACTAGAATAGATTAAAAATTCTTAACTTAAAAATTCTTAACTAAAAATTTTTCATAACTAGAATAGATTTAAATTTTTTGATAACTTTAAATTCTTAACTTAAAATTTTTTATTAAAAATGTCGCAAGCGAAAAGTAATATTAATAATAAAACTGTTGAATTAAAATTACGTAATATTGTTGACAAAAATACCCCTAAAACTATTACGATTAATAAAAAAAGTATTATATAAGTAAACCAATGATAGAGAATATTCAATTACAAGAAGAAAAGAATGGCGGGATTCTCCCATTAATTCCCCTAATAATAGGTGGCATAGCAGCTGCAGGAAGTGTTGCAGGCGGAACAGCTGGTATTGTCCAAGCAGTAAATAAAAATAAATCAGAGAAGTCAGCATTAGAAGAACAAAAACGTCATAACAGAGAGTTAGAGAAAGTTGCTAGGGGTGAAGGAGTAGTAGATAATTTTATTAGTAAATTAAAATTAGTTGATGAAGGAAAACGAGTTCTTAAAAATATTCTCCACAATGTTGATGATTTAATTGAAATTAAAGAAACTAAAGATGGTTCTGGAATATATCTAAGTCCTAGTATGATAAGGTAATAACCTCAGAACCTTTGGTTCTTTTCGTAAAACTTTTATTTTATCTTTTAAAAGTTTTTTATCTTTAAAAATGGATACCGCAAATTCCACAAATTCAGAAAATTTAATTAAATTAAAAATTGCTAATTTAGATTTATTAAATTATCTATTAAACAAAAATAAAAACTCAAACTGTCAGCATATTGGAGGTGACAAGAACAAAGTTCCATACCACTTCGGTGGTGATATACAAAAAACATTAGAAAACTTTCCTGGATTTATTTGGAGTAAATATTCGAAAGAAAAACATCTTCCTGGTCATTCATATACCGGTCCAGGAACTCGATTAGATATAAGACTAGATGAGAATAATAATCCGAAACCAGGTGAAGAACCAATAAATAGAGTAGATGCCGCAGCTTACAAGCATGATTTAGCTTATCGAAATCATGATCTAAGTTCTCGACATGCAGCTGATAAGAAAATGATTCAAGAATTAGATAGTATTCAAAATCGTTCCTTTAGAGAAAGAATTGAAAGAATGTTTGTTAAGAAAGCTTTACAAGCTAAAATATTATTCGGTCAGTGTTTAAATGAAAATCATAATTCAGACGTTTATGCATCTGAAATTCATAAAGAATATAGAAAGCCTAAATATTTATTAAAAGTAAAAGTATTTAATAAAGATGATATTTGGAGTGCTGATCTTATTCATATGCCGAATGAAAGGGACTACAAATACGCATTGACAGTTATAGATTTATATACACGATACGCTTGGGTAAAACCTTTAAAAAATAAAAGTGGTCTATCAGTTAAATATGCGTTTGAAGAAATCTTTAAAGAAAGTAATAGAAAGCCAAGGAAATTGTTTGTTGATAAAGGGTCGGAATTTTATAACAGAAACGTTCAGCCACTATTTGAAATTGTTTATTCAACTGAAAACGCTGGGAAGGCCGTAGTGATAGAAAGATTTAATCGGACGTTAAAAAATAAATTATTAAAGAAATTTACTGAGCAAAGAAATCAGAAATGGTTGAAGATATTACCAGGAGTTGTAGAAGAGTACAATAATAAAGTTCATTCTGGTATTGAAGAAACTCCAAAGAATGCTTCTGACGACCCTGATTTGATACGAAAGAAAATATTCGAGAATAATAATTCGAATGAGAGTAATCCGAATTTGCAGAAACTTAAGCCGAAATTTAAAATTGGAGATAGAGTTAGAATATTTAAATATAAGAACAAATTTGAAAAAGGCTTTGTTGGCTATTGGACTAAAGAAATATTTGAAGTTTGCAAAATAAATCAAAGTTATCCGATTACTTATGAAATTAAAGATTTAGATAATGAGGATATCAGAGGCCGTTTTTATCAAAATGAATTACAGAAAACAGAGCTTTAACCTTTAGGTGGCGCTTTAGCTAGCTTCGCTTGAGTTATAGATTGTTTAACTCTAACATAATATCTAGAAATGGTACTCCTTTTTGTAATTTGTACAAAACGTATAAACATAATTGTCCACAATAAGTAGTGCCTGGTGTTTGAATTTGAAACGTATTGTATGTTCCCGTTCCAAGTAATTCTTTTACTTCATTTGTAGGGGGCAAACCGTATGAATCGAACCAATAGTTCTCAGCCTCCGGGCGATCAAAATAATAGTTTTGCTGATGATTTTTAACGCCTGCTGACCAATGTACACCTTTTTCATTTGACGTATGAAGATTTGTTATGAAATTTACAGTTATTGATGGAACTTTATTCCGGGAACTGAAGGTTCCTGTTGGCCTATTTTTTAGGAATTGTAATTCATCCCTCATCAATATGTGAAAATTCTTTATTCCTAATCGATTAGCAATCTTATTTAAATCGAAATTCGTTGTTGTCTGTGTTCCATATAATTTCAAAAACTCATTTATGTTGCTCATTTTATAATAAAAAAATTTCTTAAGGGACCCCTAGAAGTCAGAGGGGGGGTATTGATTTAAAACTGGTCTCTAATGATGTCTTTCCTTACTACTTAGTCAGAAGGGGGTATTGATTTAAAACATTTTTATTATGATGACTTTCCTTACTACTTGGGGGGGGGGTATTGATTTAAAACTGGTCTCTAATGATGTCTTTCTTTACTACTTATTCGATTTTGAAATTATTTAATTTAATCTAAATTTAAACGTTACATTGTTGCATTGTAGCAGTAGAGTTGGTGTTTCGCTCATCTTTTATCAATAGTAATTCATTACTCATCAATATGTGAAAATTCTTTATTCCCAATTGCTTAGCAATCTCATTTAAATCGAAATTTAATGTAGTTTTGTTTGCTGTATATTTTTAGAATGTCTCTAATGTTTCTCATTTTTATAGAAGATACAATGTTTCTATTATATTCCCGTAAATGAGAAATTAAAAACAACACATGGATATTTCAATTTGGTTACAATCACTTTGCATACATTCAATTTGGATACATTGAACTACATGTAAATTTGTCCACGCGAGGACAAGGTTTCATTGGATGAGAGAAAAATGACGTCATATAACAACATAATGAAAATGATTGAAAACAGGAAATAACATTGCATTTAAAACAGGAAATAACATTGCATTTAAAACAGGAAATAACATTGCATTTAAAATAGGAAATAACATTGCATTTAAAACAGGAAATAACATTGCATATAACAACATAATGAAAATGATTGAAAACAGGAAATAACATTGCATTTAAAACAGGAAATAACATTGCATATAAGATACAATTTTTCTAAACAATAGGATTTCTGTCCACGCGAGGACAAGGTTTCATTGGATGAAACACTCTATTGTATTTACATGTGCAAGAGGAAATAACATTGCATTTAAAACAGGAAATAACATTGCATTTAAAACCGACAGATACAAATTTTCTAAACAATAGGATTTCTGTCCACGCGAGGACAAGGTTTCATTGGATGAAACACTCTATTGTATTTACATGTGCAAGAGGAAATAACATTGCATTTAAAACAGAAGGGTTGAATAATCAATTATTCCAAAAACCCTCATCTTGTGAAAGACACTGCTCCAAGATTGAAAGATTAGTTTTTAACAGTCGTATAGGAAGCGAGACTCTACAAAGAGTCTGATATTTATCTGCCAGTTTTGCCAACTTCATTGCGAAACTCAATTCAGTTCGTGAAAAGTTAATATTGTGATGTTTTAAGAGATATGTGAAATCTGCTTTATTATTCTCACACAAGGATAATATATGATTTGCGTGTTTTCCAATAAAAATTTTACATGTGACACTCAAAAGATGGCTTTGTTTTTCGTATTTCAAGTGTTGTTTCAAAGAATTCACTGTCGTTGAAATGTCCCCCGCCGGTTCTGTAAAATATTCCACTGATTCGATGAATGTATGACGTTCAACAACACTTTCCTTCAACTGTTTTGTAAATGTTTCGATTCTGAAGGGAAGTGCTGCTTCCTTCTTTGCTCTGGCTGCGATTTTATGTTGCTCTTTGTATGCTTTTCGAGCAGAACGTATAGCGTCAGGATTGAAGAGTAGAGGCGCTTTCTTCACTTGCTGGTCTATATACGAAAAGTATTCAGAATGTTTCTCCGATGGAATGAACAAATCCGCAATATTTTTGAAGAACTCTGGAAGTACCGTTGCTATGTTGGCTTGTTGTTCAACGACTGCTTGACTCATGATTGACCGATAAATTAGTACAAATCACTATGTTCAAAATATAAGAATAACGTAATTAAAGATAGCGGAACGATGAGAGCAAGCAGATGATAAGTGTTGATTGAAATAATAACACAACAATCTGAGCACACGATACAATGACAGACGAGAGAGATAAATGAAAACAGTACAGCTGGCAGATATCTTAACGTCATACGGATGTGCTGACGCACTAACAAGAATTAAAACAACTCGCCTAACGTACAATTAAAATGTCATTGTTTCACAGAGTAGTAGCAGCTGTTTGTTCTTTCATACATTGTTTCCTTTCAAATGTTTGAGTTGGAGGACACAGCTCCTTACACTGAAATGCATTTTATTCATAAATGCGAGAAGCAGATGTTCTCTACAATTGAATGACAATTGTAAAAGTACCTAAACTTATTGTTAAGAATATGTCAATTCCTTCAAATATTTTTAGTCACATGATATATTTTAAAAACCTGAAAAATGGATTTAAAAGACGTTTTTAAAAATACTAATTTTCAGTGTCCGGAACGGTCATGATTTAAGTGGTGAAAATTGTAATTCTCAAATTTGAGATTCTTAACTTTTCTGATTTTTTCGGTGTCCGGTTTTAGATGACCTTGAACGGTCATGATTTTCAAAGTAAAAAATGATCTTAATCACAAATTTGAGATTCTTAACTTTTATGATTTTCGGTGTCCTGGAACGGTCATGATTTAAGCGAGGGTGAAAATTGTAATTCTCAAATTTTGAGATTTTGAAAAATTTGAAAAATTGGGTATTTTTAAAAACGCCCAAATTTGTGAATTTAGGTCTTCATAACCTGAAAAAGGGTTCAAATTCATGAATTTATGTCGTTTTTAAAAAGTACCATTTTTGAAAAATGGTACTTTTTGAATGGACTAAATTCATGTATTTAGGTCTTAAAAACCTGAAAAAAGGGACTAAATTCATGAATTTATGTCGTTTTTAAAGATACTATTTTTTTGAATTTTAGGTGTCCTGGAACGGTCTTTTGCCCATTACTTAGCTTGACTACAAGTTATTGATATCAGCAAAATCTGCATAATATTGATCCTTTTACTGTCTCCACTGATGGTTTCCATCATGAAAAGCGTGTTCAAGAAATTTAGTTTTTACTGCATTTGTATCATGAATTCAGTTGTTATCAAAACGATGAGAACTATTAGAGCCGACAGTAGATCAATTACTCGATCAAAGCGATCAATATATCCAAAATTCAAACACCACATAACCATTCAACATCAGATTCTAGTCTACATCTGCTTCTTGGAATCGTCTCGAGCATATCGTCACTGTCGCAGTTATCTTTCTATTAGGGGTCGCAATGCCATGCCATTTTCCCGGAATTTCGGTGTTTGAACAATGATAAAGCCGGTATTTACCGGTAGGCCTATAATTTTGTCTTTCGGGTGAAATATGTTTACTCTCGCATCACAGGGTGCTTTGACTCTGCTTATTTCCATAACTAAAGATCCAAATTCAAAACAAAATACACCAAATGAAAGCTCTTATGATGACGAGTCAGAATATTATCATTGTTGTGATATTCAAGGTCACTGTGGAGTTCACATACGAAGTCAAAAAGAAGAATTTTTTACTGTGGTTAATATATCTTGCCCTATGTCAGAAACCATTTGACTAAATTCAAAACTAAGTACACCAAATGAAAGCTCTTGTGATGACGAGTCAGAACATCATGATAAAAGATGTAAGAAGTAAAACGTGGAGATTAGAAACACCAGCAAATATTAGCAAGATTGTATTTTATAATCCGGTCCAACTGCGAAAATTTCACAATTTTAAATTTCGAATTCAAAGCGTCGAAGTCTAAATAGAATTTGCAAGGGAATTATCACTTTCTGTTCAAATTGACACGAGAACACTTTCTTTTATGAATTCGAATAATTTTTATATTATATAAGGACACCTGAAAACATTCAAAGCGAAAATAGTGCAAAATTCGACAAATCTGTCATACATTCAATTTTTTGAAATATGAAATTTTCGGGCGCCCCCCTCCCCCTCTCCCAATGGGGCGAAGGTTAAAAATAGTCACGATCGTCAGTTACGAGGATTTTCCTTCTGATGAATGATTGAGCTTAATACTAAAACATCCAATGAAGGATAACGATTTCTCCGCTTCCACAGAAGTCGATGGAAGGTTAAGAAGTCAATCATAAATAAGTTATTGATGGAAACCGAGCTTACCATCCAGGTCTATAGATAAAATTTAACTTGCTATGACAAGAATTTTCGACAACGCCTCACTTCCTGATCTTTCTAGACTTTCTTTCATTTTAATAACTTGTCGAGAGAGTAATATGTGACAAAATGTCTGTATTTTTCTTCGACCGTCTATTAAAAATAAAGATCAAATACACTTCGTATTTGATATTTTTAAATCTTCATTTTCAAAAAGCGTTCGCATAACAATACGAATCTCCACTTGCATATTTCCTCCATTTTCTTCATCGTTTCAGATGATATATTTGCTCTCTCTGTTTCATCACATGATTCTGCATCAATCTTAGTAACTTGTGGCTCATCTTCGTTTAAAGGTGTAATTCAATCTCTTCAGTATTTCGCAATTGCACTGACTTCAAAACAGATCTCTCTTCAAGCACGCATTGAGGGATGTGAAGACATTAAAACGTAGCCGATTAGGAAATGTACATGTATATGTACATTGATATTAATTATTTTCTGTTCGATTGCTTGTTTCATTTCTATTGCAATACTTCAGGCAGCAAAATTTAACAACGAAAGGTCAACAAAAAATAAACCGGTATTTTGGCGTCTTAAAACCGATTTTCGGTATCACTGAAAAAATAGAAAATGCCGGCAAAACCGTTTGAGATAATACCGGGATACCTTAATTCCGTTTCGTACTCCGTCTCATCATTGATCTTCACAATGTCTGTACATCAATGCAACCCGCCCTTGAATATAATCATTCCTGTAATATTAACAATTGAACTAGTATTCTAATGAATGCACATAATCTTACTTACCAGCATCAACTTGTTTCGAAGCCATCAGTAGATTCAATTTCGCAGATGATTCGCAGTCGGTGATTGTTATCAAAGTAAAATAGAAAATCAGAAAACAAGTCATATACGACATGGGAACAGGAAATATTGACTGGGTGACTGAAGCTCGCCAGTTGAAAACGTTATTTCGATTATCAAGAAAGAATGGCTATAGAATGCTACTCAAATCTTTAGATAAAGTAGTACCAAAATCATGCAATTTCTTCAGATTATCTTATTCTCATCCCAAACTATGATTTCTCTTTAAATATATCATGTACATTTTGTGAAAAGCAATAAAAAGAAAATAGCTGTTCAATCAATAATAAATAGATTTCATTGCCCATGGACATTTTCCTCCCGATGTTCGGGCCTGAGGGCCCTCAACCTCATAGCATATTGCGGTTCAAGTTCAATATCTTGAGCGGTGATATTACATTGTTACTGAACCTAAAATCTATGACATCAAATATCCAATATTTTAATCTGCGAAAGACTCAAATCCATGATAATTTTCTACATAGCTCACACTTGTGACAACACGGTGATGGGTCTATGCCCAGATACATGCACATCATTGCGTTTTCCACCTTTAAAGATAGGCGTCCACGAACCATGCTTTAGGCTTTGGGTATTCACGTTTTTCAGTCATCAAATTGAATAATGTTGACAACAGTGTACTTAGGACGGAACAGGAAGCTTTAAGCCATAGCTGGTAGCCATCAGCAACGATTGATTTTGAAGGTTTCACTTTTCGGTCCACTATAACACGCGATAGTTCAGATGTAGTTCCTTTCTGACAATCGAAAGTTGAGTTGGGGCTAGCATTTTCGAATATTAGCTGCATGCAAGCTGAATTTTCTGAAGAAACTTGTTCGGGTTAGAGGCGGTTTTCTGACTCATTCCAGGTAGTTCGGTCCTTTATGAACACTGTTGCGACAGGATACATTACAAATTCATATATTTTTTTTACACTGTAAACCGTAGACCGACAATTATCCTACAAAATTGCTGACAAAATCAACCGACGATTGTCACCTCCAATATCCTGCGATATCCGACGAATTTGTAGGTTCTCCACCGACATCGAAACAGATGCTTTGAATGCAAATTAACTAAACAACAACTGTTGTATACTGATTGATTTTTTCGATTAGTGATTGCTTGACTGTTGGGCAATCTGCATTATTGTGTGGCAAAACCATGATTTATTTTGACATAAGTAATTACCAACATTTTTGATAAAATTTAAGCTATAATTCATTGTTATTCATTTTGTCCCTTTTTGTCAGATATTGTAGGTGTTCAGTGGCAATCATCTACAAGAACTAGCAATGACCGACAAAATGGATTTTGTAGGATAAATGTCTGTCAATTGTCAGTCAACGATTTACAGTGTAGATAGGCGGCATGTGAGCTTATTATTGATCAGATTTATGAATTTGAGTTTGATTTTTGCCGTTGGCTGAGGAGAGCCTGCAAAATAAATGTTTTGGTTATAAATAGTCGATCGACAGGCATATAGAAAACTTGGAATTGAAGTACATTCGACCAATTCCAGATTGCAATAAATAAGACACAGAAAGGTGCTTATTAGGATCTAATAATTCATTGGCTTGACAACATTGGCCTAACTGAGGAGCTAATATGATCATCAATACAGCAGATTTCCATTATCAGCTTAATCACAAGCGAAAAGTTGGATTTCTATGCTAAAATTCGTGGACGTTGTCAAAGAAAAAGTTTCATTACTCATATGCACAAAACAGTAATATCCAATAAATAAATTATTCCTGTCAAAAAAGGACCGAGTACCTACTTTTCTGATCTCGTCACAAGAGAAGAAATGTCGCAAGTTGTCAATAAATCATCCATGACGAGCGTACATGCACAATCATGTGCGTTCGGGTCTAGCTGTCTATAGGCACTATTCCATGGTCTAGACAAACAGAAATCTTGTGCGCATATAGGCCTATCACATGTTCAATAATGGTGAACTGCAAACATTTAATAAACTAAACTTTCTATACCTTTTCTAGACATGCCTACTAATATAGGAGAATAAAGTCTTCGAAAAGCATGTTAAAGAATTATTTTTTTCTCTATTGGAAATATAGGCTAGTTCTCATTTTGTCTAAGATTCTTGTCTGTCTGGCAAGTCGAATATGTCGTCTGGCTAGTTGATGTATTCGTCTGCGACTCTCTTCCCCGTAATAAGGAATTTTTAGAAAGGGAATGGATATCGATTATCCTGATTTTAGTCCTTGTTTCAACTTGAATGTCTTATAACGCCATCAAACTGATCATGTTGATTAGCCACTGTCTAGAATTGATTTGATCAAATAATGTTCTCTCAAATGTTAAGGCTCGAATTTTTAACTTTAAGATGCTATGAACTATTTATAGTTTTCAAAGTTGTGATACTATTTCAAGTGAATTTCATTATTAAAACTTTTGAGGTTGATAGCCTCTTGTTTATGCAATCGTGCTACATATTCAACCTTCTATGTATATTACATAATATTACTATCTTGAGAAAGAAATTCTAAAAAGCATTTTTTCTTCGTGTACTTTCTATCAATGACAAGTGGGTGACAGAAAATCAGATTGACTGAGAAGTTAAATCGAACGATCAGTCTCATTCAACAGTTATCACAAGGCATTGAATATCGATGATGAGATGACACTTTACATATTTTGTTCCAGATGTCGATGATCTTATGTGCAGGAAGCTGCGAGATTAAAGAGACACGGCTGAAAATGACGATATATAACTATGGCTATATGAAAACAGTGGAGTGAATCAAATAGAAGCAAATATTGCACATTTTTCAATATCGATGTTGAATACTTTAGTATATCACTTTATTGACATGTCCTTATCACTTGAAACATAAATTCTACGTATCATACGATGACATATTCAATTAATACAATAAGCATTTTTTTGCTTCTTTCACAATTGATGCCTAATCTAGATATTCGCAAGTTACTATGAATCGACTTTCATAAAGATTAGTGCTATATTCATGGGCAGTCAGGGAAATTCGCACAGTAGACAAGATCGGACACCTAATCCACAGTCTCCTCTCACTAATAATTTCGAATGATGAATCTAATGAATCATTACATCATCGTGTACACCTACATTCTCATTTTCACAACAAATGACATTTATATGGCTTTGAAATTTATTAAGTATTTAATTAATTAACTTAAGTAAGATTAATGTTGTGTTAAGCTAAAGAATTGCTATATGCTAATGACTTGTATGAGTTAATGCAGGGATGTGATAGAGTATTGCTTCGGTAGGGGCTCTACTGGAATGCTGTAAGTGCATGCCACCATAAAATGAAGAAGTTGTATCAGGAACTTAACCTGAATTCCGGCAAAAGCCGGCAAATCACATTCCTGCATGACTTCCATGTACTGCATCTTAAACAGAAACGTCAATTTATGTTGCCTTTAGATACATCGTACAGGGGAATTCAATGCCTGATTCAAATGACTGCTTGAATTACGGGTCTTCATGCGATCAAATGATCAGAATTTGGTTAAACTGTAAGTGGACGAAATGCAGATTACTTGGGACTGACACCAATGACTCATTTGGGAATAAAGTCTGTAGAGAGATACACTGAGGCTGATGATCTCTACGTAAATCTTAAGTTTCAAATTTTGATTCTTGTTTTCATAACTCTTTAAACAGATTCGACTCGAGTAAACAATTTTCGGAAGATTATTGTCCTGAGCGCTTTGTTTTTGACCTTGTGTTGTAAGTTCGACGAATTTCACAATTCTGTGACGACCGGAAATGACACCAATATTTCGTTCGTGTACCTACATGTAGCTGTATATGTGTTGGTCACGTTATTCTCTATATGTTAGTTGTCTGGCATGTAACTGGCATCGCATGAAAATGTGACGAATATCCTAACTGCCGTTTTTAAGAGCGTACAACCTTATGCACATCAACATGTACATGTAAATCAAATTAACTACAGTATGCTTTCATCTGAATTTGTCGAGGAAATGTTCATGCGCGGAAAGTATAGAAGCTTAATTTTTTTGAAAGAACGTCAGTACTACTTTAATTAAAGTAGTATTTCGGACCTTAGATACAAATAGCCATCTAGGTGTTGAGCCTACTTTTCACTGGCAGTCGCTGCAGTTGTAGTAGCAGACGAGTGGCACTTTCGTCAGGTGATTGAAACGAACCATGACCCAGCTATGGAACAAATCTGCATGTGCAGCAATTAATTTACGAACGGCAAGACAGCAAGTCAGATACTGGTACTGCATTGTCCAAACAAAGTGACACCTGTAACGAAAATAGAGAAAATTAACCAATCAGATGACACAATCATTGCAGCAGGCTGCAAAGAAATAAACATCGGTCTAATCGCTGAACTACACCTGAATTGCAGCACTGACGTCATGTTCTGTGTCAGAAGAAACCACGATAATCGTCATAACGAAGTCATTTTCGTCATCTGCTGCACAGCACAGAACTTCCAGTGTAGAGAAGGCCTTAGTCTTGCCATACAACACCGCATTATCAGCAGTTCTAAACACCTGAATTTACGTTTATAAACTTGATTTTATAGAAAGTTTTGCTACTTCGTTGAGGATGATTATCAATTATCACAGAAATTTACAATTGTCTCCAATTGATGTTCATCAACTCATGATTGACACATCCGTCTCTCTTTGGCTTCTGTAATCGCGCGCATTGTAGAAATAACTCTTACCAGAGAAGCCATGAATTAGCGATCAGATTGCAGGCAGGCCTGTCAAGTGAAAAGTACACATCTTAAACTCAATTTTTCTTAGTGATAAATTCGTTAAATTGAAATATGATTCATGCTGGTTGACTCTTCACCATCTAAACCTACTGACTATGTACGTTTAATGTTGTGTCAATTCTGCTTCGTCAGAATTTGGACTTGAATTTGCATTACATTCAATGGAAAATTGATCTTCTTGCCCTTTGTGACTAGTTCTTGCCGTCATCAATCAGTATCGAGGAAAGTCATCTCTAGACCCAAACACACAAGCAAAGATTTATCTCTGTTTATATATGATAAAAAAATATATTTTTTATGCAAGTATACATGTATGCGAACTCATATACATAGAAACCAATAAATGCAATGTTTTATGAAAAAAGTGTCCGTATTCTCAACATGAAGTATGCCAACTGATAGCTGCTTTTCAAACTGCATCAGAACATAGTAATAATTTTGTAAACTATATTCTGAGAAATGAAGATTACATTTAAGGCAATAAAATCACATGATAACGCTGCAAACTGATTGAAGTTTGTACATTTTTCGTGAGGATGATTCAACCTTAATAAAATTCAAACAAATCCTCGTGGACGACCGTGATGCGATAATAAATCAACAATCTTGATCTCGTAGACAGGTTCACATGACGAAATTGACCTTTTTCTCTTCATGAAAACAGACTTTATGACTTGAAAGTGAGGGTTAACAACATTCTCTTGCAATATACACGTATATCAATTTTAGGCATTAACTTCGATGAACAATAGGGTGAGCAAAACAATTGCAGTTATCTAATGGCAGTAAGCATGAGCCAAAATGTAAATTTATCATAGACGTTTTACAATAAAAGAGTAATCCCTTGTGCTTCTGCTCCTTGATACAGTTTTTCTTCTAAGTAAAAATCTTATCAGTCTTCAGAGCCGTCATAAAGTTGTTCCCAGTTGAGAAACCAGGACTTTCAAAGAATTCCCATCAGTATTTTCGCGTGGTTGTTGAATGCGCGAAATTCTGATCAGCAATGATCAGATCCTAAAACGTCCTAAAGTTGCTCGCAAGTGGGACTCGCATTCGCGGCGGTTTAATACATTTTGACATGCATAAAATATTAAATTAATTTTTCGTCGTTCCGATTAATTTTGATTACTCTGCAAAAGCCACAATAATTTTCTAATTTCGGGATTAGTAATACATTGTCGCATCTCAATTACATTGCACGCTCAAAAATTTTAGCTCTTTGGTCATTCAAATATTGACTAGCCATGTGTTGTCGACGCATGAGATCCGAAGAACAACGGAAATATAGTTATTGGACCATAAAGAGAGCTTCTGCAGTGGAGCACTGACCGTTTGAAAACCGGTGGAGCACGGGATTTATTGACCGTTTGAAAACAAATTAGTTTAGTTGTCTCTGTGGCACAGTGGTTAAGTGCTCAGCATAGCGATCTTCCGGTCATGTGCTCGAGCCCCAAAAACGTCACTGGAAGTTAGCAGGAGGGGCATCCTCCAGGAAGGGAATGTAGCTTTTATGAAATGAAGAAGTTGCATGATGATGCATCATGTAAATAGTAGCGGAGAGCTTTTCACGCATCTCTTTTCACGCGATGAAATATGAAACAATTTATGTCACAAAAACAGTTCCTTTTACAGGATGTCAGCATCTTGATTGTAATTGACTACTTACATTCATTAATTGTTTTCGCTCGATCACTTGAAAATCCGGAAAATCACTTTGGCGAGAGTTTTTTCCTTGCCTGTTTTGATCGAATTCATTCGCAAACTCTACGAAGTAGTGTTTAGAAATTTCAGCTGATCAGAGCTTGTCAAAAAATCCCAACATAGTTGAGTTGTGAAGTTTATGTAAATGTGATAATTCACAGCTGGCTCTTCCGCAGGCAAATTGTTCTAAAAACAAGTCTTCGGATCTCATGCGTCGAGAACACATGGCTAGTCAATATATTGGAGTGACCATAGCAAATTGACCGTACAAAGCGCTGACACTGGGCAATCGCTACATCAATTCAGTCTCCCGAATACATTCCTTGGCACCATCTAACAAGTCTAATAAACCTTGAGTTTACCAGCAAAAGATTAATTTCTTAGTAACTAATTTAATTGACAATAGCCAGCATAACTGCGATTTTGCTTCAATATTTTGATAATTATTGATACCGTTGCACACCTCAAAACCAGAAATTATGTTGTAAATAGCAGGTACGCGTTTTTGTTTCCCACTTCTTCTTTAAACTACATGCCAGTGTTTGGCATTTTGTTGAGATTAATTCAATTTTCAACAAACAAACAAACAGCATTTGAATATTGATTTTTATCATCATGCTGCATTGAATGAAATGAAAAAATAGAATTCTTTATTTCCTGTGATAATGTCGTCATTTTAGGGAAGAATGAAAACATTGGATTATTCTTGATAGCACTGTTGAGAGAGAGGTGTTAGTTGAAGCCATAGAAATTGAATTAATTATGCGACATTTTACTCTTCAGCCAGTGCGTTTTGAAAGATTTAAGACCACGTCGATGAGAATCAAAAGTCAAAAATGTTTATTCCAAAGAAAATTGAAACCAGGAGCATGTACGCTCACATATGCATAAAAATGCATCCTGTTGAGAGAATGCAGCGTTGCGGTCGGTGCTGTTGAAAAAATATATTCCGAACAGGAATGAGAGAAGAATTATCAAAAATATATTTACAGGTTTCATACTTATTGACCAGTGTTAAATGTTTTCTTTAGTCATCGTTCATAAATCGTTTGCTTTTTGGAGAAACTTTGCGATGGATTTTACCAGCTTTACAGTTAAAGCATTATAGATAAAGAACAACACCCAGAAATTATTCATGGACCGACATATTTCGCCGGCTTCTTATCAAGGTACACACCGGAATAAAAATTTACAAAGTAGAATCAGCATGAACAAGCTAGCATGAACTGATTGTTTCATAAAAAATGGATCACCCTTAAACATTGCCTTAACTTCAACTTTGTCTAACTCCGCCAAACTTGAACGAATTTCTCTGAAATTTGGAAGATATGTCAGTTGTGCTTACTAATATCATTGTTGGAAATTTCAAGCATGAATATTGAGTTGTTTTCCTGTTATAGATAAAAAAGTAGTAGATAATTTGATCTTCATTTAGCAATGTTACACAAAATCATACCTCACTCTTATAAAATTACATTTGTTTCCTTTGTTATGTAATATGTTGTTCTACAAGCCAAAAGCTATCAAGCAAAACAAAAATAAAGAAAATCGGTCAATCAGAGCCAGTATAGCACCATTATTCATCAACGATAATGTAGCTGCTACATGTGATTAACTGGACTTCATGTTCCATAGCTTCCTGACTTCGTTGCGGTGGTGTTGGCAGCACTCCTGATTGCTTTCAGCCAGAAATCTATCTCTTACCGGTTGAAAACAATACAAAGCACAAATGAACAATAACGAGATCGCATTCACAAAAGGCAAAGTGTCAGCCTTGCTAGAACTAGTGTTTTCTTTGCGAGCTACAAGCAAGCGACTAAATGTCCCTTACACAAATGTGCATCGATGGCATAATGATGATTTTCGACTCTGTCGTAAAGAGGGCTCTGGCTGTCCACGCAAAACATCCAAACGTAGAGACCGCCAAAATTTTGAGATTTGTTAAAGTTGATCCAAGTCTCTCGTTAACTGAGATGGCTGCACTAGTCTCGTCTATTTCTAAGTCCACTATTCGTAGAAGACTTATTGAGTCAAATTTCAAGAGCTGTAAGAGGCCCTCTCAGATCGAATTATCAGATCAGCATACAAAAAGAAGTTATTTATGGATGATAATGCTACGTGTCACAGGAGTAGTAGAGTCAATTTATGCAAGTCTCAATTAGGACTCAGGACATTATCTTGGCCAGCTCGTTCCCCTGATCTGAATCCCATAGAAAATGTATGGAGTATTCTAAAACGTAACGTTCGTCGTTCACTGCTACCTACAGATGGCGTATCACAACTTACGTCACTGTTAAAAAGAGAGTGGAGAAAGTTAGATCAGTCAAAAATCAACGCTATCATCGAATCAATGCCTAGACGAATTGGTAATGTCATTGACAATAAGGGTAGGGCCACAAAATATTAGCTTCTTAAGAACCGTTACTGTATCATAGCTTATCAGATTATATAAGGACATTTAAATATATTAGGGACATGAAATAACATGAAAATGCTTTCTGTATCATGCTTATGTTTTATTTAGTCAAATTTTAGGATGATCCACTTTTTATGAAACGGACTGTATGTTTATGACAAGTTAGAGATGCGAGGACGGCCAAGTAAACATATGATACAAGTACATAGGAAGAAAAGGTTGCAAAGTCATAGTACTGAATAAGGTGAAGAAGTAGCATTAGTACAATGCAAAATCATGTCAAAAGAAAAAGTTACCACGGTAGAAGTAAAGAAATAACAGTCTCTTTTTGGACACATAGATCAGGCTTGACCATGTGGATAAATAGGGCTTCGGTGACGCTGAGATGGAGTTTGCCTCGACATCTACGGAGGACACGGAAACACTGTTTGGCCGGACTGAGTGGCTTACAGTGACACAAATGTCTGGTGATGCTGCTCGTTGTTTTTCCTCGCTTACCATCAAGCAACCACTTGGGGACATGCTCCGATATCCTCCGGGACAACCTGCGTTCTGTTCGCCCAATATACCCGCTTCCATAGGTGCAGTCGAATTGATATAGCACATTGGATTGGGATTCCAGAGGCAGCCTGTCCTTCAGATTCGATCGCCACTGAGGTTGAGTCCTTGAGATCACTTGAAGGTCCACAAATGAAAACAGACTTCATGGATAAGTTTTCTCCTGACGAAGTCATCGAAGACATCACCCTTGAACGGTACACGGAGGATCCGTTCTCTCTCGCATCTCTAACTTGTCATAAACATAGTTCATGCTAGCTTGTTCATGCTGATTCTACTTTGTAAATTTTCATTCCGGTGTGTGGCTTGATAAGAAGCCGGCGAAATATGTCGGTCCATGAATAATTTCTGGGTGTTGTTCTTTATCTATAAGACTTACAAAACTAATGGCCTTTTCAAACAGTTAAAGTATTCATCACTTTATTGAATTCTGTTGCATTGTTGGATAACAAACAAAGGCGCTGTTTCTTGTCGTAAATTTTGATTCATGTTGATGAATTTTCGTTTAATGCTTCAGGATGAAATTCAGGTCTGATTTTCATGCGCCCCAAATTTTAGGACTCGTCCCAATGTTTGTGGAACCATGTCATATGACATTGGTAGCACGGTATCTGATGAAGACGAGATTGTTCATGCTCATTTCATCTTGAGCAGTCGCCTCGATGTGGATTATTGACATTTTCCTCAAAATCCAGACTTGTGTATCTGCAATTGCTATCACAATTGCTGAAATCAGTAATTATAATGAATTACATTGTCTGATGAGTAATCTACTATTGTAAGCACTTGCATTTTTAGTCATATAATTGAGATGCAATTGCAATTACTTTCTAGTCAGTGCCGATATGGTAGCGTTGAATATTCATACAGCACACAGTTCAAACAACCTCGTCGATAATGCGCTGCCATACTTAGACATGTACCTGATGCACCGGTAATTTTGTAAATAATACAGTGGTTTGCTACGAAACGAATTGTCCACATGAAAACCAAGTACTAGAAAGTGGAAGGCACATGAATTCTTATAGAACCTTTAGCTTTTTCTAGTAAAAACATTTGTTATAAACATTTGCTAGTAAAAATTGTAGTAAATTTGCTAGTAGTAGTATAGTTAAGCGGTATCAAATTGAGTGAGGCAAAATATATTGTAAACCGTGTTTTAAAGTTGCAGAGAAAAAATGAATTGACAAAGCGATTGCGATGCGGTTTTACATTGTCATCAATTTAAAACCAATTGCTAGTTTCTCCAAAAGGTTGATGGACAAACGAAATGTGATTTTTCAAATGTCTTTGTGGGATTTACAGTCGATGGAGAGAGTTTCTCAGTCACCTTGTTGCAAATAACTGACTTGGTTTTACCACCGTAATGGAAACCTACCGAAACCATGCTACTCTCTCTCTCTCTCTCTCTCCTCACAACTAAACATTCTCATGTCATCATTTATGATTGGGTTCTAGCCGCACACGTATTCTTTGTCAATTCGTAGTTTGAGAACGATCTTCCATCTCTATCAAATTTTTGGATGTTCGAGACATTCGAGCTTTGCTTTATCTTATTGCGGAAGAAAGGACTCCAAGGCCAAATATATATTTTTAAGCTTCCATCTGTCCATTTATATCTGCTTCATTGCCAAGTGGTCACACGCTTCATAATATGAGTTGAGTAAGACGCTTTATTGTGTTAATGTTTTGTTTTATATCAAAGTACAGTCAGTCTCTATCGATAGACATGCACCCCTATTCAGTATTGCGTCATAGTAAACGTCATCATCGAATAATGACGTCATCACGTAGCTATGAAGATGATGCCACAGAATTAGATTGTTGAATCGTATCACTTTGCTAGAAGTGCAAACTGATTCAAACAGATGGCACATGCAAGAACTTAATAAGTGGGCAAAAAGAAATTTTTAATACCTTACAGAGATAGGAAAAATAGTCGTGCGTCGCTTGCGGATTGCTCTGAATTCCTTAAAATGCTCCGATCGCCACGACTCCTTCAGATTCGAAGAATTCAGATCATTGCGCAAAAGTTTTCTCGATAATGTTAGGTCCTCCGATCATTTCAAAAAAAGTTAGCAGGCGCATGAAAAGACGTTCAAAAACTTTTCTGTATAACTTGACATCGTCTGTGTCTCTTTGCTGTGTGATCCACTTGATAACAGTCGCTGAAACTTTGCACAATTTGGCGTGTTTAATGTTGAACTGGCTGCTTATTGTTCGATTGCTATGGCATCGATTGTGCCATTTCATTTACGTTACATGTTCCAATGTTTCCTTTTTAGTCAAGCGGAAGAAGAGACGACCTATCTAATTCTGTGGATGATGCTTAGCATTCTTAGTACCCCTGCTTATTGATATTGTAAACGGAATAGACACATAATTATTGATTGAACGTTACCAAAGGCATGCGTTTCCCGCGGCTAGCGGAAAAATGGAATTTTGCCTTGGCGGTGGAATTCTGCTAATTCTAGTGAAAATTGAGGAATTCGAGTATATATAGCGGATATTGCGGAAGTTTGGGAGTAGTAAGCCCATCCCAGGCGCAAGCACAAAATGGGAAATGCTGACTCAGCCCCCCTCTGGAAGGAAGTCGCCAAGGATGTGATGGGAGGAATGGGTCCGAGAGGAGGAAAAAGGTCCCAACCCCCCCCCCTCTAGAAGGAAGGAAGGAGTTTTCCGGTAAGGGATAGGAAGGAAGGTGATGTGTGAGGGATAGAGTGAGGAAAGGGTAGGTATTGGTGTTGTTTGGGATGACATAAGTTGGAAATCGTCATGAAGGAGGGTTTGGATGGGAAAGTGGAGTTTAGATTTGGAATCTGTGTGAATTTTTGGGTGGGGAAGGAGGGCGGGAGGAGCAGCAAGGGGTGGAATCTCTGAAAACGGCAGAGTTGGAAAAGTCAGGTTTTGGATGTTTTGGGATGAGAAAGTCCATTTTTCGGCATGAAGGAGTGCTCGGATGGGAAAATGGAGTGCAAATTCGGACATTTTGGTCACTTTTAGGTCTAGGAACTTGTTTCCAGCTGAATCGGAGAGAAAAAGTTCTGACCCCCCCCTCCTGCCAAACTTCCAACTTTGGTGTGAGAGATGGTAGAAAGTCGTGCAATAGCTCATTTGAAAGCTAAGAGTGAAAAAAATGCAGTGGAAAGCTCAGTTGGGTCCACTTTTCCTGGGTTGAGGGAGGAAAATGGCAGGAAAACGTCAGAGTTGGAAAAGGGCGGGTTTTGGATGTTTTGGGATGAGAAAGTCCATATTTCGACATGAAGGAGACCTCGGATGGCAAAAACGGAGGCCAGATTCGGAATTTTTGTCCAATTTTGGGTTAGGAAGGATGCTTCCGGCGACATCGGCATAGTTTTGAAGACGTCCCCCGGCAGCGATCTTCCTACTTTGGTGGTAGGGATCGTAGAAAGTCGTGCAATAGCTCGTTTGAAAGCTAAGAGTGAGACAAATTCAGTGGAAAACATGGCTTGTTCCTATCTGCCTTCGTTTAGAGGTGAGACGTCATTGAAAATTTTGGACCTTGACGACAAACGACGGAGTTAAGATTTTCATGAAAATCACTCTAGCGGGTGATGCAAGCCTCGGACGGGAAAACAGAGACCAGACTTGGAATCAGCGTCAAATTCTGCATCGGCATGGTAAATTTGAAAGCCATCGGAGAAAACAATTTTTCATCATTTTACTGAAAAACGACGGAGTTAGAATTTTTGCGATGGCTGTGGGCTGTAGAGCCAAAACGAAGCATCGGATTGGAAAACGGAGGGCAGATTCGGATTCAGCATCAAATTCTACATTGAAATGGTGAATTTCCAGCTCAATCGGAGCACTAGAATCGGAGATAGACGGATTTAAAGATTTGGATGATGGGTATTACGTCATCAGCTGATCGCCACAAACTATATAAGCGGGGAACCGACAGAGACTTTGCATTTAGAGGAGAGCGATTGTCAAAGGTAGGTCGTCTCTCTGAGCTCCGATGATAGCTTCGGACATTCCAAATTCCGGGTTTCTGTAAGAAACCGACTTAGAAAATATCATTGCTGAAGTCAGCTAAGGAATCAGACTTCGAGGTTCGCCAGGAGATGGCCTTCGTCTCCAGGCCATAAAAGACTCCAAAACTTTAAAGGCTTGTAACTTTGCTTCTACAAGTCCGATTGACTTGATTCAAAAAAGGTTCGGTCACTATTGACCTGCCCTAAGTATTAAATTACTTATAAAATTTCATAAGTAGTGCTAAAAGTTAAAATATTTAAATTCATTAGTTTTGGAGGTTTTCTGGGGTTTTCGACCCTGCTGAAGTCAACGAAAGGATTTGTCATGATGTCTGAGCCAGTCTTCTCATGTTTTTACATTATACAAGTCGCTTTTCACTGAAAGCGAGCAAAACACGGAGAGTTTTGCTGTAATATTCCACTGACAGGGCGTTCCTTCGGGACGGCGGATGATGCCGTAGTGAGAAGTGTGTCATATTTTAGACAGAAACCGCTGGGGCGACCCATGTTGGGCATTTGACACAGTTCTCAACGTAGCACTTTGAACGCCAATCGATTGAGTCTTAGCTATCTTGTCATGGGTGGCATCTAAACATCTCCATTTCAAAATGCTGGTGAAGTTGCTATCCCTCTCTACGGCTTGCTATGAAGCTGATCAAAGCAACGACTTGCTTCCTCTTACCAACTCCACCGGTTTTCATGTCTGGCGATCAAGTCATGGACGGTGCAAGTCACGGAGATTTTTGGTGTCATACTTCCTGTGTGTGGGCGTTCTTTCGAGACAGCGGTGAAGTCCGTAGCGATGATTACTGCACGGGACGTTAGCAATGGTAATCCTTGTGAAACCTCTCTGCGTCATGTTTCCAAGTGGTTTCCTTTCGTATCAACGCTGTACTCTGACCGCCAGGGCGACATTTAGCTATCTGCCACAGGTTACCTCATAAAATCTCCATTGCACTTGTCTCCCGATAGTTGGCCAACTATGCGAGAATGAACCATCAGTTCTTTTAAGAACTGTCTCTATCACGGAGACGAAATGATGAAGGGATGAAACGGGAGGACATTCATGCGCCACACGCAACACATCACAGATTTCTCTCTTCGCTAGTGAACAAGCTCTTTGTCAGTGTCGTCAGAAAGTGTATCATGGTTTGCAAAAGCAAACTTTAGTCAAATAGTTTACCGCGACGCACGTTTGTGAAAATAAATTTTAATCATCGAAGGTTCATTCATAAGTCTAGTCAGAAACTGTATCATGGTTTGTAAAATTTTTACTGCTACACAGGTTGATGTATAGTTAGAAAGTTTGATCATTGAAGTTGTATTCGTAAGTCTAGTCAGAAAGTGTGTCATGGTTTACAAAGTTAGTGTAGTCAACTAGTTTTTACCGCGACGCACGTTTGTGAAAATAAAGTTTGATCATTGCCGTTGTATGACTGACCGAACTCATCACAGCACTAGAAAGTTTTATCGAAAAGGTTTTACTGCACATTGTAGATTGTCTTGTAACTTACTTTCACAGCACTAGAAAGTTTTATCGAAAAGGTTTTACTGAACAGTGTAGATTGTCTTGTAACTTACTTTCACAGCACTAGAAAGTTTTATTGGAGACAGTTGGCAAATGTTCCCTATTAGGAAATTCAAACTTCATGACTGTTAGATTAGCTTCATCAGGTTTACTAAAAGCAGTTTTCTACTGCAGTGAGACTGAGAGTTTAGAATGTTATATGAAAACAGTGTTCACCACAGCGCTAGGAAGTTTTACTGCACTGTGTAGATTGTTTCACAGCGTCAGAAGGTCTTATAGTCAGCGTTGAATGTTTTATAAAACCAGATGTTGTCACAAACGTTGAGTGTGTGAGAGCTAGTTCCATGACATTGAATCGCATGGGTTGTAAAAGTTCATAATCCAAGGATAGGCTCCTCTACGGTTGGATTTAGGGTTTTATATCACATGCGTTAACCATTCGTGTAGAATACGTGAAGCACATGTTTTCTTAAAAGTCTAAACGCAAATGTTGAAATAAGTTTTGTAAAATGTTTCTGCAGTCACACTCGTTAGCGTACCAGCTTTACTAAATGTGTTGTTTGCCTTTATCAAATTGAATGCGTGTGTAGACTGTTTTGTAAATAAAGACAGATAGTGTTTTTGCACTCTGCATCGACAGCATACAAGTATAGACATAACAACCTGTAACGTTGTTAGTCGAATGCATATGAGTTAGGAAACACTCAAAGCATGTGTGAGATAAAAATCAACCTGCTAGATGAAGTGAAACACAAAAGTGTCACAACTAGTTTACGGGAAATAAAGGAGAACTGTGACAACGTCTACACTCATCATAGACAGATGAACATATAGTCTAACTTTCTGACATTCAAATGAAATTCGTAAACATGAACCGTGGTGAAAGAAACTTTATGACAACAACTTTATGTCGGTAAAACTTTCATAGATTGCAGTCGCATTTAAAGCTGATATAAAGACCTGTAGAAACGCATAAGTCTTAGTTCAACGACTCGACCATTGAACTCACAAAATGAACACGTCTGTGTAGAAAACTCATCAGTAGGAAACAGCAAAGCATGTCATTGAATGATCAAGTCTGTGTCAGTGTAATTATTCCATGAGTATGAAACAGCAAACATTAGGACTGACCATGAGCATGAAAGGTTACAATCAACGTTTGCTTTTCATGTACAGAACAAATGAATCCGTGTCTCATTTCTAAACGAATCGACCATTCATCATAGAATCAACATTGAAACCTGCATCAAGTGATTTTCTGTGCGAATGCAGACGATGTAAAAATGACACACGGATTGACATTTAACATTGCTTGCAATAGTCAACATGCTGCCATTCAAAACGTTTATCATAAAACCTATCAGTGAAACAGATGTTCCCCTCCTGTGCACACAAAGAATCATGAGTGCACTCTGACGCCTGTTTGTCTCGCTAGCCCCTCAGCAGATAGAGTAGAACACAAAGATGTACGTGCTCTCTCTGTCTCTCTGGCACCCGTCTGTCACATTAAACAGAGATCTATCACATCTGTCCCACGAGCAAGGATGCAGGAACACATCATCATCTCAGACCTCCCACCCAGCTGATTCGCACACAGCTCATTGCTATCGCGCCGGAAGGAATATTGACGCGATAAATGCATCTAAGTTTGTTGAGTGGTTGAGGATGGCAGTCAATGAAAATATGACTTCCCTTTTCTTCCCGCAACCATAAGTTTAGAGCAATATGATTGCACGAACCAGACATTTGAAAAGCTGTATCATTCTCATATAAAGCAGAGTGTCTTACATTTTACTATCATAATCATGTCCGAGAAGCCGACTGCACAAGTTACCCCATATAGGATTACTTATATGGGCGAAACTTTTCTCTCCGATGAGTGTGAGGATATAGTACTTCAGTTTATGACTTACTATTCCTTGTTCGATGAATCAAACGTTATACCTCCACCCGAATCCCCAATGTTGGATCCGCAGGAATCTCCGACTGAGACCGAGACGGTGGCAAGTGACGCCGAGACGGTGGGGAGTGAGGCCGAGATGGTAACGAGCGAGAGCTAGATGGTCGAAAGAGAGGACTCGGAAAGTGATAACATGGAAAGTGAGGACATGGAAAGTGAAGATATCATTGTGATATCGGATGATGAAGTAAGAGTTTTACACATGCATACAAATGGCTGTCATCTCAACTCGTTCATGTTTTCTGTAAGTGATGGAGTGAGTGATGGCCGTTCTTGAGTTCATAAAATCATGATGCACACATACAGCACACTGTTTCACCACATTTCCTCGTGAATGCATCATGAGTTCTTATAAGAACTTCCTTCTAATGCAGCTAAAGCGGTCCCAAGCCCGCCACATATCTTCGGATATGGAATGCAGAGGGGAAGGATAAATGATGAATGGAATGAAGGGAAGCCAAACTTGCACCGCATGCAGCCACAAACACATTTATATCTTCATTAAGATGACATTCAATCACTTGAATTCTAATGTGACCATCACATCCTTAGATTTCAGTACAGTCAACTCTCTAACGTGCTTGTTAAACCTATTGTCTCTAACTTTACAAACACTGAAAGGATTCTAACATGATTTCAAACTTTACAAACGTCAACTTTATTTCTAACGTTACAAACAGTTAAATGCTTGTGACACTACTTTATACTTTACCTATCTTACTAACACTGAAATGATTCTGACAAATTTCCTAACTTACAAACAGTGAAGTGAATCTGACTTCATTTATATTTCACCTATCTTACAAACAGCAACATGGTTATAACTTTATTTCTAACTTTACAAACAGTAAAATGGTTGTAACTTTATTACTAAGTCAATCCACTCTATTGAAACGACAAGAAAACGACACAGTATGTACATGATATGTTATTGAAACCCACACAGCTTTTTTGTTATACTACCAATTCATTTCATGTGTTCTATCCTATACACTCAAAACCTGCAACGACATTTAGTCTATTACACCTGAAATCTATTGACATGTGATACATTACATTAAATCTTCGATATCAAATACTATCATGAAACAACTAGCAGTACCTGACTCTAAACATGTACTGATTCCCACATTTATGACATTAGTAATTTTTCTACCATGTGTGACTACATGCTCATCAATATGAAAGGCTTGCAGTGACTTAACTCTTAATGTGTCCATGTCAAGCTTTTGGAAATAACTTTTCATGTACAGTTGACATACAATCAATTTCAGCGGATGCTCAAGTCATAGCATGTTATTCCTGCGTTCGCACTCATGGTGTCATGCTGCAACAACAAGTTGCTTCTAACTTTTACATGAATAAACTAAACGCCCTGATGCTATATGATTACGTCTCGATATGCTATTGTTGTTTCTTTTAACTATGTCACTGATTTAAACAGTTAATTGCACTACCTATTCATTAAACTTTGCAATCTCAATCTTTGCTTTCATCGAATATGAACCTCTAATTTACATACAACAACTATGTTATGTGTTCTATCTCATACACTCAACCAGTAGAAACATTCATTCTGTTATATCCATGCACATGATGTGATAAAATTCACATCATCTCAAAACCCTTTAACAGCGCTTGTCTTCAAGCATATGCTGAATCCCACATAACTTGTTTGTTACACTACCAATTCATTTCAATGTGAGCTAGTCTTGCATCACTCATTTCATGTAGCACAACTTTTCGCTTTAATTATTCCTACAATGTTACTGCAGTGGCCTCAACACAATCCCTACCATGTATTCTAACACTCCATTCACTGTGCAATGACTGTTGTGAATTGTATCGCATTCATGTACATGACCCAGGCTTGTAAATTCCTGTTACTCAGGTGTGAGAAGGTTATGAGAACCTAAGATGCTTCAGCGGTTCATTTCAATTTGCACAAGTAACATTTGATGCTTTCATGTCTAGTAACATGTATGAGTTACTTCAGAGCTCTAATTTAATGGAGACTTTGATTATTCATTCTTAGCTCGCTGAAGATAAGTGTTTTAAAATCATCACACTGTGAAGAGAGATTGCAAACTAATGAAGATAGAAATTTGATTTCTGTATACGTTTGGCGTGTGAGTGACCATCCTTTCATCCCTTTCATCAATTTTCAACCCATCCTCTGAGTTCAACGGGCTTGGAACCGTCAGAAAGTGGAAACACTTTCTGGCCTCATTATGGGTAGCCTCATAAAGGCTGTTTGTGTCATTCACTAGCCTCATGAAGGCTGTTTGTCGCGTTCTCCGACTCCTCTCTACTTTTGCTCGAAGATCTCTGTAAGAAGGAAAAATGGTGTTAAAGTTGATTGAGAGGCAATGACGTTCGAGTAACTTACTAGGAATTTTCCTCTTCACTTTTCTCACTGAAAAATCACACAGTCGACCGTCTACCTCCATACTGATATGAATGCAGGTGACCCCACCTCCCTCGTAGCACTCCTGCGTGGTGTTTAAATCATCTGTAACAGTAGGCACGTCACTTACTTGGTTTCTGTAGATTGGCAGGTGTACCTCTACGTGTCTTCTCTTCATTTCCTTGTTGATGTCTTCAGCCTGACTAAGTCTCCTCTTCAGCTCATGATTTTCTTCTCTCATCCCTTGACAGTTCCTCTCTATCACACCAAGTCTGGTAACCTCCTGCCTCTGATGATTCAACTGGGATACTACCTCCTCTTAAGCCATCTCCTTCTCCTTCCATTCCCGCCTCTCTTTCATTAATGCTTCCTCTCTCTTCTGCAGCTGTAATACTTCCTCCTGTAAGACTTTCGCCGTTCCCACTTTAATTTATAGTTTGGCTATGTCCTGCACCATCTCTTTACTTTGTCCATTCATGGCTTCATTGCGAGCAGCACGTAATGGGCTTGCTGTGATGCCTTCGCCTTCAACTCATCTCTATCTAGAGCCCTTGTTTGTTTGCGTATACCGCCTTTCTTTGGTGTAGAAGTGTTAAGTGGCTACTCTAAATGTTCAGATACGTGCTCAGATACATGTTCAGATTCCTGTTTACCACTCATGAAAACGGCTCTCACCTGTACTTCCCCTTCCTCCTCACTGCTGCTTGTATCACTGAGGAAATGATCGCTCCCATCATCATCCAAGTCAACAATGTGTCTTACAGCCGCCCTCTCCTCCTGCCTTCGTCTATACAAGTCATCAAACCATTTTTTGAAGTGGCAGTTAGAAATAGACGCACTAGGACACTGGTCATGTCTTTTCTTAAATTCGACAAAGTCAGAGTCTGCTTCCACAGCATGATAGACACATGTCTTCATTTCAAAGACCTCTCCAATGTGTTCGAAGGATGCTTGTAAAGTTCAATACTGCATTCCCATGACATTTCAATTTTATGTGTTTATACAAGTGTATAAGCTTTCACTGGACTGGCATCGTCTTATAAAGTGTTCGTTTACGCAGCACATGCAGTTATATCTGTCAATAATGTTGAACTCAATCTCTCTCTCTCACACACACATTGTCACTTTAACCATGACTGGAATACAGTTCTCCCACATCAACTATATTTCTAACGTTACAAATGATAAAAGGATTCTAACATTATTTTATACGTCCCTTATCTTACAAATACTGAAAGGATTCTAGCATGATTTCAAACTTTACAAACATCAACTTTACTTCTAACGTTACAAACAGTGAAATGCTTCTGACACTATTTTATATTTTTACTATCTTACTGACACTGAAATGATTCTGACAAAATTCCTAACTTACAAACAGTGACATGACCACGACTGTATTTTATACTTCGCCTATCTTGCAAACACTGAAATGATTCTGATATTATTCCAAACTTTAGAAACAGTAAAATGGTTGTAATTTTATTACTTAGTCAACCCACTCTGTTTGAAGTCCAACTTTATGTGAAAAGAAAACGACACAGTATGTACATGATATGTCATTGAAACCCACACAGCTTTTTTGTTACACTAACAATTCAGTTCAATGTGAGCTAGTCTTGTATCACTCATTTTATACGACATAACTTTCACTTTACTTATTCCTACAATGTTACTACTATGTGTTCTAAACTTTATGAGATCGCTTTCACTTCTATCTCACACTTTCTTCATCATCTAAACAAGTGAATGAAATTGATGATACATTATCTGACTATACGCATTGAGTCACATTCTACACGAACAGATATTGCTAACATGGATCATATAGAACGCCAAGTCTTGTCATAGGCTTGACTCTGCCATGGACTTAGTTATTTATGTATGTAACTTACACTTTTAAAAGGCTAAATCCTTAAATCTCAACACAGGGACACCTATCCTATGGATTTAGGAGTTTTGCTGTATAATTTAGTAAACTTATGTCTCTGTCAGCATACGACTTTTAAAATACAACACTGACTGATGAATGATGTTCATATATTCCTAGCTTGGATAACAAGAAACGCTCCTGCGTTGACTATTATATATTTTCCTCATCAACTCTTTACACACTTATGATTCCAATCACTAAGTTACATACAACGCTTCTATTGAACATGTATCAATCACCTTTCAGCTGACCACATCAAATGTAAAGTGTATAACATAATGAGCATGTAACTATCTCTCATCAATGATATGAAATCTGTGTTTCACTATGAAAATTAGGTCTTGCCTTCAAAGTCATTTTATAAAGCGAACATATGCATCACGTATTCTACACTAAAGGAGATCGTTCATTTGTGTTATCCAAATCCCTAAATCCTTAAATCCAACGGTAGGTAACCCTACCCCTCAGATGATGGACTTTAGCAATTTAGCTATGTCATTCACCAATGGCTAAGTTAGTAAATGCATGTATACACTCTACAACAACAGTTATCATTGATGTATGTTATATAAAACGCTAAATCTCTAAGTCCAACCGTGAATGTCATTGCCTGCATTACAATAGAACATGTTGCTCTGATGATTCTTCCACCACCCTAACTCTTTCCATTTGAGGGGTAGTTAAGAAATAAATTCATGACTTCAGTCCTCTCTCTACACACGTCAAATCCTCTCTCTACACACGTTTATATTTCACACCATGTAAAAGATCCTTGCTACTTATCATAGGGGCTTTAAAACTTAAAACATGATGATTTCATGGCAGTTAGACCTTTGAAGATGTGTGTTGGACAAGTTTAACACTTGTCATGAAGTTGAGTTCTCATCAGATGAATTTAATAAGAGTTTCTTCATTTTCTAAGAAAGATAGAGATCCTTGAATCTAGTGTTTGTGTGTTGCACAGTCTGTAACTTTTCTTTGTTAATAGGGTGGCTTCCAACGAATTGGTGACCGGGCCCTCGGAAGGACCGATGGAATACTTCGATTACTCGAAGTATTCCGGACGCTGAATTCTCAGCAACGCCAGACATTCTAGCGCCATATCCCTAAATAAAGGGTTCTCCACAAGCTCATGTGGAATAAGGTGGAAGGGGCAGCGAATTGCTTCGCTTTCTCTGCCTGCAAAGCAGCCAGGAGAAAGACTTTCCCCATCTTCACCCTGCATCCACAGCGGAGCTCAAGGGTTCGGCTCATGTCAAAGAAAGCGATATCGAACGACATTGCATCAAACGACTTCTATTTGATGAATGAGTGTGAACGTCTCCGTTATATTTCTCCCACATTTTTGTAACTGGGTAGCAAGACATTGAAGAATTGAACAAATCGACAATGTCCATGCTTTAACAGCAAATGGTTTCTTGAGCCCGCGCGGAGTGTACAGTAACGAATTGTCAACATTAAAATCCCTTCAGTCGCCCACGATAATCTCTCCGGCGCGATAGCAATGAGCTGTGTGGGAATCAGCTGGGTGGGAGGTCTGAGATGATGATGTGTTCCTGCATCCTTGCTCGTGGGACAGATGTGATAGATCTCTGTTTAATGTGACAGACGGGTGCCAGAGAGACAGAGAGAGCACGTACATCTTTGTGTTCTACTCTATCTGCTGAGGGGCTAGCGCGACAGACGATCGCCAGCCGGCTGCGCTGTCATTCATGTTTGTGTTCTACTCTATCTGCTGAGGGGCTAGCGAGACAAACAGGCGTCAGAGTGCACTCATGATTCTTTGTGTGCACAGGAGGGGAACATCTGTTTCACTGATAGGTTTTATGATAAACGTTTTGAATGGCAGCATGTTGACTATTGCAAGCAATGTTAAATGTCAATCCGTGTGTCATTTTTACATCGTCTGCATTCGCACAGAAAATCACTTGATGCAGGTTTCAATGTTGATTCTATGATGAATGGTCGATTCGTTTAGAAATGAGACACGGATTCATTTGTTATGTACATGAAAAGCAAACGTTGATTGTAACCTTTCATGCTCATGGTCAGTCCTAATGTTTGCTGTTTCATACTCATGGAATAATTACACTGACACAGACTTGATCATTCAATGACATGCTTTGCTGTTTCCTACTGATGAGTTTTCTACACAGACGTGTTCATTTTGTGAGTTCAATGGTCGAGTCGTTGAACTAAGACTTATGCGTTTCTACAGGTCTTTATATCAGCTTTAAATGCGACTGCAATCTATGAAAGTTTTACCGACATAAAGTTGTTGTCATAAAGTTTCTTTCACCACGGTTCATGTTTACGAATTTCATTTGAATGTCAGAAAGTTAGACTATATGTTCATCTGTCTATGATGAGTGTAGACGTTGTCACAGTTCTCCTTTATTTCCCGTAAACTAGTTGTGACACTTTTGTGTTTCACTTCATCTAGCAGGTTGATTTTTATCTCACACATGCTTTGAGTGTTTCCTAACTCATATGCATTCGACTAACAACGTTACAGGTTGTTATGTCTATACTTGTATGCTGTCGATGCAGAGTGCAAAAACACTATCTGTCTTTATTTACAAAACAGTCTACACACGCATTCAATTTGATAAAGGCAAACAACACATTTAGTAAAGCTGGTACGCTAACGAGTGTGACTGCAGAAACATTTTACAAAACTTATTTCAACATTTGCGTTTAGACTTTTAAGAAAACATGTGCTTCACGTATTCTACACGAATGGTTAACGCATGTGATATAAAACCCTAAATCCAACCGTAGAGGAGCCTATCCTTGGATTATGAACTTTTACAACCCATGCAATTCAATGTCATGGAACTAGCTCTCACACACTCAACGTTTGTGACAACATCTGGTTTTATAAAACATTCAACGCTGACTATAAGACCTTTTGACGCTGTGAAACAATCTACACAGTGCAGTAAAACTTCCTAGCGCTGTGGTGAACACTGTTTTCATATAACATTCTAAACTCTCAGTCTCACTGCAGTAGAAAACTGCTTTTAGTAAACCTGATGAAGCTAATCTAACAGTCATGAAGTTTGAATTTCCTAATAGGGAACATTTGCCAACTGTCTCCAATAAAACTTTCTAGTGCTGTGAAAGTAAGTTACAAGACAATCTACACTGTTCAGTAAAACCTTTTCGATAAAACTTTCTAGTGCTGTGATGAGTTCGGTCAGTCATACAACGTCAATGATCAAACTTTATTTTCATAAACGTGCGTCGCGGTAAAAACTATTTGACTACACGAACGCTTGCATTTCATGACACTTGATTTTCGTAAAACTTCGATGATCAAAATTTACTTTCTGAAACGGGTGTCGGGGTAAAGTTATTTGACTGCACTAACTTTGTTTTACAATCCATGATACACTTTCTGACGACTCTCACGAATAAACGCTATGATCAAACTTTATTTTCTCAAACGTGTGTCACAGTAAAACTAGTTGACTACACTAACTTTGCAAACCATGACACACTTTCTGAATAGACTTACGAATAGAACTTCAATGATCAAACTTTCTAACTATACATCAACCTGTGTAGCAGTAAAACTTTTGTACCACATGATAAAGTTTCTGACTAGACTTACGAATAAACGTCATGATCAAACTTTCTAACTATACATGAACCTGTGTAGCAGTAAAAATTTTACAAACCATGATACAGTTTCTGACTAGACTTATGAATGAACCTTCGATGATTAAAATTTATTTTCACAAACGTGCGTCGCGGTAAACTATTTGACTAAAGTTTGCTTTTGCAAACCATGATACACTTTCTGACGACACTGACAAAGAGCTTGTTCACTAGCGAAGAGAGAAATCTGTGATGTGTTGCGTGTGGCGCATGAATGTCCTCCCGTTTCATCCCTTCATCATTTCGTCTCCGTGATAGAGACAGTTCTTAAAAGAACTGATGGTTCATTCTCGCATAGTTGGCCAACTGTCGGGAGACAGGTGCAATGGAGATTTTATGAGGTAACCTGTGGCAGATAGCTAAATGTCGCCCTGGCGGTCAGAGTACAGCGTTGATACGAAAGGAAACCACTTGGAAACATGACGCAGAGAGGTTTCACAAGGATTACCATTGCCCACGTCCCGTGCAGTAATCATCGCTACGGACTTCACCGCTGTCTCGAAAGAACGCCCACACACAGGAAGTATGACACCAAAAATCTCCGTGACTTGCACCGTCCATGACTTGATCGCCAGACATGAAAACCGGTGGAGTTGGTAAGAGGAAGCAAGTCGTTGCTTTGATCAGCTTCATAGCAAGCCGTAGAGAGGGATAGCAACTTCACCAGCGTTTTGAAATGGAGATGTTTAGATGCCACCCATGACAAGATAGCTAAGACTCAATCGATTGGCGTTCAAAGTGCTACGTTGAGAACTGTGTCAAATGCCCAACATGGGTCGCCCCAGCGGTTTCTGTCTAAAATATGACACACTTCTCACTACGGCATCATCCGCCGTCCCGAAGGAACGCCCTGTCAGTGGAATATTACAGCAAAACTCTCCGTGTTTTGCTCGCTTTCAGTGAAAAGCGACTTGTATAATGTAAAGACATGAGAAGACTGGCTCAGACATCATGACAAATCCTTTCATTGACTTCAGCAGGGTCGAAAACCCCAGAAAACCTCCAAAACTAATGAATTTAAATATTTTAACTTTTAGCACTACTTATGAAATTTTATAAGTAATTTAATACTTAGGGCAGGTCAATAGTGACCGAACATTTTTTGAATCAAGTCAAACGGACTTGTAGAAGCAAAGTTACAAGCCTTTAAAGTTTTGGAGTCTTTTATGGCCTGGAGACGAAGGCCATCTCCTGGCGAACCTCGAAGTCTGATTCCTTAGCTGACTTCAGCAATGAAATTTTCTAAGTCGGTTTCTTACAGAAACCCGGAATTTGGAATGTCCGAAGCTATCGTCGTAGCTCAGAGAGACGACCTACCTTTGACAATCGCTCTCCTCTAAATGCAAAGTCTCTGTCGGTTCCCCGCTTATATAGTTTGTGGCGATCAGCTGATGACGTAATACCCATCATCCAAATCTTTAAATCCGTCTATCTCCGATTCTAGTGCTCCGATTGAGCTGGAAATTCACCATTTCAATGTAGAATTTGATGCTGAATCCGAATCGGCCCCCCGTTTTCCAATCCGATGCTTCGTTTTGGCTCTACAGCCCACAGCCATCTCAAAAATTCTAACTCCATCGTTCTTTCGTAAAGGTCCAAAATTTTCAATGACGCCTCACCTCTAAACGAAGACAGATATGAACAAACCATGTTTTCCACTGAATTTGTCTCACTCTTAGCTTTCAAACGAGCTATTCCACGACTTTCTACGATCCCTACCACCAAAGTTGGAAGATCGCTGCCGGGGGGGGGTGGGGGGGCGTCTTCAAAACTTTTTCTCTCGGATGTCGCTGGAAACATTCTTCCTAACCCAAAATTGGACAAAAATTCCGAATCTGGCCTCCGTTTTCCCATCCGAGGTCTCCTTCATGTCGAAATATGGACTTTCTCATCCCAAGACACCCAAAAGCCGCCCTTTTCTAACTCTGACGTTTTCCTACCATTTTCCTCCCTCAACCCAGGTAAAGTGGACCCAACTGAGCTTTCCACTGCATTTTTCTCACTCTTAGCTTTCAAATGAGCTGTTGCACAACTTTCTACCATCTCTCACACCAAAGTTGGAAGTTTTGCAGGAGGGGAGGGGGGGTCAGAACTTTTTCTCTCCGATTGAGCTGGAAACAAGTTCCTAGACCCAAAAGTGACCAAAATGTCCGAATTTGCACTCCATTTTCCCATCCGAGCACTCTTTCATGCCGAAAAATGGACTTTCTCATCCCAAAACATCCAAAACCTGACTTTTCCAACTCTGCCGTTTTCAGAGATTCCACCCTTTGCTGCTCCTCCCGCCCTCCTTCCCCACCCAAAAATTCACACAGATTCCAAATCTAAACTCCACTTTCCCATCCAAACCCTCCTTCATGACGATTTCCAACTTATCTCATCCCAAACACCACCAACACCTACCCTTTCCTCACTCTATCCCTCACACATCACCTTCCTTCCTATCCCTTACCGGAAGACTCCTTCCTTCCTTCTAGAGGGGGGGGGGTTGGGACCTTTTTCCTCCTCTCGGACCCATTCCTCCCATCACATCCTTGGCGACTTCCTTCCAGAGAGGGGGCTGAGTCAGCATTTCGCATTTTGTGCTTGCGCCTGGGATGGGCTTACTACTTTTGGGCTTCAATTTATTTTATTTGATTATAATTTCTCGAAATGTAGTCGAATCCTGTTGAGGCCGCTGGGGAAGTGACGATAATAGATGACATGGTGATTTCCGTTCAGCACGTGTTTCTGTATCTACTTGATCCAATCTATTGCGTCACAATTCGCTCTCGACTCGTTGGGAATAGCCAGGGAATTATAGCAAGCCTGGGATGATGAGACCAGCCTGTTGAAGTATTTAAACGGGATGATGTGACAATCTTGTGTCATCTGAACGATTTCATTAAGATATTTTCATTTTACCGGGCATGTGGTATAGAAGAATTGATGAGAAACTGATAAAGACATTGTCTACTTTCAAGCTTAACACTTGGAAAGGATGCTGCTCCGCATTGGCAGACAAGTTTCTACTATGGTAGAAAATGTTGACTTAAGATGTCATCAGATTTCATTCTATCATTTGTTTGTCAACCCTAAACTGCCCAAACTGACTTCTATTCGATAGAAAAATGTTTGCTTCTGGGGAAGGTTGTTATTTTGTGGCCTAACACACAATCATGCATTAAAACATTAATTAGTATTGCAGAACTAAGAAGAATTAGCTTGTGTATTATAATAAACAACCTGCTAAGGCACTGAACGAACAAACATAGTAAAAGCCACAACTTCAAGGGACTGTGTATGCGTGCGTAGAAATAATTCCGTCACAATCGTTAATGACCAATTGAAATATGAAAGTTATAAACTACAGATTCATGCATATCGAGTTATTTTAGCTTACATTTAACACCGGCGAATTTCTATAATCTTGAATAAGAAATTATCTCTTAGATAGTATCACAAGAAGCGACTCCTTATTCTTCCTGCCAGTCAAATGCTGGAAATAGTTATAGAATAACGTCAGCATCAACTGATTTTCTTCTACCTAATTGAAAAATGTCGTTTACATAGTTCATGAAGAGATGACAGTAAAGGACGTCACTGCCTCAAAGTACCGATTATAGAGTGCAACAATGGCAACTGAAGTACATGGTGTGTGATGATCAAGTGTTTCAACCTGAATTATGCCTGAGAACATTTCTTCTATCCGACGATGTGAGGAGTAGCGAAAGGCACTCATACATGCCTTGCCGAATTTGCGTTATTTAAAATCAAAATAATTTATATAAGGTTGGGTGCGACGATAAATCTTCTGTTGCTTATCTCAATATTACATAGACACGCTAGTCTAATCGTGACAATCTAGTGAATTGCAAACCATTGATATAAAGCACAAGTTGATTTGCTTACAGTTTTCCTACTTAGATGATATGTTTACTGTTTCAGGAAAAAGAGGACTTGAACCACTGATAATGCACATCACGGAAGCATCGAGGCATGCTTATCACTGCATTTTTCATGGAGATCACAAGGTCCTTCGGGCGTCGCAGACGGCCATCGTCATTCGCCTGACGATGCCCGTCTGCGACGCCCGAAAGGCCTTGTCATCTCCATCAAAAATACAAAGATAGGCATACATCGACGCTTTGTGGCTTCCCGTGATGAGCATCATATGATGATTGTTGATAAACAGATAGATGTATTTTCACCGTTGTAATTAAACAATTGATATGTTATTAGACATTATATTAAATATATATTATAAAAGAATTATATATAAATAAACATATGTTAAACACTTATCATACAAGCCTGGGATGATGAGACCAGCCTGTTGAAGTATTTAAACGGGATGATGTGACAATCTCGCCCGACTATTCAGAAGAAAACAATACGATGCTTCTCTAAAAAGAATAAAGAAAAATTCAATTATTTGATGCACATGTTTGACTGGGATGCTCTTATCAAATCTGAATCTATCACTGATAATTGTGTCACACTATTTCAGGACTGCATCAGATACCTATTTGATTTTTGCTTTCCGTCACGAACTGTTCGTACAAAATCGAGTGACGCTCCGTGGATTACGTTGCAGCTAAAGCTTATGATTAATGCTCGTGATACAGCATTTAATTTGAAGCAACATTCAAAATATCTCCGTCTTCGCAATCAAGTTTGCAACGAAATTCGCTATCTCAAGGGGAATTACATAAAGAAAACAATAGATAGTGGCAATATCAAGAAAATGTGGTCTTCCGTAAAGTACATTGGCAGACATGCATCAAGTGTTAACCTTAATATTTCTTCCACTTCGTCGTCATTTACTGCGAATGATTTCAGTGATTACTTCGTTTCGACCTTACAATCTTCAGATACACCTCTACCAAGTAAATTGCTTGTCATCGAGGAATTGGATACATTTTCTATTCTCGATGTTTATCACCAAATAAGTCAGCTCAAGCGGAGAGGTATTGGGTTTGATGGAATCCCGTTCTGGGTTTACCGCGACTTTTCTCATTTATTGACTTGCGGTATTACGGAACTATTCAACAGATGCATATCTGCCAGCTTGTTTCCTTCTCATTTCAAATATGCTGAAATTGTACCCATCCCAAAAATCAGCAAACCTAAATTAGTGAGTGAATATCGTCCAATATCCCTATGCTCCACCTTATCCAAAGTTTTTGAAAAACTTATTGTGCGCAAGTTGCTTCTTCCTCATCTGCATGGAAAGTTTAATTCTGCGCAATTTGCTTACATTCCCGGTCCAGGCACTGGTGCGGTTAATGCCCTGACACTTCTTATGCATCGTGTTTTCGAGTTCCTTGATTCTCCTGGTGCGGTGAGGATATTATCAATCGATCTGTCAAAGGCGTTTGACAAAGCCCCTCATAACATCATCATTTCAGCGGCTGAAAGGTTCGGATTGCCACAACAGACGACTAACGTGTTGATCAGCTTCTTAGAAAATCGCTTTATGCGTGTCAAATGAAATAACATTACTTCGGAATGGAGACGAATCACAAGCGGCGTTCCACAGTGAAGTATCATGGGCCCGATTCTCTTCTCCATGGTAGTTGACAGCTTCCAACCAGTTCTGGATAACACTGCTGTCATCAAATATGCGGACGACATCAGTCTAATTCATTGTATTCGCAAATATGAAGATGACAGGCTGCAGGATGAGTGGAATAATTGCGTCACATGGTCTTCACGAAATCGTCTTCCTATCAACATCTCTAAAAGCAAGATTCTTGACATTGTTACGAAAAGGAACTTTGATGTGCATCCGGTGATCTCTGCTGAGGGCTTTGCCATACCTTCAGCTTCAGAGCTGACTCTTCTCGGCTTATCTATCACCCCGGATTTGAAGTGGTCAACTCATGTCAATAAAGTAATTACTAAAGCTTGCCAACGGATTTACATTGTGAGGAACTTACGCAGAGGCAACTGTCCACCAACTGTCATTTGTCAAGCATACGCCGCGTTCATTAGATCTATACTTTTGTACGCATACCCAGCCTTCTGCAATTTGACAAAGCAACTGAAAGATAAATTCGTACTCCTCGAACGACGGGTATCTCGGATTATTGGCAAGGATGATGTGACGTTTCAGCCCATCACGACTGTGGCCGATCGGACGTGTTTCAGGCTCTTTTCAAAAATTGAATTGATGAACTTCATCCTCTGAGAGACATGTTCCTTCAGCGACAATGTCGCAGAACCAGAGATAAATCCACCCTCAGACCACCCAAAACAAGGACGAAACGGCTCGGAGAGTCCTTCATTAAATATTGCCATGAGATATGAGATTTCTTTACGTATATATCTTGTCTTCTATGTTCTGTCTTTAATTGTACGCTCTCACCGAATCACTTTGTGCATGTGAGTCAATAAAGTTTATCTTATCTTATCTTATCTTATACCTACCTATACAGCATGCTCGCATGTGCCTATGAGCTGCTGACATTTTCTACCTGAATTCGCGCATGAGCTTCTATTTATTTTTAATTTGTAAATTTTCACCCCATATTAGTAAAGCGACTATTCTTAAGCTGTGTTTCCAGTCGTGTTGAGAGTTAAAGAGTGTCAAACATCGCACAATTTTATTTGTTTATGGATCTGCAAATGCTCTTGAGTCTGGTGCGCTTGACAACGTAATGATCTAGCATTCATTTAATTATTCAAAATGAGATTTGTCATGTTTATGACTATGATCGCGATTTTAGGGCCGATATCTCCAACAGCAAGCAGAAGTACGTGTGACATTTCTGGGAGTAGCTCACATGGGTCATTTGCTTTCAAAGTCAATGAAAGAGTCATGAAAACGATATTTATTGTTGCAGTTAAAAACACATCTTTCTACTCACAATGATAAATTGCTTAAATTTTTACGAATTGTGTACATGCAAGTGCTATTGTCTCAACGATTTGAAACAAGCATGTTAATTTCAGAGACCATAAGGGGTGCTAAAAGCTATTATATACCGACATGTTTTCTCAGGTTTTTTGGAGATTTTGAGCACAAGCACAAAGCTCTACAGAATTTACGAACTTTTGCGACATTCGAGTCATCAGTGCTACTATTTGCTGCTGAAGAGGTCGCTAAGTGCAGCCCATCGCTTGTGCCTGCTGTTTGAAAACTATAAACAAATCATTCTTGACCAGCCTCGCCGAGAGTCATCGATGCGGATACTATCCAATGTTTGGTTTGTGCTCGCTTCTTGATCTTCGGTTATTCGGACGGCTTGAACAAGATCGGTTATCCAATGATCCACTTTGCATTTTCAAATACCATGTATGCAAAAAGCTGGTGATTTCTAATGGTTTGATTTCATCTATTGAAAGGGACTAGTAGTGTTTTCTTTGCATTTCTATATTCATGAGAAATGTACTGGAAAAAACCAAAGTGTTTATACCACAACAGACAAATACATGAAGGTAATGACCCAATGAAAGCCCCACGGTATCGAGATAACCGTTCAGAAAATTGTCATAATCCTTTTCCGGATAATCGAAGATGTACTACATCATCTTTGCAGCTTTGAATTAACACCGTTAGCCTCTCGAGGACGGGTCAGCAATTTTGATGATTGTCTCAAGTGCAGAGGATGAGCACTACTCGTTATATTATTAGCTAGCCTAACCACCGAGTTGGAGCAAATTCACTGCAAATGGGACGGGGCAGCTCGTCTTCGGCACTTGAAGTCGTCTTTCATTTTCGCAGTTCGGCAGTTGAATGAAAATAACAAGCTCCTCCTCCATCCTCAGCAGGCTAAAGCCACAGAGTGATTGTATAGTAGGTGGACTGCCCACTCAAAAAATGTCGGCATTCAGAGAAAATTATTATTTCAAAAGATTCAATTTCTTGCGCAAATTACGTTCCTGCGATCTACAAAAATATTTGATCACCTTTAAAGGGCTTAATTTTTGCAAATTATTACTGTGCTAATATACTAAAGATTTGGTACCTCTATATAAGTAGCATGAAACTTATTAGATATCAAAAGGAATGAGCATCAATTAACACACTGTAAACCGTTGACTGACAATTAACAGACATTTATCCTACAAAATCTATTTTATCGGTCATTGCTAGTTCTTGTAGATGATTGCCAATGAACACCTAAAATATTTGACAAAAAGCGACAAAATGAATAGCAATGAATTATAGCTTAAATTTTATCAAAAATGTTGGTAATTACTTATGTCAAAATAAATCATGGTTTTGCCACACAATAATACAGATTGCCCAACAGTCAAGCAATCACTAATCGAAAAAAATCAATCAGTATACAACAGTTGTTGTTTAGTTAATTTGCATACAAAGTATCTGTTTCGATGTCGGTGGAGAACCTACAAATTCGTCGGATATCGCAGGATATTGGAAGTGACAAACGTCGGTTGATTTTGTCAGCAATTTTGTAGGATAATTGTCGGTCTACGGTTTACAGTGCAGGCAACTTAATTAAGCGAAAATTTTATCATCAATAGCAAGTTAGAAAAAACTCCCCAAAGTTTTGGTCAATAGTTTCTTAAAAATTAAAAGTTAAAAATCAGACGGGCCTTCGGCTTCCAGCGAAGGTCCAGGTGGTTGCCATCGACCGTTTGAAGGCGCTGGACGCCGAGGGTCTGTCTGATTTTTAACTTTTAATTTTTAAGCAGCTATCGACCAAAACATTGGGGATTTTTTTTCTAGCTTGCTATTGATGATAAAATGATCTCCCGTGGACTGGTCAACTATGTAAGCGAAATATTTAGCTGATCATCAAAGAAATTTCATGAGCCGCCTTGCAATGCAAGTTTTCATGAAAAAAATGAGATGCTGTGCCTCTAGGCTGAAATTTCAGGTTTTTAGGTAAATTTTTAATGTCATGATTTTATTATTCATTAAATCTATGCTTCATTTCTTGAATCTGTGTAGCAATGCGGACACATTTATATATTTTAAAGTTAATTGTGATAATTGTCTGAGACTATGATATTTTTGTTATTTCAGTGGCAGGTAGTTCGTGACATGATAACGCTTAAGAACACGGAGGAATTGTAAAATGCTGTTATTCCTTCTGTATTGCTATCATGATCAGTTAATTTTGTGCCAATTTCTTCAGAACTGCAAAAATGTGCAGATCTCGTATTTAGTAGTGGGTCTCAACTCGAGTTCATTGAATAACATCGAAACTCCATGCAAATTGGGAATTTAATAATTACTGAGTTGCTACTCTATTATGCTTACTCTGTGGTTAAAACTCTTTGTCGCAATCACAATCGATTCAGATTTGAAGTGGTTCAACAGTCCCACAGTAAAGAGGTTTAGAGCTATCCGGTCTGCGATCACAACATTAAATTTATCTGTGGAATCTGATGGGGAAAGTTGACGCACGGAAGGATAAGTTAGCGGTAAATTTGAATAAACCGGTTATTCCAAACACTGCATTTGCTAGTCGATGGATAGGTTTGATCAAAACAAATTATCTTTCAAACGCAAACATAAAAGTTACTCCCACTTTTACATTTATTTGAATCTGAGCATGAAGTGAGTTGCAGATGTGAAGTCAGAAGGAAAATACTATTCTGATGTGATTCTGCCTCATCGGGATCATATTATCGGATGATGTCAACAAGACATGACAGGCGTCTACATGATTTTGTTTACCTGCTTTCAGCATTTCCGAATCACGTCAAGGTTATGGAAGAAATTTACTAGGACTGCTGCTTTCAGCTAAATTCTCCATTTCATTGAAGTTGGTTGACTGAAATAAATGACGCAAATGTTTCCAGTTCATCCTAAAATTGATGTACAGATAGAAATATTGGCAATATTTTCGATGATTTCCATATATTCATGATGCTCTTCATGACAAGATTTTAATTTATTGCTATCTTGAAGACGAAATTGATTCAGAATGCATCTCCTTTACGAATATCGAGCTGCAGTCCCAGTAGCAGTAGCACGACTCTCATTCATGGCCATGAATGAGCAGCATATAGCAATGGCGAAGTTTGGAGCAGGATTGTATACATAGAGATCCGACACTCCATAACAATAAACGAATAGAACTGATGTAAACATTAGAAACAATGCTGCGTCATGGACGGGCGTTGTTATGACAACGGCACCTATGCGATGACGCTTTCCTGTGGTTGACAATGGCTGGGTGTGAATGAACAGTCATATATATTTATATATTATATACAGTGCTGGGACGAAAATTAGCAACTTTCTGAAGAAATAAGAAAAAACTAATTCACGTGATCTCTGGAATTTATTTATCAAGTTTCCTAGTTTTAATAACTACAACAATAACTTGCAACAATAGTTAACTCAACAGAGTCAGTATTTGGTGGGTCCACCGCCCACCTTCAGCACTTCTTCAATCCTTTTCGGCATACTGATTGCAAGCTTTGTTAGTGTCTCTCGGGGTATTTCGCGAGTCCAAACACGAATAATGGATGCAAGCAACTCACTTTTGGTGCGTGGTCGGTGCAAGTTGACTTTTCTCTTCAAAATCTGCCACAAATTTTCCACGGGATTTAAATCTGGGCTGTTTGAAGGCCAAGGGAGAGAGGTGATCCCTTTGGCTGCTTTGAAGGCGGTTGTTACCTTTGAACGATGAGCAGGTGCCGAGTCATCTTGAAATATCATATCCCCATCAAAGAAGCGATTTTGATATGACAAAACACGAGTTCTGATGATCTTCACGTACTCTTTTGTGTTGACAGAATTTTCGCAGAGATGGAGGTAGCCAATTGCACGTGCACTGAAGCCTGACCATATCATCAGGCTGGTTGGATGCTTCACTGTCGGTAATTGACACCAAGGTTGCTGCGCTTCCCATGAATATCTTCGGACTCGAGTGTTGCCGGAATGGTAAGTCATCTTGATTTTCGATTCGTCAGAGAAGTAGACATTCTTCCACTGATCTTCGGTCCAGTTTCTGTGTTCTCGACACCATGCCACTCTAGCCATGCGCTGCTTCTGAGTGAGAAGGGGTTTCTTCACCATGCGTCGGGAGATGAGTCCAAAAGAACGGAGCCGTTTTCGGATGGTGCTGGGATCTGCATGTACGCCAGCTGACTCCTCCCACTCGCGAGCAAGTTCAACGGACGAAAACTTGCGATTAGCGAGGCACAGGCGCTTGAGAACTCTATCCTGTCTGATGCTTGTCATTTTCTTCCTCTCGGAATTTTTCTTCGAAGATCTATTGCCTTTGACAAATCGGCTGATCGTTGATTTGTTGACTTTCAATTTAGCAGCAACGTAGACTTGGCTGAATCATTCATTAATGAGAGCATCGATGATGCCTTTTTGATACTCGCTGAGATCACGCTTTCTACCCATGATTTCGCTGAGAAAGTGGTTTGAAAGCTATATGTCATACACTGTTAAGGAAATTCAAATTCAAATTGGAATGCTCTTGCAGTCAAGTTACCAATGATATCTCATCCGCAGTGTATGGAGAACACAGTAGAGCAATTGAGGTCAAATTACCAATGATATCTCATCCGCAGTGTATGGAGAAACACAGTAGAGCAATTGTTAAATAAAACTGACAACTTGAATTAAAAAGTTGCTAATTTTCGTCCCGGCACTGTATATAGTAGCATCACAAGTGAAATAAGAATGGAAGTCGTAAAGCTACAAAACGGTTTGAAATGTGTGCGGCCATTGTAGGAAAGTAGTTTTGCCGTCTTGCTGTTTTACATAACGGGATTGTGCTTTTCATTAATCAATTTCATATCGACAATTTTACGTTTTTCAAAAAACATGTTCTTAAATTCACAGTTGCATTCTGATTTACATGAAACTCGCTTTCAACGTTTGAAAACACGCTTTACAATTGACGTGATCTGCACGTTGCGACTACCGAAAAGGGTTATACAATATAGCAAAGTGTTTTCAATCATCCTCAGATCGTCATGGCACAAGGAACTTTTTAAAACTTTCAATATATACGTTGAGAACATTTTCTTCAAAATGAGGAGTCCAAGACAGTTTATTGCTCCGAACAACACCCAGGATGTGAATGACATCAACAACTTGAAATAGAGGTCTATCAAGCATGACATCGACAGATTTGTTCTTCTTGGTAAAAATCACTATTTTAGTTTTCTTCTCATTTATTCGCAGTAAGTTTATAGATGACCATCGATGTATGCTTTCGACCTCATTCTTCACAGTCAGTAAAAATTCTTCTAATTGATGCCCAGAGAAAAGGTACAATTTCATGAATGTCATTAACGGACTGAACAAATTTTGTGCACAAAAATTTCGGCTTCAAATCATATAATAGGAATAAAGAAGAAGCAAAAATGGGTCCAACGGAGAACCTTGTGGTACCCCACATGTTACACAGGTTTCCTTACTAAGTGTATACTTTACACGAACTCTATAGAACGATCAACTAAGTATCATGTTAAGTACCTGATGTATCGGTACCCTTGCAAATTTGTAAATATCCACTGCTATTCTCATTTCCCTTTAAATGTAAAGTCAGTTTGATAACGTAGCTTTCAATGTATCGCTTCACAGCAAGAATTACATAGGCGACTATTGCAAGCTTCATTAATTTGATTCTTCTTAAGATCCAAAAATAGTGACTGAGATCGATACTAGCTGAGCAGCTAAAATCATCATCAACAAGCTGATGCTTTCCATTCTTATAGTCTCACTAACTTAAGCAAAGAAAAAAGTCTAAATTTATGGCTCAATTTGTGATCTGAAAGCTGAGGGGTGTTCGTATGCATTTTCTCATCAGTTTACAAAGATTGTCAGACGGTTTCACTATTCGTTGCTGTTCTATTTAACACTGTAAGAACACAAACGCAATACAATAATAACACAATAAACATTTTCCTTGAAGGCGTTGTATGCTCTACACTCAATATTATTTGTGAAAATGGTTGTGCTCAACGAGCGAGAGGAACGCCAATGAGGCTTTTGGATTCTTCCCAAAATACAGATTAAGACCGGTTTATCGGAATGCTACGACACATTCCTGAGAATTTTATGTTCATTGAGTCAAATCTCGATCTCCATGCCTATTCTTACTTTGGGATGTTTTAAGAATATCAGTATATTCGCGACATGCAAAATTATATTTGAATTGTCCGTATTTGTCGTAGACGAAATTGTAGCTTTTGATCCAGTCACAATTGTCACGAAGATAACGAATTTTTTGTTCTCCAATTTAGCCTGGTTGATATGGACAGTGTAGTCTAGATCTGAAGGTTCCCGATATGAATCATTGTCATCTTTTCATTATCTCTGCAGACCTCGTATCTCATGGAATATATATGTAGCCTAAAATTGACTGTTTCTAAGTACTCTCTTGAGAAAAATGCTCATTAGTAACTTTAACCCCTAGAGACCTGAGGGGGGATTTAGTGGATCCCTTTTACAAATTCTTAGTTTGCCGGTTTAAATCGACATCAAAACATAATTTCAAGAAAAGCAATGATGTTTGCGTGTCGTTCATCAATATATTATTTAATCTTTTGAATGTCTTTCAGCCTCCTTAGTAAACATGTACAAAAATGTGGTGCTTTTATAAGTCGGCAACATTTGGTTGCGATGTCAGTTGTATTATCAGGTGGTTCTTCAATGTTTACTACCTCAGTAAAGTCGCAGACAGTTAATTTTATTGAAATTTATTAATTCCGTGTAGCAGAACCCTTAAATTTGTCCGTCCCCATAAATAGTAGGCCTACCTGAAGCCATAACCGCTGCACTTTGAGACTCTCAAAACAGCTGTGACCATCTCAAGCCAATCAATCATTACTGTAAAAACTTAGTCACTAGTCGGTTTTTGGTGTTGAACTAGAAATATAGTGACAGCTTTCATCTTGAAAATTAATTTACGCCGAGGTGCTCGTATAGGTCAGCCAGTCACGCGTGATCATGTGCGAAAACAAAATATTCGCATATTGCGATTTTCTAGCACAACACACACGGACATGATGTAAACAATAAGTAAATGAATTTCACGCATTATGAATCATTGTGTACATGCACAAAATCATTTTTCATCCGCTAGAAAAAATTGATGGGAATTTCTCACCTACCATACTTCTACTGATTTACTTGAAATGAAATATTGTATGCAGAATCATTGTCAGAAATGATAATTTTACATGAGCATGAATAGTTGATCTACCCTCAGCAGAAATGGTGAAATAGAAAATGCGCTTCCGGGGTCCACTGTATCCCTTCAGGTCTATGAGGACTAAATAATTCGGTGACAAAATTATCTCTATTGTCCCTGATAAAAAAGAAGATTGATGAAAGGGATTCTATTGTTGGAAGTCAATTCAACAGTTAAAGTAAACAATTCAACTAGAACTCGTACTATAATGTACTGTTGCAGATATGTGTACATAGAGGTCGGATATCAAAGCTATTGAAGTCTAGATAGGACAAAGATAACTATGATGGGACCAGCCTGGATGACAGCGGGTCTAGTTCAGGACTTCTGTGATTGTATTTTGAGATAGCTTCGGATGTACATTGAATGCCACATCACCTAAAACTTTCACACACGGTAAGATCTACCTCAGAGACGCCATTGCCATTGTTTGAATATTTCCGAAAGTGTAGTGCTAACTAAGGCTATAGACTAAGTCTCAAAGTTGGTCCTGTGACCACATATTTAACGATTTTGCTCCCATAGTCTGCATGTTTGATCTTCTTAGCCCACCGCAAGCGTTCCTGAACAGCATGATATTCCAAAAGGCAGAAGGTCTCTAAACGGTTCTACTGGCAATAATGAGAATTCATCTTCAGTGGTCAGTCATGTCTTTGATTTTCAAGAAATCATAATTCTATTGAATAACTTTTCTTTCTTATACTGTACTCATATGCTGCTATAGAACATTTACTTTCATTAGCTACAGTATATCAAATATAATAGTTATTTTCATTGAACTTTTTAGGACTAATTGCTCACAATAAGCATTGTAGGATATCATTCCAGTATACAATTTACAGCTACGATAATGAAAAGTAAATGAGAGAAATTTCGCCTGTCTGCACGCGTCCACTACATCGGTTTTGATTAAAATATTGCCAGATTTCTTCCCTCTAATGTATCCTCTAACTTGCCACAATATTCACCATAATTGTCACTTGCACAGCATTCCTATTTTCAGTATCCAGGGTTGTAGAGAGTAATGCGATTTGATATGTTCTCGGTGTTGCAGGAACAATATTTAATTGGTAATGGTAGCTTACGCAAATCACTTTAAAATGTTGCTTTCTGGATCCATGTGTTACTCAATTCACTAGAACACGTTATCTCAATATCAAATTATCTGGATCCTGCGAGTTCCGCTTTCTGTGTATAATTTTCTAATTACTTTTGATTACTAGCTCTTCCATTTTTGAATATTTCATCGTTCGACTTTGTTGAACGATTCCAGCTCTTGTCACATCTTCTCACGAACAGCAAGTGACATTCACATTCGACCCAATAGAACGTGATCTTTTTGTCATTGTTCTGTTTTCATTGCCAAATATCGTCGTTTGTTTTCTTTTTGACAATCTACGGCTAATCTAACACATCCATCGCAAATTTCCACACAAACCCACTGCATAGGAATTTCAATGTGACAACTCCCTAATGTCGGAATGTCGAAAGCGCAACTTTCGAGACAGCGCTCTTTAACAGACACGTTCTCTGGGCAGCGCAGTACTCTACAACAGAACACTATCCACTTTCCAATGGTTACAATCTCATTATCCAATCTGAAGCGTGGGCTTCGCATTGGGAGGTTTGAAACTATTATCTGAAAAACTTGTCGCTTATCCTAAGTGTTGAGTGCGTATTTCACCCCTAAAGTTCTCTTTCCTCATCTCTCGCTATCTCACTTAACACAGGACGAATATGCAGTATATGCGGCTTTTTATGCACTCGGCTCCCGTAAATAACAATGGCCAATTGATGAAACGTTTTAATTTTGTCGATGATGAATGCTGCGGAATTGCGGGTGGTGACACGAGGACAGGATTCTGAAGCATTTTCAGTGTCTCTCTGATAAAGCCATGCTTGTAGATGAGACAATTCATACCCAAGAGAATATTAAAAAAGTTCTGATAGTCTAAACTGTTTAAAACTCTACTTCCCGAAATTGTCTGAATGTGCTGTTTAACGATGAACCGCTTCGACGACCAGAAAGTACGTGGGAATATCCATCTATAAATCCATCCATCCATCCATCCATCCATTCATTCATCCAGCCATCCATCCATCCATCCGGCCATCTATCCATCCATCCATCCATTCGTAGATTGAAAGGTTCACTATAGACTTTCTCCTTCGACATTAAGACTATTGCACGAGCTGGTGTCTCACCAGTCATCGCCAATAATTTGCTTTATAAAATCAAGACATTTTATGTAATCTGGAGTAGTAAGCAAGTGACAAACACTCGACCGGCGCCCCCCCCTCTGGAACGGCAGAGTGTCGTGGTCGGCCGCCGTGGTGCTTCGGGTCTGAGTCCCCCCCCCTCTGGAACGACAGAGTCTGTCGTGGTGTGCCGGCCAGGTTGGTTCACAACATGTTCGCTGACTCCCCCCCCCTCTGCAACGACAGAGTGTGAGACTCGGATGTGTTGGTCTCGTATGGGTTGACGTGACCGACCGCCTAGGTTGACGTGGCCGACCGCCTAGGTTGACGTGGGCGACCGTCTAGGTTGACGTGGGCGACCGTCTAGGTTGTCGTGGATGGTGAAATGGCTGCCAGATTCGGATTCAGCGTAAAATTCTGCATCGGTAGGGTGAGTTTCAAGGCAATTGGCGAGAAAAAATTTTTCTTCAAAATTTTAACAGAGTTAGAATTTGGGACGTTTTGGTGTGTAGCGCCCAAACGAAGCATCGGATGAGAAAACGGAGGCCAGATTCGGAATCTACGTGAAATTTTGGGTTAGGAAGGATGTTTCCAGCGAAATCGGAGAGAAAAAATTTTCAGTGACGTCCCCCCCCCTCTGGACAGCTTGCTTCGATTTTGGCTTCCAGTGGACGGATTTTGTCGTGCGATAGCTCGTTTGAAAGCTAAGAGTGAGACAAATTCAGTGAAACAATCGGCTTGTTCCTATCTGTCTTCGTTCAAAAGTTAGAGCGGTTACAAGATTTTAGGTCGGAGCTCGCTCACCTGAAAAAATCCTAAGTGTCAGAGTGGCTTTGTATGGGTAAAAATTTGAAAATTTTCCAAAGTGTGGAATTTCGACCTGGGACCGTCACCAAAACATTTTTCATCAAATTTTGAAATTTCACTGACGTCCCCCCCCCTCTGGACAGCTTGCTTCGATTTTGGCTTCCAGTGGACGGATTTTGTCGTGCGATAGCTCGTTTGAAAGCTAAGAGTGAGACAAATTCAGTGAAACAATCGGCTTGTTCCTATCTGTCTTCGTTCAAAAGTTAGAGCGGTTACAAGATTTTAGGTCGGAGCTCGCTCACCTGAAAAAATCCTAAGTGTCAGAGTGGCTTTGTATGGGTAAAAATTTGAAAATTTTCCAAAGTGTGGAATTTCGACCTGGGACCGTCACCAAAACATTTTTCATCAAATTTTGAAATTTCACTGACGTCCCCCCCCTCTTATCGATTGCATATTCACAGGGTATATAAGAACGGGATCGGGAGAGGAATTTCACTAAGTTGAGAAACTGACTACAGGTAAGTCGTTTCTCTTGAGGTCCGATATCGGACTTCTGACTTTACATTGCTGATATCAGCTAAGGTGTCAGACTTATAGGTTAGTCAGTATAGCATGACTGACCATTTGATGATAGTAGGCCGAAATCTTCAAACGGCTATAACTTTGCTTCTACAAGTCCTTTAGACTTGATTCAAAAAACATTCGACAGCGTTTGCTATGCTGAAGGTGACAGACTACTTATAAACGTTTTATGAGTAGTACTAAAATACTGAAAAATTTAAATTCATATTTAATGATAATAATTAAAGTTTTTGAATAAAAAGCAGTCGTTTATGAGTCTCTGTGACTTGGGTCGTTTCCTCTTGTAAATAACTCCACCGGTTTTCATGTCAAAACTGGGGCCCGGATACCAACACAGTGATATGACGCACGCTCTGTCCGATCGAGGTTGGATTTGTGGGTCGAGGCCTTGGAGCTGGGATAAGATCCCCTCTGAGTAATGCCTGTAACGGATTCAAGAGCTTAACACCCAAACGGTTGCTGACTTGCTATCAAATGTTTGGTGACTTAGTCTTTCAATGCATATCAGCAAGTAGTATCCTATAAACACTTGCTATCAAATTTTACTCTATCTTTACAGAATTATCATGACGAAAGCGAGTAACGCCAAGATGCTAGTGGGCAAGTGCAGTTGTGGCAAGATTGCCAGAGGTAGCGAACTAAAGAAACATTTAAAAGAAAAAGAGGGGACGATGGGCCATGAGAGGAAAGTGATGTTGAGGTTGTGTGTGTCTTGTCGGAAATGTGTGATGGGGGATGAGAAGGAATTTATGAAGGCGCATTTGCAGTGTGAGAGTGGGAACATCGGAGAGAAGGGGTTCAAGGCATGGTTTGAGGGAGAGTTGTTGGAAAGGGAAGAGGTGAGAAAGGCGGTGGCAACGATTCAGGACGTGATTGGGGAGAAAGTGGTGAGGAATGCGAGTGAGGGGAGTTCGAGTGATGGGAGTTCGAATGAGGAAGTTGAGTTGAGAGCGAATATGAAGAAGAAGGATGATGTTGATTTGGATGCGGTGATGGAAGATTTGTTTGGGGACATAGCGGATTTGAAGGAAGAGTGGGAGGGGGAGGAAGTGGCTAAGCCGATGGCAGCGTCATCGCCACGGCAGCAAGAGGCGTATGACACGGAGGTATTTGTGAGAATGAAGGATCGTGTGATGGCTTTGGAAAGTAATAATAGAAAAGTTTTGAAGGAGAATGAAGAGCTGAAGGTGAAGGTTGAGGGGTATAGGGCAACAAGGGAAGAGTTGGAGAGCTTGAGAAAGAAGGAGAAGGAATGGATGGCGGAAAGGAGCGAGTTGATGAGGAAGGCAGGTTTGGTGGAGAGTTTGCAGGCGAGTGTGTCGAGGAAGGATGAAGAGATAGAGCGGATGCGAAGCGTGGTGAAGGAGACGGAGGAGGTGAAGGTTATTAATAAGAGGTTGACGGGTGAAGTGGAGCGACTGCATGAGCGTTTGAAGTGTCGAAAAAGGAGAGTGTATGAAGTCCATCTTCCCCTCTTTGAGAACAATGTATGCGACGCCCCAACCATCACGGATGATCCCAACGTGACACAGCAGTGTTATGAGGGCGACGGAGTCCGATGTCTCCACATGAGTATGGACGTTACCGGTCAGTTTGAAGACTTCGTCGTCCGAAAAGTTCGGAAGAAAGTTCCCAGTAAGCTTCCTCAACATGATCATTTTTGTAGCTCATCTAATCTCCTATTCTTTTTCTTTCAGAGTTTTTGCAGAAGTGAGAGGAGTGTCGGTGGACGGAGAACGACCCATGGGCTCTTTTAAGGGCCAACCTTCTAATGCAGCTAAAGCGGTCCCAAGCCCGCCACATATCCTCGGATATGGAATGCAGAGGGGAAGAAAAATAATGAATGGAATGAAATGGGAGGACTCTCACGCGCCACACGCAACATAACACACTTCTCTCTTCCGTAGTCTAACAAGCTCTTTACACATGGATCGCAGTCGATTGCTATCCCTGTATCAGAAGTGTAAGCTATCTTAATTTTATTTGACACTATTTCATCTATCATCATCGTCCATATGAAATGTTTTAAGATTTACAAGTTAGACTAAGCGTGCTACTATTTCCAAATGAAAATGTATACATGGTTAAATCATCCACTTAACCCCATCCGTAGTCTAACAAGCTCTTTACACATGGATCGCAGTCGATTGCTATCCCTGTATCAGAAGTGTAAGCTATCTTAATTTTATTTGACACTATTTCATCTATCATCATCGTCCATATGAAATGTTTTAAGATTTACAAGTTAGACTAAGCGTGCTACTATTTCCAAATGAAAATGTATACATGGTTAAATCATCCACTGAAGCCCCATTCAAGTACGTCAGTATGAAAGCAAAGATAATACGAAATAAAAATTTATTATGGCATGTATTTCAAAAGGTCTTCATCGTCAATATCGTCCCAGAGTCTGGCTTCACATAGATAACAAAAACAGTTCAGTTGCTTTAATCGTTCTTCCACTGCGAGCCTCACTTTATCAATATACTCCCACTCTGCCATAGTTCGTGGCTGGGAGTTAGGGGTGTACCACTCCCATAATTGGTGGAGGAATTTCGTGCTGGTGATCTCCATCACATCGTCAGTATCGTACTGGAGATACTTCCACCTCACGCCTGTTAAGTCGGGACACTCCTTCTCACATACACTCTCCTCTTCCTCATCCGCTGGTAATGATAACTTCCTGATATTGTCCAGTTGGTACACCTTCTCCACCTTCGCCTTTCTTGGAGCGTTTGGTGTAACGAGCGCCTTTGGTGTTGAGCATGGAGAAGAGAATTTTGTGTTTGGTGTTGTCGGAGGGCTTGTCATGTTGACTGTGAATAATGACTTTGAAATGTTTTCTAATTCTTAAGTATCAACAAGCAACCAATCAGAATGAACATCCAATGAATGAAGAGAATGAAAGTATATAAGCAAAGTGACATCCGTATCATTTCACTCTGTCTTTGAGACGCATAAGTGAACTGTTGTCTAGCGAATTCTGTATTTGAGGCGTACAAGTGAACTGCTCTTTAGTGAATTCCAAATTTGAGTGAAGTCTCTATCTTGTTCAAGTATCAAGCTTAAACATAATTTCGTTCAAATGGTAAGTTGAAAATTTCCTCTCTCATCTCCCTCAAACGTGTGGCTAATAGCATCTTCCTCAATTTCAGGCATCAACTTCATCACCAACACCCTCCCTTCTCGAGGAAAGTTTAGAGTTGTTGAGTCAAGGTAGGTTGTAACAATATACTGACACTTGAACAGAGATGAAAGAATGATTTCTCTTTCAGGTGATACCAGTTCCATCTCGTGCGAGTCCATATCAACATTGTCGCGGGAATGCGACGATCGGCAATGTGCTGACTGTGGACACATCTTCACGAGGAAGCGTGATCTCACCCGACACATCAAGCGAGGTGTTTGTCGACCTAAGCCGGCATCAATCTCCGAAGGTAGGGATGATTCTGTTAACGATGTCTCCTTTTCTTGCGACTTGTGCGCTCAGTCTTTCGAGACACGTTTTGAACTATCTTCGCACAGACTTCAACATACACACGCGAACGATACCTACACCAACGGTACCTCCTCTATCCGACTCACTGAAGTGTCCATAAATAATTTAGTGAGGAACTACCAGATGGACTCCTCAGAAACCATTGCTAACTTTGAGGAATGGTTTCATCAAAATTCATCATTGATAGAAGCGCTCTTCAACAATTTAGACAATTTTAGGATGAAGGCGCTCATCTATCTTAAAATAAAATATGTAAAAATCGACCACCATACTGGACAAATAATAGAGAGGTTGGAGTTTCACATACCCTCCTCTCCTGCAACCGAAGTTGTAGACTGTGAGTCTTGGATAAATTTTCATATCCAAGGGTTAAAATTAAATATAGATAAATTTAACGAGCGTGATAGTGGACTCGTTTTTGATGGTATTGAGACCGCCATGATTAAAATCAGTTTATTAGGAAATCATAGTGGTCGAGGCTCCTTTAAACTTCCGAAAAATTTAAGAAATAAAGCAGCAGTCATTTCTGTAGATTGCGAATCGCAATGTTTTAAGTATGCCGTCCTCTCCATTCTCCACTATAATGATGTGCAGAATAGTCGATACCGCAAGAGTAAGTATCAACAGTGGGAGAATGAATTAAACTTCGATGACTGTAATAGTGACGATATGAAAATTAAAGATATAGAAAAATTTGAAAAATTGAACAACATCAAAATAGTTCTCCATGTTTGGGAAAAAGGATTGAAGGGTGTGCGCTACAACTCGCGTTCGAGTTGTTATGAACGTACAGTAAACCTGTTATTAGTAAAACAGGATGATAGTGAGGAATGGCACTACTGCGGTATTCCCAAAATCTCTCGCTTATACCACCACTTAGAAAACTCTAGTAGAGAGTTATATTACTGCGACAGATGTATTCGCCACTTTAGGAGGAAAACTAAATTTGAAACTCATTACGAATGGTGTAAGCGAGGTAAACTGCAAATGGAGCGCATGCCCAAAGATAAGGAGTTTTCATATAGAGAGAATGGTGATGAATTAAGTCCTCTTCGTGTCATCTATGCTGACATCGAATGTTATATCGATGATAACATCCATCGACCAGCAGCCATTTCCTGCTATGAAGTATGGCATGATCACTTTAGGAGTAGGCAAAATAAAATGCGCGTCTGGCAAGGTGAGGATTGTATTTACCAATTCCTACAATTCCTCGAACAGGCTGTAAAATTTCAACAAAAACATGATGGTGAACTCTATCGCAGATCATTGCATATGACAGCAGATGATCAAGCAAAATTTGATAGTTGCAACATTTGCCCCAAATGTAGGAAAACATTTGACGATGATAAGATTAAGAAAGTGCGCGACCATGATCACATCACTGCTAAATTTAGAAACGCACTCTGTTCAAAATGCAATTTTTCACTTAGGATGAAACGGCGTACATTACCCGTCATTTTCCATAATTTCAAGGGCTACGACAGCCATATGATAATAAAAGGAGGTTTAGGTCAAATGAAAGAGTGGAAGCTTGATGTAATAGCGCAAACGAGAGAGAAGTTTATGGCCATGACAGCAAAAGTGCCTGTCGATAAAACTAAAGAAAATAAGACGGTCTATTTTGATATAAAATTTTTAGATTCCTACCAATTTATGACTGCATCACTGGTCTCTCTCGTGCAAAATCTAAAGTCTCTTCCACTAACACAAAATCTTAAGAAACAATACCCAAATCTAACCGATGAAGTCATCACACGGAAAGGAGTCTTTCCATATGCATATTTTGATGCGATTAGTAAACTCGGCGAGACTTCTCTTCCGCCCATAGATAAATTTAAAAATGATTTGACCGGCGCAGAATGTAAGACCGAAGATTATGATCATGCACAAGATGCATGGATAAAATTTGACTGCCATACATTTGGCGAATATATGATTGCCTACCTTAAGTTAGATGTATTTTTGCTGGCTGATGTATTTCAGGAGTTTCGACGAGTGGCATTAGAAGAAGATAAGTTAGATCCCGTCCACTTTGTCAGTCTGCCAGCCATGTCATTTAAGTCTGCTTTTAAAATGACTGGTGAGACCATTCATCTCTTACAAGATCCAGAGATGTATAATTTATTTGAGCGAGGAATTCGCGGTGGTCTCACATTTGTAAATAAACATAGGTTAAAATCTGAAACAGTAGGCAATGACCAGACTCATCTGAAGTATTATGACCAAAATAATTTGTATGGTAGTTCATTATCCAAATCGCTACCTCACTCTGAGTTTAGCTGGTTAGATGATAGTGATATTCAACATTTCTCCAACCCTTCTAACATACTAGCAATTCCAGATGAAGGTGATTGGGGATATTATTTTGAGATAGATCTAATCTATCCAAATAATATTAAACATAAAACCGTAGATTTTCCACTCGCACCCGAATCAGGTGAAGTGAGTAAAGATATGTTTTCCGACTTTATGAAACAATTTCATAAAGATTTAGAATCATGTGGACAACCCGACTATAAGCCTTGTCGCAAACTTTTACTCACCCAGTATGATAAAGAAAACTATCTAGTCCACTTTAGCATCTTAAAATTTTATTTAGAAATGGGTATGATTTTAAAAAGAGTTCACCGCATTATTAAATTTAGACAGAAAGCCTTCCTCAAGCCATATATTGATAGCAACAGCCAGAAACGTGCACTAGCCCAAAATAACTTTGAAAAAGATTTTTATAAATATAAGAACAACAGTCTATTTGGTAAGACGATGGAGGATGTTAGAAAGCGCGTAAACTACAAACTAGTTAATGATGATCAAAAGTATCACAAATTGACCTCATCACCTCTATTCATCGATAGAGACATTATCGATGAGGACCTTATAGGTGTTAAAATGATAAAATCTGAAGTTGAGTTGTGCAAACCCATCTATATTGGTCAAGCTGTACTAGATTATTCTAAGCTTGAAATGTACCAACTCTTTTATAAAATACTAAAACCATGTCCTCTCGTAAAAGAGGTTCGTTTGTTGGGTGGTGACACAGATAGTTTCTTCTTAGGTATTACCACTCAAAAAGATTTAAATTTCAATGAAGTAGGAAAATCTTTGGAAAGATATTTTGATACATCAAATTATCCTGCTGATCATCCACTCTACTCCATCAAAAATAAGGCAAAACTTGGCTGCTTTAAGGATGAGACAGCAGGGAAGGAAATAGATGAAATGATTCTCCTCCGTCCAAAAATGTATTCTATGAAATTAAAGGATAGTGATGATAGCATTAAGCGCGCTAAAGGCATATCAAAATCCATTGTGCAAAATATGAAACATAAGAATTTCAGGAAAGCCTATAGAAATAAAAATATAACGTTTGTCAATATGACAATCTTAAAATCTAAGTCGCATGAGATCAAAACTCATACTTTTAGGAAACGGGCGCTTTCAGCATGGGAGGATAAGAGGTGCTGGTTAGAACACAACATATCTCTTCCACATGGACATCCTGACACAAACATACCACCACCCAAAAGAATTAAACTCACACTACCACATTCAGGAGACGTCTTAGCATAATCATCCTTAACTTAGTATTTTGATGTTGATTTCTGTAGATAAACATTGTTGTTTTATGTATCGCATGAGATTGTTTTTTCCTTGTGAATATGTGTCCACATCTGTACATTCCCCATGTGATGACTTTTCCACTGAAAGACATTTTTCCTATCCCTGTATATTTCCACCCTTCACGAAGTAAAAAGACTTTTTGTATATAACAATGTTTATTGAAGTGCGCTCATGTATATATTTTCAGTGGATGTTGTATAAAGTCTATTGCTTCACATTCATGTACATATTTCAATAAACATATCACAATGACTTCACTTTGTTTTCCGAAACACTAACGTTATGAGGGATTTAGTATCTTTCACATGGATGCACTCTTGTAAACCATTGGTAATTTTGATAGCAATAGAGGGTATAGTTTGTTTGACGACGGGATGATAGAAAATAGATTCAAACATCTTCTCGACTATTCCATATGAAGCGTCTTTATCATGAATGAAATCACGTAAAATGTATTCTTTTTTCTCACCAACAGAAATAGGTAGAATCAAATCACTTTGAATGTAAAGGTGCTGTTCATGTTTATCAAGTGTCATTGGTGTTTCTATACCAATCGTATGCGCAGCAGCAAACACTGTTTGTAGCATTGAAAAACCAAAGAGTTTTTTCAAATTTTTACTCAATTGACATTGAATGTCATCACCCAGTTTCAGAACAACGCGTTGATTTTCAATTGAAAACGAAATGTGGTGTGTCTTTACATCATATTTACTTTTCATCACATGCTTCAACTTCTGTTGTATATAAGGATTTACTACATGAATGAAGCTTTCAACTGTATGATATAGACGCGGCATTATATTGATAGCAACTTTAGATTCTTCATAAGACTGGTAAATTTTCTTGATGCGATCGCCATAGATGTCCACCCACCATTCATCATTAACTGAATCAGCTTTAGTGTGATATTCATGAGAAGCATACACCACACCGCTTCCAATAATAGGTGTATAATGTCTTACAAAATGACGCAAGGTTGGAGAGAAATAAACTGTAAGTTTGTCATTATATTTCTGAATAACCAACTTATTTTTGTCCGCCATAATTTTTTCTCCATACTTCTTACCCACAGTCTCATTCCATCGTTTTACTAACTCAATAAGTGATAAAGGTTGAACACCACGCTTTTTCAAAATGATGCGTTCTTCGCATTCTACAACATCTTCATCAAATATTTTAAATCTATAATGAAATTTGTTGATTCGATTTGAATAAACTTTTCTAACATTTGCAGTAGCAATTGACGTTAGATGTAGTCCATGGCCAAAACCAAGATGCGGATAGAATTCACTATCCAACCTCAGCGTAAGACCTTTAGTAAAAGAATGAAAGCGGAGGAACTGTCTCCCACTCCAATGATAGATAGTAAACTCATAAGCTTTCTGATTTTTATTCTTCATGATGGAAGTATTACCACTGTTGAATGCCTTAATAATTTTCTCATTCCCAAATGGCTCATAAGAATCTGATTTTATCTGAATCCATTCATAGTTCCATTTTCCATCTGATGTTAAATTGTATGGGAAGTGGAATGCATTATTCATCGTTATTCCATCATGGGTGCGAGGAGTCAATATCATTTCTTCCAAATCATTCACATTCTGAATATTGCTATCATAGCAAATACTAGAAACGCCAACCTCCCATTCACCTTCTAAATGCAGTGGCCGATTTAATTCTACTCGATAGTCTGATGGTTTATTTTTGGGAAATTTATTCATAGAAGCATTACTGGGCAAGTAGATTAGAAACGAGTCCTTATTTTCACTTTCCATATTATTCACATTGGAAAAATATAATAGCATACTTTTGCATTAACTCTTCATTCGGAAATGGAGTGTAATACTTGTCACAGCATCTTTATGAAAAGGAATCAACGCACCAGCATCATCATAAATGGCAATATCAATTTGTGGGATGTAGTTTGATTTCAGCTTTGTATAATGCACTTTCTTGAAAGTATGCTCAGATAAAATACTGCAGCTTTTTGGCTGGTATGGTATCATTGCTAGCAATGGAGCTTCAACATCTCCCACACGTACATCTTCACCAATATTGGAATATATCTGAAAATAGTTAATACGACGCGATAGCGACATGTCTGCGCTAGCTTTGGTTACAGTACCACTTTTAAAGATATTTTGATCAAAACCCAAAATGTCCATTAGAGTTTTATCCATAATTAGTTCAATACCTTTTCCATTTATAGTGAGAGACAAAGTACCTTCTTTTTCAGAAAATGAAATATGTTGCTCATTAATCACTTCATTTAAATAATCTACAACCAATTTAACCGAAGTAATAATGCGAGGCATCAACACTCTTGTTTCATGTAAGAAACCACCAAAAGGCTCTACACACTTTCTGTATAAAGATACGGCCCATTCTGTATCAAATTGATTTGGCCTTTCACATGGTAAATGTTGCATATCAGATTTTCCATGAACAGCTGCAGAACGATGTCGTAAGAACTGATGAAAATCTTTTGAACAAACTAATACTAGATCATCATCATTTAATTTGCTTATTGCAATATGATTAGATGATTTGATATAAGTCAATGTTGCCACTTGTTTACCATCAACTCGAAGGAGATAATTAAATTTCTTCAATAATGTTTCAGGAGTCATGTTTGTCTTTCTTGGCTTAATCACAATCTTCTTCACCAACGTCTTCTCATTTCTTGGAATAAGATCTACATAATAAGCTTCCTCTCGATATATTAACTGTTTATGACCACTTATGTGGTAATTAACGTTAAAATTATCATAGCTTGTTAAGGCGCTAGCGAGGTAGCCTAAATCATTTCTTAAACTTGGACTTAAACCAACAATCCAATCTTTCTCAACTACATGATGTACATAATTATAATCATCATTGTGCGGAGTAAATTGGACAATATGTTTACACGCTTTATTCAAGAAATCATATATAAACTTTTTACATGATAAGAGATCTTTCTTTGACCACTGTGGAATGTATACTCGGCACCCCTTTTCACATTGATAAGCAGCTGTACGCCTCATATTAATAGTCATCACCTCATGATCAAAAGTATAGACACAGTTGCTATAAACAAGTTGAGTGACACCCACTTCCCAATTCCCATTTAGCTGTTGTGCATGATCAATGGGAGTAGAAAAGAGTGCGGCTCGATTACTAGTAAATCTCTTTGTAGCCGCATTGCTAAGCAAAATATGATAAAACGACATTTTTATATTGCTAATCTGCAACTTTGCATAACATCATGAAGACTTGGATTTTGGACTCTCTACAATATATCAGAGTTGATCGTGATGGAAACGTACATTTCAAAAATTCTCATGGTCATACATCAAGAGGAATTACATTAATGGCGACAATTTGTCAACCTCAATGATATCATGAGGGATTTGGAATATTTTGAAACATTAAGATTCATCTCCTTGGGTGATCAAGTTTGGCTTCAACATTACAGAAATGAAATTCAAATCTACCATTCTCATTCCGCAAACTGTTTCTCATTTCGCAAATACAATTGGGAGAAGTATAGAAGATACATACATCGCTCCATCATGACATTTATTCGTCGTGAGTTCATCGCCCTACTATGCAAATCTTAATCAGATATGATTACCACGCACCATGAGTTGGAAATTAGATTCCCTACAACGTATTGAAACGGATCATGATCGAAACGTCTATTTCAAAGATTCAACTGGAAATGTGAGAAGAGAGTTTGCTTTATCTTATCGTCATTTTCAATCTCTACATCATATCATGAAGGACTTGAAATACTTCTATATGAAAAGACATTCACGTATTGGAAATCGCATCTGGCTGCGCGTCAACAATCGGCGAATTCAACTCTATCATTCCCAACTTCATACTAACTTCACATTTCATCAAGGTAGTTGGGAAAAGTATAAAAGGAAGGTACATCGCTCAATTTACTCATTCTTTCATCATGAAGCGCCATCGCTACACCATCGTCAACATTCTCCGTCGCTTCAGACTCTACACCAAAATCGATCTCACAACATTACGCCAACAGCTTCCAAACAGCAAGTATTACCCGGGCCGTCCTCAAATGTTAGTGGTGAAGATGAACAATTCACGGAATCTTCAACTCTTCCCAAATGGGACTGTACAGATTCTCGGCGCCCTTTCTCATTCATCGGCGCAGTCAATGCGCTTAGAGCTACAAAGACTACTACGTCGGATATGGAAGAGGGAGAGGTGTGTGATGTCGAATCTGACTGTGGACAATATGGTGATCTCTACTCAATTGAGTGACAGTCTATCATTTTTGAAGATTCGTACCAGCAGTTACAGTTTGTGTTATGAACCCGAACTTTTTCCTGCAGCTCTCATTAGTTGTTGGTTGCCTGTGCATGTGGCAATCTTTCATAATAGTAAAGTGATCATTACTGGACTAAAATCTCATGAACAAGCAAATATGATCCTAGACTATCTCATTGAGTATGTACGTATCCAGCGGATTGTAAAATAAAAAACAATTTTTTCCAACATGATGTTTTTATTTCAAATCATGATAGAACTTACAAATCATTTTTTCATTAGAGGATGGATTACATGAAAAGTTTTGAATAATAGATGCAAATCGAGATACATGTAAACGTTTTAAGATGAAGTACAGTACAAAAGCACCACACGTTGATGAAAGTGGATGTTGTAGTATGCGTTCATTTCGCTGATATTGACGCGTATGTTTTCTCAACCACTGCTGTGTTGGTATATTTGGAGGTTGAGCAAGAGAGTCAAATAGTTCACCACGTCGGTCTTCTCCAATAAAGATCGCTTTCCAATGCTCACCGCCTAAATTCTGTGAATGAGTGTTTAGCACAATAAAGATGGGATAGTGATTTACTGCAGGTGGTAAGGTATCGAGTGAATAGACATTATCGAAAGCTTTCAACGTCGCTTCGTCTGCATTACGCTGCACTTTAGTCTTAATATCGTCAGCAGTCAACCAACTCATTAACGATTATACTGAAGAATCACGTCACGATACTTTGTAATTTCAATATTTGAATCGAAGACTGCATAAATTAATACATTGATCGTCTCAGGTAGTGTTCTTTTGAACGTCAAATCCAAACGAATATTATGAGGCACGTTCGCTTGACGATAGGGTGCACTAATATCGCTGTCAGCAGTCAAATCAAATGCATAAATAGTATATCCACTCTTAAACTCTTTCATAGTCAGTCCGTTGGTGTCATCCGTATTGTAAAAGCCAAAAACATCCATAAAATCAACATAACTGCGCATAAATTGATCTGAAGCAAAATCTGGTTTGTAGGGTGGACCAGGATGACTCACACCATTTACACGTAAAGCAATTTCACTTAACTGATTGTGTTTAAAATTGAAAGGATTCTTCTTTATATTACCATTAAATGCATCATTTTCAACCATTGCCACCATGAGGAGCTTCGGTGCTTCCGATGGAAAGAGGCCATCTTTCATGAAACTCTTTTGATCTTTCGGAATTGTAAAGGTGAGAAGCTTTGTATGCTGAATGGGGTAAATGGCATTTTGGCGGTTAAGGCCTTCAGCATGCCCTCTAATGACACTTGGATTCGGTACTACTCGACGAATGTAAAGTGCAATATCTTCCACATGAATTCTAAAATTGTCAACTTTAGCAAATGCATTCAGCGCAAATTCAGGCTTATTCAATGTCAGCTTGAGTCGCATGCTGGTATTACACAGTAAAAACTTTGACTGTCTAAAGAAGTCTAAATTCAGCGGACCATATAGCTGACATACTCTACTATCTTTAATCATAGCAGATCGCTTTACAAAGCCACTGTTTGTTTCAACATCAAATTTTCCTGCTTCATCTCTGTACCATCCCATGGCTTCCATATGACTTTTTTGTGCTGCTGGATGAAACTGTGATACATGATTGAAATATGATTTATAGGGATAATCGCTTTGACCACCTTCCACTTGCTGCTCTCCAATCGTTAGAGAAACATCACGAAGTAATGTAGTCAATGGTAAATTGTTCAGTCCAACTTTATGTGCATCGTCAATAGCAGTTCCATCTGCTTGCTGAATTCTAAACCTCAAATCAAGCATCGCATAACTCAAATCTATGTAGTCATCACTACCACCAGGAATAACAAATTCAATGGGGCCAGCATTCTCAGCTGTTCGAGGATGATAATCTACAATACTTGAACTAAGAATATCTGTCTGTATGGCTTGTTGATCGAACAAACAAAAACCGGAAGTTTTACACTCCATGATTAGAAGTTATAGCAGCGTCGTCGTTTAGCGCCTGATGAATGATTAGAGCCTCTGCGACGTTTGCGTGAATGCCTTTTGACTGAAGATCGCACCTTACCAGCTCCGCGATGTTTCCTCCTTCCTTTATTCATTCGTTTAGGTGATTTCTTTCCTTGAGTAACACCAGCAATGGTCTGCTTCAATGTTTTTAAACCGCGTTCCTTCCCACGATTCAACAAACTGCTCTTAAAACTTCTACCTCTGGAAAGATCACTAGCAACATCACCTGCAAAGCCAACGGCATTACTTAAAACATTTCGTTTTAAAGATCTACCGACATTGGATATGAGAGGTGCTACAACAGATTTCAGTGCACCAAGTATGCTACCTCCACGTTGGCGGCGAGCACCGATGTAAATTTGTCCTCCGCCACTTACATAGGAGGGTCGTGAATAAAATGAGGCAGTTGGATTCATAGCTCAAACCCTAAACATTGTTAGTTACAACTTTGCATGAATCACTGTCGATCACTTAGATGAAAGATGTCGGCACGACGCATCCAAGAGTTCATACTTGAAGGATAACCAGTCCATGTAACAAGACACCATTCTTCACCTTGCCGTTTTTTACATCGAATGATTTTCTCTACCAAATATGTTTCACTTTCAGTGACTACCTCAATCTCATCGCGGTAAAAGCTACCCTCAATTTCTTCATTATCGTAATCTTTCAACTTGTAGGTGGTCGGAGAGTCTTTTTGATTAATCCTTGATACTGTAAATACCTCCTCTGTCCAATTCGGAAGGTACCCTTTAGCAAAAACACTTTTCACTTTTGAGATACGAACTTTATCGCCAATTTTCACATCACTTTTCACATGAGTGCGTTTACGTTGGAATGATTCGCGCACTTTATCTACATTGTCAGCATTTACATCTACTGGTCTGAGTCCAATAGAACGATGGATAGAGTGATTGTAGGCATGGAGTGTATCTTGTAGAACCTTTGTCCAATTTTGTGTCAAGTTGGCAGTAAAATGTCGCCACAAGCGATTTTTTAATGTGCGATTAAAACGTTCAACGAGTGCAGCTTTATAAGCGCTCTTTACACTAAACAACTCAATGTCATGCCTCTCAAATAATCTTGTCACATGCTGATTTTCAAACTCTTTTCCTTGATCACTCTGAATTCTTTTTGGAATGCGACCTTCTCGAAAAATTGTTTGGAATGCTTTTGCTACTCCTTTCCCTTCTTTAGTTTTTAAAGGTTGAGCCCACGCATAACGCGAGAAAATATCAATGACGGTTAAAATAAAATTATTGCCCGAGTTATGTTTTGAAATGGAGGCAACATCGCACAAATCTGCTTGCCACTGTTCATCGATGTCATGAACAATATAATGGCGGGTGCGGTACTTCTTTTTCGCTTGTTTGTGGAGTGTATAGGTAGCCTGACCCTTTAACCATCGTTTCACTTGTGATTGTGGAAGACCACTCGCTTTTGATAATTTCTTGATAGATGCAAATCCTGCCGGATGTTTTACATCATAATAGATTGACTTCAAACGTTCAGTCGATGACGGCTGACTCTTTTTCCTCCTTCTCATCTTTTTTCTTTCTTGCCTTTCTACATTTACAACAACTGCAGCATTTAGCTTTAGCGGTTTTGCGATCGTGTTCACATTGCTTAGGGGTTTCATTATGAGAGCTGGCGCAGCAAGTGCAAGTGACAACGACATTCACCTCTGGCGGCTCATTACATGGCAAGCAACACATCTGCTTCATATTAATAGTCTGAGAACATGTATTTCCTAGGAGGAGCTGTTTTACGTTTTCCTTTTACCAGTTTTAGTGGCGATGTAGATCTACGTCGAGTTCTTCCTCTTGTTTGCTTAGTGAGTGTGGGAGGGGATGTAGCAGGTGACGCCTTAAACCAATTTGTTGGCATTTTCATCGCCTGAAGCATTGGAGTAGTAGCCACTGTTGAATCAAGTTCTTTCAATGTCTCATTATTTAAAGCAAATTTTGGCACATTATGCTTTTTCAATAGTTTAAGAAAGTATGACCAACCAGGTGGAACATAGCCCTGACGGCGCTTTCTACGTGTCGCATACTGAATCAAGTCTTCATAACGTGAAGCATCAATCACTTTATTTTCATCTGTAATGATTTCTCCTCTATCATTTACATTGAGATGGGGTTCAATACTGTTGAAAAGAGATATGGCATGTGCGCGAGATGCTAAAGGTGTAGCAGTCGATACAGAGTCACGCATCTTATTCTTCAAGTTTTTCAATTGCTCAACAGTTTCCGATTGTAATAATACAGCACGATGTGGATCTTTGATGTGAACATTTTGCTGATAATCTATTTCTTTCCTATACATTTGATTTGCAAGAGGTTGCTTTACTTGCTGCATGGCAGTCAATTGTACATATTCATCCTGAGGAATAACAATCATGCGAGAATAAGAACTCATAGTTTGTAGATAATCATGGGAGTTTTCAAAATATCACTTCGAAATCTAAATTCTTCCGGACACTCTTGCGTAAAGTCAATGAATAAGTAACCGTATGGTTTTTCAGTAGCTGCTTGAAAAATTTCAATTAAGGCTTTTGATCCTCTGGGTGCAACTTGTCGCGCTAAAATTTCAAATTGACTTTTATCTCGCGGATTCTTGAAAATAGCATAATAGTGTGTATTCAGGTTTCGTGTACGAGCTTCTTTTCCATCAGGAAACAAATTTTGTGTAATATAGATGATAAAACACCTTTTATGGTGTGCTGCGCGAGTGAACATATCTGTAACATCTTTTGAATTCTTACTTTCTTTTAATAAATCATCCAATACAACAACATCATTAGACTGAAGTTTATCCACTGGAATAATTCCTTCATGTCGAATAAAGTTGCGACTTTGCAATTCCTGAAACAGCGACGGTTGATAAATACCATAACACCAAATCACTCGATTGATAGGTTCCTTAAACAACTCCCTTCTTTTATCCAATAAATTCAGCGTGAAAACAGTTTTACCTGCATGAGATGGACCTGATACAGTCAGAACTTTATCACATTGAAGTCTGAAATCCATTTTATTTCTTTGAGACTCAACATTTGCATAATTAACGCTTAGAGCCAAAGATATTTCCCAATAGGTTGCCCACGGCAGGAGCTATCATTGGAAGTATTGCTGAAAGGAAACCGCCCTTTTGTGTTAGAGTTTTCCTCTTTCTTTGAAGGGCGACTTTAGGATTGGAGATGAAACGCAATTTCGTAGCATATCGCTTAAGTAACTTTCGTTGTTTTGGCGCTAATTTCTTCGTCCTCAACTTCCTCACATGAGAAATAATTTCAAAAAATGAATTTATCGTTAGCATGTCGTATAGCATCGTATCGCTGATTTGCTTTCATTCGTCGGAGAGCTTGAATGGCTGAAGAAAACTTTTGACTTTTACGTTTCGTCATTTTACGTTTCGCCATTTTCCGTGTTAGTCTTTGCTAAAACCTATCTTTACCACATTTGCATAGGTACTAACTATTGCGACATAAGTGACACTCGAAATGAGCAATGTCACAGTGGTTACATTGGCAAAGTTGAATGCAATTACGTATGAAACAGCGTTGACAAAAAGCATGCTTACATCTCTTGAAGATGCGCTTTTCATTTCCATCCTTTCGCTTACATACATCGCAACACATAGTTTCACCGTTACTGATGTCTATAGCAAGTCTTTTTGAAGATATGAATTTGCTAGCCTTTTCTAAATAATAGACGCATGTACAGAAGGAATATACTTCGAGAGTGAGCAGACATAGCTCGAAAACCAGTTGTGCTACAATCAAGTACCACTGCATTTTCAATTTTTCTTTATGGAAAGTTGAATGTGAATATCTGAAATCGCTTCAATCACTAGACTGCTACCATGATGGTTAAATGCGTTAAGACGTTCAGCAATTTTTATCATATGTCTTTTAAAAAATTCTTCGGGGTGATCTACCACTTCCATTGAATAAGAAGCAAAATGGAAAGAGCGACTTTCCACCTCTTCCTTTCCAAAATGACTAAACTTAATTTTCGCAACTAATCGCGCCATGACAATGCTATCAGAGAATGTATTCATTAACTCTAGAAATAGAGTGCTAGCATCATCGACCACTGCTTCGATGTCGGTCTCATCTTTATGAAAATTTATCACATAATCTTGAACAGCTCCTTTTAAACTTTGCCTATGAAAACGTAATGTTCCGCAGTCGTTTGAGAAAGACATGATCGCCCTTTAACTAACCCATCCATTGCATGAAAACAACAACTCTTCTCATAGTAACATTTATTGAATAACGGTAACAAGCATGCATTATAAATCAATGGTTTGAAAGAGATAAAATAGATACAGCTGATAACTATCATACAGCGAGCAATGATAACCATACAGGACTTTGGCAGTGTTGAGGTAAGGAGGAAAGAAGCATTGGTTATGAACGTAGCTACTACAACGAACAGACAAAATAGGAACAGACAAATCCTTAAAACGTTTCGTGACTTCATGATAATGTTGATTCACTCTACTATCCCAAGGCGGGAGCAAAATATCATCAATGATTAGACTGGGAAATACTTTCCTCTCCTTACCAGGATTATTACAAAAGATGCGTATAACATTGAAAGCAGCTAACCATCGTTTAAAGTCAATAAGAAGAGCACTTTCACAAGAAAAGCCATAGTCTTGCAAATATTTCAGATTAAGTCCATGAATGTGTTTTCTCGCCCATTGATCAACATTGGGATCGCAGTTGGCATGTTGTTGATAGACACTAACAATCTGATATGTCCAATTGTTCATAGCAATAGCACTGAGCTCCTGTACAGGTTCACCCTCACAATCCATAAAAATGATGATAGAAGCCTAAAACGGAAATTTACACATCTAAGGAAACGTTCTATAACATATTACAAAATGAAGAATTACATCGATGCTTTTCACGACAAAATACACAAATGATATGATGGCAACGAAGAAGTAAAATGTATCTAATAAGACCACGTTACGACACTCAAAGCACATAAGCGAATTGTCATAGGGTAGAGTTAGGAAAGGACTAGCAATTCTCCTTCTTTGATTTGCGTTTTGATGTAGCATTCTTCTCCGACTTGCGCTTCGTACCACTGCTGTTAAGGATTTGATCAATTATGTCGTCCACGTTGGGTGGTTTCGGAATATATAGGATGGATTCCATATGCATGGAGAGAGAGGCTATTTTATTATCCTTGTGTCGACCATAATATAGCCATTCACTTTGAAAAGGATATCCCAAGTACCTTCTCCGAGCTCATCACATCTGATGGGTATTGAATGATCTCCCTCCTTCTTATAGTAAGTACACCAATGTGATACGGTAGGCAAATGTGATTACCATCCCAAATCTTTCTATAGGGAGTATCCTTGTCATCTCTCGCCTTCCACTCTTGAGCAAGAGGAGTAGGAATGTCCATATTTAATGTCACGTACTCCTCAATAATATCAAGTTGGTGGCGAATGTACGGACTCACGGGGATCAGTATGTAGTCCCCATACTGATTGTGCATTATCTTGACATCCGTGGAAGGGAGCATTCCCGTTTGGAGTACTACGCTATGATCATCATAACGCAAGGCTTGTTTAAATTTACGCTGTAGCGGTGTAGGATTATGTTCCTTGGATGTTTCTTCCACTGGCCTCAGTTGTAGATGATCTGACCGTAGCGAACCTTGTAACGTTTGACCGCCATTTTGTCCTACTAGTGCAGCAGATGGAGTAGATGCCTGAAAATGAAAAAAGATTGTATTAAGTTTACGTTCAAGGGAGGAGAGGGAGGGAAGTAGCGACTTACCATTTTAGTTGGATAATAGAACAGGGAAATAGAGAGAGAGAAAATGTGCGTCCGTCACTCGTGTGATTCAACGATGGAATGATTCTCACTGTGGAAGGCTCGCTATTTATAAAGAAATGCTTGATTCTCATTGGATGATGATCCTCATTGGACAATAACATCAAGCTGA
>CAJQUW010008552.1:0-20079 GCA_907163375.1 Prostheceraeus crozeri | reverse complement strand
GTGTGCCCAAATGGGTCGGATTACCAAAAAAATTCACTAAACAAACAGTTATCATTTTCTGTTAGAGAGCACTATTCTGAGATTTTTAAGACCAAAGCGAAAATATTTCATCGAGGGATTTTGATTTTAGAGCAATTTTTCGTTTTTTCTATATTGAGCTCTAATTGATGACACAACAATACAAGAGGAGCTATCGAAAAAAAATTCACTAAACAAACGGTTGCCATTTTATGTTATAGAAAAATATTCTGAACTTTTTAAGACCAAAATGAACATTTTTCATCGAGGGATTTCGATTTTATGGTCATTATTGTTTTTCTATATTATAATTTCCCATAATTAATGGGAAAAATTTCTCATGAAAATACTGAAGAAATCACTACGCAAAAGATTGCCATTTTCTGCCATAGAAAAATGAATTGAGTTTTTCAGACCAAAAGAAGCATTATTCATCGAGGAGTTTTGATTTTATGGTTATTTTAGGTTTTTATAAATTGGCTCCAACTCATGGCAAAAAGGATTTCAGTTGTTTCTGAGAGACTGATGATTTCATTTTTACTATACAGTAATCTGGTTTTAGCATCTGCAATACAGCTTGTACCATATTATATGTGTAGACCTTTTACTTTGTATCAGTTTAATCTATAGGCCTATATATAGGCTACTCCTATTTTTGATTAGGCCCACCTAATATACATGTACATGTATTATGCATGTTGCAATTTCTTTCTTATATCATTTTTCTATTCTATTACGCTTATTGCTCAAAATAAGCCTAAAACGGAAACCAACAAAAAAATCAGTGTAGAATACATGAACTATGTATTGATAATATGCAACAATGATCAGATTCAAGTGCTACAGATTTCTGCTGTTGTAAGCTCGAACAGCTGCTAGCAGTCTTTCTCCGTAAATCGGATGTCTGTCCGGCACCTTGTAGTTTTGCCATGTTAGGTCGAAGTCGTGATGGAGCGACTCAGATGTCTGCTCACTATACGGAGCCAAGCCACGCCCCATTCGCTTGCAAAATTGTGGTACATGAAAAAACACTGCATGTACCTTGGGTGTGACAGCAATATGAAGATCAAGATACTTCGTCTTGAAATCGTCCACCAATTCATCCAGATTTGACGAAACAGAATGTCCATAACAATCTTCAACGACTCTGTTAAAACTTCGCATTGCCGCAACCAATGGCAAGCAATTCAATGAACATATCGATGCCAGGATATCCACGTTCTTCAGCAATTTTCAGGAAGCATTTCCGCTAAAACTGCCACCATGTAGTGGATCTCGCTCAACATGGCACTGCTTGAGCCAGTTGACAGATCCTGGCCATTTCTCCAGAAGTGTTGCATACAATTTGTTGAATGGACCTGTTAGAAGGTGGAGCTCGGGTGGAGGCACCTTCTCCAATACCAGTTCATCATCTCCACCTTGAAGAATTGATGGGTGAACAACGTTGCTAAAATTCTTCGCTCTACTTTTTACTTTTCCGTCGTCGTAGTAGTTCCAGAAATCCTTTTTCATAGTACCTATCGTTCTCAGTTCACCCAATTCATGCAACCGTTCCTTTTTACATGAACACCAACAGCAAGGATGTTTGCTCCCATGAGCCATGATCCCAAGTAAGATGTTGCATAGCTTCAGATCGCTAGCAATTGTAAATGGTCTTTTCAATTTGTGGAGACCCACAGCGTTCCAGAGCTTCTTCCAATTGACATAATTTTCTTGTACATTGGGAGTTATTGCCACGATGAATATTCGCTTTACACCTGAATCCTTGAAGTTTGTTGATGTTGAATGCTGATTGTGAATATCAAAGATGGACACACAGATCTTGAGGAACCCTCCCCCTCCATCGATTCCCACTCTGACCAAAGCATCGTCTGCTGGCAGATTTCTTTCAGCGATAACTTTATCAATTAAGGATTGGATGTCGTTGCAGATTGTTGTAGGATATGTTGCATTTTCAACAATGTTATCTTTTGATAGTTTTACATACGTAATATCCTCATTTTCGAAGAAATCATCCAGTTGGTGATCTTGTTCGAATAGCTTTCTTCTCAAATTTCTGCCCACACCATCAGAACCCAACGCATTCTCTCGCAAACACCTTCCAAGTTTGTGTGTTTTTCTTACACTAAGGTTCAGGTTCTTTTGAATCTCACTCATGTTCCTTGCTGTAAGAGCTTTCAACAGGAGAATAATCCTAACCACGAATGTCTCATTGCTTGGATTTAGGTATAGGGCGAACGTCGAAAGAAGTGGCCAATTGGATTCGGGAGTCCATCCACTGGATGCATCATTGAATCTATACCCATTTTTTGACATGCCTTTTCCATGCCTGAAAAATAATCGTGGATTAGTACAGGTTTTGTATAATGACATCGGACATTCTATTGCTAAAGATTTTAACCTTCGGTGAAGAATAATTGCCAAGTTCTCTATGTTTGTATTTCTGGTATTTCTTGTGTCAAACGAGTGTCTTTTTTCCGGGCAATGAGTTCAGATAGGTCAAGAATGAACAGATACGTAGTTCGCTTTTTTGCTTGGAAATGTGTTTGGAAATTTTCGTCGTTTAGAAGGTCGTCCCAACTCTGCGCTTCTACAATCCGCCATCATGTTGTATATCACCGGCTATTCACAGACCTTACAAGCACATTGCATTCTGTCTCCTGTTGTCCTAAGTCTAGCTCTGGAGCTTGTGCAGCAACTTTGGAGGGTCGTAAATTTCTAATGTATCGTAGACTGCTCTTTCTCCATTTTCAGTAATTCAGATCGGCAAGTTGTCACACAGAGAACAGATGGAAAACCCACTGTCGACCAGGGGGGGGAGTCATATCCTTGAAAGTACATGCTTCTGGATAAGTTCGTGCAGGGCTTTTCTTTATATTTTTCATTGTCTTTGGCCTTGTTGAAACAGATAAGGCAAACGAGTTTTCGTTTTTGCTCTGAGTCCTGACGAGGCAATTTGATCTAAACAATGTATGATAGCCTATTACAATGTACAAGCATTTACAAAATACTGGGGTACCGGTCTGAATAAAGTTAGAAATTTTGACTTACCTATTAAGTACTGCTGGTGAAACAAGACTAAAAAGAACTTTCATGTAACCAATGTGAACCAAGCAAATTAAATTGACGTCATTCGCATACACAATCAATAGGAAAACAGCACTTACCTAACTTCTCAAATGCTCGTGACAAGTGTATCTCATTAGACTCAATTTGATTACCGATAATTATTGACTGGATCAAATATGATAGCGCGCTCGCAACGATACAATGCACAGATAAGGGTGGGCGCGCACCAGGCGACCTCTGGTCGCGACAGCTGTGCATTACGATTTCAATCTGCACCAACCATAGAAATGAACTGTTTGTCTGAAGTTCGCTAGAATGGAAATTGACTCAAGGTCGTGGCACATCCGGGGGAACTAAGTTGGGGCATGAAGAACCAATGAAAAGCTTCGATTTACTCATGTGACTGATTCTAAGCCAATGATACAGACGTTGGCAGGTGCATCTAAGTGAAAATGCGTGCGATTTATGTGCCGTTATTGTACATTGCATGAAGCTTAATTTCCATTCTAGAGGTTTTATTGTTGTCAATTTCTATGGCACCAACCATAGAAATTGATTTTATCCGCGCGCTTGCTCCTCCATAGAACGGCAGATGTATATCTTCAACATTGCACGAAATGAAACAGTCCGTTGTACACACATCGTAGTAAACAAATGAGAGTCATTGTTTTAGATTTCTATACTTTTGTGAATCACAATGGACGCTTTCAAACCAGATACAACATTTTCCACATGAAATGAAAATGGCAAGAAAATGGCAATCTTTGCGTATGATTCATCAGTATTTCAATGAGAACGTTGTTTCCCATGAATTATGGGGAAATTATAATATAACGAAAAACAATAATGACCATAAAATCGAAATCCCTCGATGAAAAATGTTCATTTGTCTTAAAAGTTCAGAATATTTTTCTATAACATTAAAATGGCAACGTTTGTTTAGTGAATTTATTTTCGAAGCTCCTCCTTGGTATAGATGTGTCATTCAAGAGAGCACAATATAGAAAAAAAACGAAAATTCTCTAAAATCAAAATCCCTCGTTGAAATATTTTCTGCTTTGGTCTTAAAAATCTCAAATAGTGCTCTCTAACAGAATATGATAACGTTTTGTTTAGAAATTTTTTTGGTAATCCGACCCCATTTGGCACACCGTGCACAGAATAGAGGGAGGTGGGCATCATTAAAATTGATTTTGAAATGTTCTCGATAGTTTGAACATGCTAATCAAATGAAACCAAAATCAAAACTCATATTAGAAGTTGAGGGCATAATGATAATCTCTGAATTGTTGACGCTCTGAACATTTCATTTTCCTCCACAATTTGAATTTGAAAAATTTTTCCAATGTGTTTCAAAGTGTCCCATGTGTGAGGCATACATTAATCACTTTTATTTTGATACTCTCTTGTTCATCTTCATTCGACATTATGTATCAGACTTATAGCTTCAGTTTTACGAAACTATCAAAGTCTAGCAGAGAAATTTTTATAGATTTAGTTTTTATTGGTCATAAAGCATCGCATAAGCTTGATGGAATAATATATGCAAATTTCTGAAATGAAAAGATCCATAGACCACCAGAGCAATCAATTAATAGCAATTTTTCATGATAGAAGAGCTTTAATGTTAAATACATCACGTATTACAATATTGCATTAGGATCATCAATAGACACACAAAAAAGTCCTACAAGTGTAGGACATGGAGTGAGGGCCTCGGTCAAAAAACAGCTGCGAAGTTATCAAAAACCAAAACAAGAGACATCAACAATTCGATTTGTTTGACCTGCAAGGGACGTTCCGGTGTATTCGAAACCATATCACTTTGATTGAGATCACTAACTTATATCAATGTAGGGTTTACATGAATGTCGCGAAATTTCAGGCAATGTCTGTAAAGTTCCATGCTGAATTCCATAGTCTGCTACTGTAGTTGATGCCTGCAGTACTACTAAGCTTTGCCGCATATTTTCTAGTGTTGACTGGTTTTACTTTAGCTACTTATAATTAAATTTCCTAATTCTTGGTCTTTAACGCAGTTAAATCGGGAGATTACCTGTGGGAGATAATTCTTTTCACTTAATTGGCTTTTACACCATCATCTATCAGTCAGTAAGTTATTATTATAAGAGTTATTAACTACTCTTAATGCTTTAGATCTTACAAGCACCATGAAATTCTGTAATGAGAGTTTTCCCATCTCTACGACATCTGTGAGATAGTATAGAATTATGGGACTTCATTCTGTTTAATGTGCCGTCCTGCTGTCTTTCTCGAAAAGGCTTATAACGTACAAAAAAGAGTGCTATAAGTGCTCAAATATTCCAAAATGATCAATTTGATAGCGTTTGCAGACTAATTTTGAGCATGATCACTTGTCAAAGCTGATGAATCACTTCGTTTACTCGATAAAAGAAAGTATGAGTATCGAAGTGTGGCGGTGTGAACTTCTGTATGTTCAATGTGGCCCAAATCGATAACCTCTCAAAAGCGTACTCGCATGCAAATGAGTCTGTGCTCATTTAACTGTCACGTGACATGTGTCATGTTAACTGTTAGATAGCTGAAATTGATAAAGAATACTTGGGAAAATGCCGTCTAACGAAAAGAAATTTTTGGTTACATTAAAGCAAAAGTTCCGATTTTCCGAAAATTTACCTTTTCACTGACACTTTGCGAAATCCTTTGAAAATTAAACAGTTGAAACTATCAGAGCTATTATCATGCTTATTTGATACAATTAACAATGTCTTAAAACATTAGGCTTCCACTATTTTTAGTTTCACAAATACGGCTGGTGGTTCAATGTGCCCCACCCTCCCCTACAGCAAGAGGATATCGCAAACAAATTGTGCTAATCATGTAGTGTGTCATGCACTACTATTATGCACTTGGAAAGTGATTTCATGATCCACACGTTCCGGTGGAATATGGGCCAAAAGTAGGTAACCAAAACTTATCCAAACTCCTGGTTCACATTTATATACTCCGATTTATCAAGTCCGGTCCCTGCCCGAGTGAATTTCTAATCTGGGCCCGGGTGACACGATTTATCGCTTAGCGCACTTTGCCATCTCTAATGAAAATATCAATTGTGTTAGTTGAGTGCAATCGCCTTGAAAACTTTATAAAAAGCTGATTATTGATTACATGGTTGTATGCTGTATGGCTTACATGTACCATCTGTAAGCAAGTTGATTATTGTTTAATTAAGGTCATTTAGGTGTTTGATTAAGGTGAATTTTTCAACATATGATTCATAGAATTTCCATTTGCTTAAAACCATTGCATGTAAAACGCGCTCGTCTGTCATATTTAATTTGGATTTCGTTCGATGTGCCTATTCTTTTAAACTATATTTAGGTTTATTACAGCAAGGATAATGGAAACACTGAACACGTAGGCCTATATTTGAAAAAAAGGGAGTCACTGAGTCAAAAGGTCACCGGTGTTCTTGAAATTTTTATAATTGCTTGTCTTGTTGACAAGCCATTACATAAATTGATTCTGGGAATTTCAATAATCAAATTAGGGAATTTTATTAATTTCAGACATAATAACATAATAAATATCGCCACGGGTGCTAGATATTTCAGGCGCGGCCCGGGTACTTGCCGAAGTTTTCAGGCCCCGGCCCGTCCTATGCCTGGGGCCCGCTCCCAACTCTGATTAAGCAGAGTTTGAAGCGGGCCTACTTTTGAGGCCAAAGCCCGGGGTATTTTGTTAGAGTCAGCGCTAAAAATGCGTTAGTTACCTTTATTGAAAAGTCCTGTAGAAAATACGCCCTTAAGAATTCTGACTTCCTGGATTGGTCTGAGGCTGTCCTTAAGATAATTAAAAATCACATCTCTTTCCTAAGTACTAACTTTCCATCTTTGCATTCGCACGAGGTACTAAGATCTGAAGAGTGTAGAAACTTTCTTTCAAACTTTCAGAAGGATTACGTCATTACTCCGGCAGATAAGGCCGTCAACAATTTTGTCATAGTGTGTAAGAAGTATTACCTCATTGTCCTCTTGAACGAACTAGGCTTTGACCTTGTCAGTTTCAATGCTGTTGGTAATCAGACTTACGCACCAATTGTTTCTTCCGTTGATGACATAATTGCCGAACATTGCACCTCCCTCAAGGATTCCTTTGGCACAACGGTTAAAGATAAGGTAATGGTTTTACCTAAACTTTTCTGGATACCAAAATTGCACAAGAATCCGTATAAGAGCAGATTCATAGGTGGTGCCAGGAACAGCACTTCCAAAGATTTGGCCTTACTTGTGAACAAAAGTTGTTATTGCCTTTCCATCAAGCTTAATACGGGTGTGAACGCCTTCTGGTGCATTAACTCTTCTGGGGAATTTCTAGACAGGATGTCGGTTTTGAATTGCCAATCCTTACAAGTATATGATTTCTCCACACTCTATGCGAACCTTAATTTAGACCAGGTTAAGTACTCCTTGAGGGACTTATGTGAGTTAATTTTTAACAGTTTCAAGAGCTTCATCTGCATTGGCTATTATAGAACCTTCTTCTCGAATAAGAAATACATAGGATATCACTGCTGGTCCAAAACCCAATTCCTCAATGCTATTAGTTTCATCTTAGATAACACATTTGTCACTTTCGGGGGACTTGTCTTCAGACAAAGTCGGGGCATTCCTATGGGTGGGAATTCCAGCTCACTCTTGACTGACCTGTTCTTAGCATACAGGGAATTTCAGTTCGTGAGGGGCTCCTAGCGAGTAAGACATTTGGCTAAGCCAAACTTTTCTCTCGTACCACAAGGTATGTCGACGACATTTGTGTGTTTAATTACAACCATTTTGATAAGATCCTTCCTGAAATCTACCCGATAGATCTCATAGCTAGTAGAAGCGGTGATAACAACAATTGCGTCAATTATTCTATGTTAAAATCAAGATCCAAGATGGTGGCCAGCACACCACAGAGGTTTGCCATAAGGTTGATGAGTTCAGCTTCCCAGTGGTGCTGTATACTTTCCCCGAGAGAAATATGCCTTTGAACACTGGCTTAAGCATCTTTGCTGCCCAACTCATCAGGTTCGCCAGGATTTCATCTGATGCTTCTGCCTTCACATCAAGAGCTGAGGGCATTTTCGATATCTTCAAAGGAAGGGGTTATAAGGTTTATCTGCTAGTTAATTCTTGCATAAAGTCCTTATCAAATAATAGCCCAGTAAACATGTGACGTCAGCGGGATGTCATGACGACGTCATTCCAGGATGGCCCACGTACGTCTTATTTGACAGTAAAAAAGACGTCACAGCGGAAGCATCACAGGACGTCAGTATGACATCCCGCCGGGACATCCCACGTACGTCACAGCGGAACTCTCACAGGACGTCAGTATGACATCCCGCCGGGACATCCAACGTACGTCTTCAAAGTGCTCCTACGAGACGTCCTAATGAGTCACTTGACATCGTGACAGACATCCCCTACCCTATTCCATACTTAAAACTAGTTTCAATTATTTACGCAATTTATGAAGATAACGAAAACATTGGAATCATCTGTGGATAATTATATTTTCGCAAACTTATCTAAGTATTTTCTGTTTTGCTATACACTTTCCACATTGAGACAAAAGCAGACAGCTGTAAATCACCGGATCCCTTCTTCGATATTCTCATTAGACCTTCTTTGTAAGCACGACGTACCTGAAGTAAGAAACAGCAAAATTTTAATTAGATTCACAAAAATTACATACACGTAGCGCATACATATACAAACGCTCAAAAGAGAAATCACTATATAGAAATATCAATATCTAATATGATGAAATTGCTCAATCAGAGGTATCGAAATGCATGCCTATTGAATTGGGAGTCACCGTAATAGAAGATGCTTCGACATGTAGGGCATATAAGGGCCGACGTTTGAATTTGAACAATATAAAATTCCTGTATAGTTTTCGTAAAATTATAAAAGTTCTTTCTTTCATTGACAATGAGCGCACAATTAATCCAAAATAAAATTTCTTCATGAGCTTGTTGCCTAAAATCTAGAGGCTATCGGACAGCCTAAATTATAAATTGAAGACATAATTAGAAAACTAAAATTTAGACTAAAATTTAAAAAAACATCATACATTTTTAAATTCACATTGTCATTATATAACTTTGAATGCATGCAATGCTGTGCATCTTCTGGACAGGGGACACAGTTTTTTTTATATAATTTTTTTTGATTTTTGACCACTTCGGATATTTATCGCTTGTAAAATTAGATCATGAATTTTAAACATGAATTTTGCATTCATCAACTGTACAAACCCAATAAAATTTTGACATTTCTACATGATGAGAGAATTCCTTGTTTAGATAGTATTTCCTTTGTTTTTCCAAGCAAATGCGGGACAAGCCCCCGACCCATCATCTTCCGGCTATAGTAATTTAATTTAACAACACAATTAATTGCACAAATCATGATAAAAATTGATCGTCATAATCTAACAATAAATAAAAAAAGCCACTAAATTTATTTTGATAAAATTAAAAACTAATATCTTGCACAATGTAAAATACAAAATCTAAAATCATATAAGCTTACTTCTGCAGCTATATATCTATGAACAATACCTTTTGTTCATAGATTCATTGCTGTAGACAGTATGATTTCAGATTTTGTATTTTAATATTCAATCCTGCATGTTTGCACTTGAATAAGAAATGGTCGAAAACGCATTAGTACACAGAATTAGTTTTTTTAAATTTTATCAAAATGAATTTAGTGCTTTATTTATAAGCTGAGTAAAGGGGAATCATTTTTAGACATCATAAATTATCATCAAATAATAAACGTTATTGTTTCTATTTACAACACAATATCGAAACATAACGTTTTATAGTATAATTTAAATCGAATAAAGGCCTATTTTATGTAGCCCAGAATGTGTTGCTAACCTTACAAATATGCAAATTATAATATTGTCATCGTTTGCAACCATTTCATAAAAATCCAGGCTAGCATAAAATAACATTGCATCCTATACTTTCATGAGTCAAAAGCAAATTATTTATTCATTTATTTTCGTCAATAAGTTGATAACATTCAACATAAATAAGCTTTATTTGAATATTATTCCAACAAAACTTATGTAATGTGCATGCATTACGAATATTTGTAAACTGATATGTGTGAACGTACAATCGTCCAATTATTCAAATATACAGTAGAAATCATAATCATTATCTAATTTGGCTTAATAAGCTTTAGATAACCTTGTAACCACTTGCATTATTTAAATTGTTGCAGTGCATATAAATTATTCACTTACGTAAAAAAAAATCAATGCACAATCCATAACATTGTTTGATCGTCAAAATGGTTGCCTATACATTGTCATTTATAATCCTATGGTACAAACTTCAGTATTTTGCCGAAAACTTGAGTATTATATTGATGAACACACAACATTCAATAACAGGAGATGAAAATGTCGAATAGCAGCGTTCCTTTTTACAAGGCAAAATGTATGTAAAGCCTCTAATATGGAAAAATTAACTTCGGCGGGAGTAATTAATCTAATTCCATGATTCGAGAGCCACGAAATTTGAAACAAATTAACCTGATATCAGTTATCCATTTTTTATGGACAATTAAAATAATTTTTCTTTTAATTGTATTATTATTTTTTTTTGCGATTCCATGAATTAGCTTCACCAATTATAATAATTTCGTGAAAATATGCTTATATCTAAACCAGTGCGTAATTTAATTCACTTAAAACTTAATAAAAAATCAAAAAGTAGACATCACACCTGTAAACTCCGGCAACTAGATGATATCAATCATCGAAAAAACATCTTTGTTTACTGCATTAGACAATTTTCTGTCAAGATCACGAATGACATTCGAAGGCCCTGGTTTATCAGCGACTAATGTAGAGATAAAGTCAAGTCACTAAATATGAGGTGAACCAAATCACAAGATGTTATTGTAAAAGATAAAGCAAAGCTTAGTCGTACAACTGCTGGTCTTCAACTTGAAAATAAAATAAAATGATCTGCGAATGATTGTGAGTCGAATATGTGTGTGGATTTAATTCCTCAAAAGTCCAAAGGAAAGCGATCGAGGCGTCGTTACGAAGTTTGGTCAAAGTCAGAGACTTATCACTAAAACCGCATCGCAAAACTGAATCACGTTCGATGCGCAGTGGCGAGTAACATGAATGAAATGAAGACTGCTTGTCACGTTTCGCTCCTCTCGCTGTCATGTGATTATCGATATGACGCGTTGATTGAAGGTCCTTCCCCAGGCGGCAGTAGGAAATAATCTGTGCGCAGTTCTGCTCCTCTATTCGAAATGAAATACGAGGGCTGCACTGATTAATGACGTGACCGCCAACGCTGGGATGCTTGTAAATCATCGAAAGGAACTGACCTCATTCCATGCAACGAGTACGGGCACGAAAAGAATCCGAAAAAAGATCCGTTTGAATTATGAAGATTGAACTATTGCAATTACTAAGTATTCTATTCCAACTATGCAATCGCACAAATTGGGATTCATCAATTACCCTGCGATAAATCATGAATCCTGATTAATAAGATATGCATGGGTAGAAATTAGTAATGAATTTTTACATTATGTTATTTTCGAAGATACATCGATTTTAGATAAAAACAAAGCAGAAAACAGATTGATGGGAGAATAAGAAATAGGCCTAGAAGAAGAAATAAGAAGAGCTGATAAGGAAGCAGAAGAAATAAAAGGAAGATAAATGAGAGAAATGAGGAGACAGAGTTTAGAGGAGGAAGAATGAGAAATCAAGAGAAAGGAGAGGAGGAAAAAGAGAAGTGAGAAGAGATATGAAAGAAGAAGAGAAATGATGAATTTGAACAAGAGAAGAATATGAAGATAAGTGGGGAGAAAATAGAAGAGGAGGAAGAAAAGAATTGAGTTGAGAGATAAATAGAAATAGGGAGAAAGAGAAGAGGAAAGATAGAAGAGAAATGAATGAATTGGAACAAGAGAAGAAAAATGAAGAGAAGTGGGGAGAAATAGAAGAGGAGGAAGAAAAAGAATTTGAGGTTTGAAGAGATGAATAGGAAATAGGGAGAGAAGAGAAGAGGAAAGAAGAAGAGAAATTAGGCTAGACAGAGAAACATTATCAGAAGAAAAAGTAATCAAGAAAAGCGATAGAGGAGAGAGATAAAGTGAGTTGAGAGAGCGAGAGTTCGAGAATGAAAATTAAAAAAGATAGTCCCAAAACTTAGTGCAATTAAGTGGAAATCATTCATCATAGCGTAAACGTCATAATTTCATGACTCATCGTGGTTGTGGCTCATTTATCATGTTTGTGGTCACACTTTGGATGTCACAGTGACGTCATATACAGACGGTCATTCTGACGTCTTTGATGGGAGGTCACTGTGACATCCCGTTCTGGTCATAGACGTCTCAGACGCATGATGACATCAATGGGACGTCGCAATGACGTCACAATGTTTACTGGGAGGTTCCTCGTTTATAAGTTTGGTTGTTTTTCAACCCGCCAGATGCCTTCCATCATTGGTATGTTGAACTAAAAACCTCTTCCAGATTCATTTGCATCCTTTTGTCCTCAAAAATTTTATTTTCGGTTAGGTTCTGCTGTGTTTCCTCAGGCTCTGGAGAGACCTTCCATGTCCGTGCATTCGATTGATGGTTTGGCCTGGCCCCGCCATGGTGGTATTGGTTCGGAGGTTTTGGGGACCGAAAACCTTGCTTCATAGCCAGCCACATGGTTCCTCCCTGAAAGACTCCATACATAGCAAACTTAATTTTGTTTTTTTTTATGGTTTATTATTTTTACCATTTGTTTTTTTAACATTAAACATTTTTCAACCATTTGGTTAAGTTATCTTCTCGTCAAGTCCATGAACGAACTTTCATCTTGTAGATCTTAGATTGTAAAAATAAGATTGATTATAAGTTTTTAATTTATATTCCCTTCCCCGTCAAAGTTTTGGGTCGGCTAGCCTTTATTCGTACATCAATCCCTTACTCTGTACTGGAGTAGGTATACTCTTATGTAGTTAGCATTTATTTGTAATTCATTCTTCATAAAACTTTAATGTTACCAAATTATTTACAAGGGATTCTCCACTAGGTTAGTTTGTTTAACTTTGGTATCTTCCGTTTTCCTCCTGGATGCTTCGAAATTTTTGACCGTTCGTTTCTTAATTTGATCGGATATCATTTACTCAATAATACGCCGACAGCGAAAAGAAACAACCCCAAAAAAAAAAACAATGGGAATATGTGCTTGTTCTACTGTTACGAATCAGTTAAACGCGTCATTTCATCGTCATCGTACGCAACCTTGTTTTTTTTGAAAGGGAAACCTTCAATTCCCAACCAGAGAGTTCAAGGTGCCCAGGGGGGTAGTAGATGAGGAGGATCATGAATCGCGTGTGGCCTTAAATTGCTGTATTTTGGTGTTGTTTGTGATGTTTGTGCTGTACAGTTTTTGTTTATTGGTATGTTGTTATAAAGTAATACTAGTGTTTATTTTCGGTCTTTTGGTGTTATTGTTTTATTCAATATTGCATGTACATGTATATGTATATGGTGTTTTTAAGTGTAAAAAAGAGGTTTTGATACATATAAGTATTAAAAATCGTAGTACCATATTTTTGGATTTATCGGAGGATTTATCGTTTATCGCTTTAATTTTGGAGGTCCAAATTTCATCGCATTATCGTTATCGGACTTAGCGGAAAAAATGTATTGCTTTATAGAAAAAGTTTATCGCTGCCCACCACATATATATAGGGGTTGGCAACAAAGTTTATGAACCGATGCAAAAATGCTACATTTTTTCATCAACCAAATCGTATGAATTACATGTTTTACCCAAAGCAATACCTACTTACAACGCATACACTATAATCCTTAATTTCAATCTGATGGGCCATTCCTCCCCCTCAGCATCGAGATTTTTACATCTGTTGATGATTCTGAGTAATGATATTTTTATTATATTTTTTTAGTTGAATAAATTATTAATTGATTGATTTATCAATTCTATTAAGACCCCAACCACGTTTCCTAGCAAGAGAGAAAAGCAAAAAAATCCAAAAAAGCAAGCCGTTGTAATTCCATCTCATCATTTTGTGCCAGGTGTTGGAAATAATTTCCATCGGCCTCATACGATGCACCTTTGCCATCTCCCTTGGCAGTAAATTGAAGACTTTTGCGACAAAAAACAATCTGTCTTTCGAATCGAACCAACGGTGTAAACTTCCTCATCACTTCATCGGCATTCCTAAAATTCATGCCTTTTTTAATGAAACTCTTCGCTCGGAGAAAACAGATAATAGTCCGATGGAGACAAATCCGGCGAATAGGGAGGATGATCCAACACACTAAAGTCCGAGATCGGCTAAACTTTCTCCTCGTTTCATCAGCTGAAGTGTGAGGTCTAGCATTGTCCTGTAAAAAACAGAAGCCAACTTAGGTCAGTACGACCTCTTTTCTTGTACACAGCAGCCGTCATCCTGTCAAGTTGCTCACAATAAACAGTGGATGTCACATGTTGACCGACGGGCGGCACCACGAAACATGAAGAATACCGCAAGATTCTATGTGGCCTTGCAGTTTGAATGATACATTTATTAGATATCTGACAATACTCTGTGATTTCAATAATTAACCCATTTCAAAATGGAAGAAAATATCGCATCATGCTAAAACAGGTCTTGTAATGCTCGCTATGATACCGGTATTGAGTTCGTAAAGTATCTAATGTATACTTTGAAGTAATAAAGAGAAATAGGCAGTTTTCCATCGGTCAAAACTTAGTTGCCAAGCCTATATATATATGGAGCAAGGCAATTTTTCATATATAGCCATAAAAACTGCTTTCTTTATCGCATGTTCTTAGAAAAAAGCGAAGTTATTTCAACAAACAGGAATTTACCACAAAATGCATGTGGTTTACAGTGTCAATTACAACTCATTCATTTTCAAAATGTTGTTACAACTTACTAGTCTGGGAGCCAAGCCGTCGTATCGTGCTTAAAAACGAAGTAAAAATGACACCCCTGCTATACTTTTCTTAACACTTTCATGTTGTTAAGGGGTGTATGGGACATCAGAAAACAGTTGTTAGCAATGCCAACTCTCTTGCAAAAGTTGCTTTAGGCCTACTTTTGTAAAACTATCACGATGTTAAAAATGCAAAGCATGGAGTGAGTACGGAACACAAAAGTAACTCTAGATATGGATTGAAACAACGTATACCTACGCACGACGTCTCATTTTGATCGTCTAGATGTCCTCTCACTCATAAATCTTGTTGGAAGTGAATACGTTAAAGAACGAAGTCGCCAGAGGTCAAAAGGTCACAAAACCTAGGTCAAAAACTCAAAAATAGCACTTTTCTTAAAAGGACGCCTGACATCATCTCACTGCCTTGGAGCTATTCAAAATGCTTCAAAAATCAAAACCGGTAACCTCATCTAGGGACCCATGGGAAGTTTTTGAAAACAGTTTGCTTGGAGGTCATGACCCAATGACGTGATCACAGGTCAAATTTCTGTAAAGGTCAAATTTTTAAAAAAAATCAATAAAAACCAGCTTTTTTGGTCTTATCGATTATTCATAAACGCATTCCGTTAGCCTAGGCACAACCAGGGGGATAGTTATCCCTAGTTTACAAAATATGTTCTTCTCAAATCAATTGAATTTAAAAAAATACTTTGACTAGAAGTTTTATCATTAGGCCTAGGCCAGTTTCAAGCCTTCCAAGGGATCAAGAAGTTATCAGATAGCGTAGTTCACCACATTTTTCACCGAGACCGCGCAGGAGGAATTGACTGTTATTGGGGCGTAAGCTCAGGATTTCCAAGAAATTTGGAATCACCCCGTGTGTGATCTGCTGTGTACCACATGGTGAAGTTACACTCGCGCTCGTAGTACAATCGACAGTGGAAAGTGATGGGCAAGTGAGATGAAACACAACTTGTGACGTCATAAACAAGTTCTTGAGTGGGTGACAATATTTTTAACGTCGTTCATTATCGCTGCTTGCGCCTTTGGCGTTAACCAAACCAATCTCTTCGTGTACTTCTGTTGTCACTTGCTTGGGATATTCGACTCTTCTTCCGCCCGAAAATACCATTAGCTATAGTATTTTTCCGCAATCTGCATTGATATCAATTAGGTGTCGGTGTTCGAGAGCCACGGACCGTCGTGAATTTTCAGGTACGGTAATGATTTAAAATTAATGGGATCACATATTCTAATGTATACCTTCTGTGATTTGTTAGAGGCAAAGAAGTATTGCATCATACCGTGTGTCGAACGACATCAACGTGTGTGCGGCACATGTACAACGCATTCAGCCTCTCATTTCTGAAATGTTCGGATGAGAAATAAAGTAAAGTCAATTTCATCTTTATAGCATCCCTCATTGAATCTAAATCGTCATTTATCGTTACACATTTTTCATGAGAACTGAAAATAAAAGATAATGACAAACAGAAAATGAGTTTTCCCTATAACCCCACCCTGCGCAACTTATTTTTGATACCAAAAAAACTTGTAAATTATTTTGAAAAAAATGATAATTAGAAACAGAACATGATTTAATTTTGAAACTTTGATTTTTCTGAAGAAACTGGTGGATAAGATAGGACAAATGTTTAAAGTTCGAATAACTTATTTTCGATTTTCATTTTTTCGTTTCTTTTTTCAGGTTAACAAGATCCTGTCTTCAAGTATGGAACCATTACTTTCGGTCAAGCTCCTGTCCTCTTAATTCAGAATTGACTATTCGAAATGGCAACATATGTCAAAAGGTGCAGCCAAAAAACAATGGAAAAACGTCTCCACTAATAACAAGCAAAGGTTTACCGAGGATTGATAGTCGGCAATTTTCATACGAAAGGATGAATTGTTTGCGAAGAATCTGGAAGTTGATTTTAGAGGATGAAGCTACCTTCTCGGAAAAAGAGACTCAATCGTCCCATGTAATTGTTTCGTAGCAATATATACACTCCAAGAGAACAGTTGGATAACATAAAGTTGAGGTCCTAAGCAACGAAAAAGGAGAGAAAGTCGGACTCTCTTTAGACAATTCGACTATTCGTTCTAAGATCTGATTTTCTTCATCTTTGGTTGGGAAATCTCTTGAAATATTAATAAATCTGTCTGTTTACTTTGTGAAAAAGAGAGAGATATAAAACACGCATAACAAAAATAAATAAAAGAAATAAAGAATAAATTACAATTAATAAATTAATATATAACTAAAATAAAATTAAAAAAGATACCAACTACATAAATAAAAAAAACAATAACTATAAAATCAGATAAAAGAACCCACTAACAAACAAAACACCCATAAGAAAAAACAAAACAAAACAACCAACATCAAACCGCACAAAAACCCAACCCGCGCACCGCAACCCACACCCCCAACCCCACCCCAACCCCCGCACCCGCCCAACAAACAAACCCCCAAAACCCACAACCACAACCAAGAACAAACCTCAACGCACCACCACCCCAACAAGAACCAACTCCACACCCTCAACCCTACACCCCGCAACTCCAAAACCCCCCCCACCACACCCCCACAACCCCACCACCACACCCCACGCAACACCCGCTATCGGCAATAGGACATAGCTTGCCATAGCCCGCCAGAAGGGAGGGAAAGAGCTAAAACACACGAAGGCCTAAGGCTATCCCAGATAGTCAGTTAATCACGCATACAGGACATGGTGCCACGAGAGAATCAAAAGTAGGCAAACAATTTCATATCACAGCGACGAAATCATACCAACCTATAACCAGCTGCAAGCCAAAGAAAAAATCTTCAATTCCAATCAGCACGATGCAGATTTTCACTTCTAGTTGACTTTTCTCATAATGAATTCAACACTAGTTAAGCAACATAAGCCAACCACCCTCCAACCAACACCCATCCACACCCCCCTACACTATAAGTCTAGCACACTAAACTATATCCCACACAATTAGCATTCGCATCCAGCAAGCAGCAAGCCCACCAATAAGCCCCCAGCCTAACAACCCACACCAAACACACCATGTTAGCATAATCAACCCAGCTTATGCCTAGTTAGCTAGCAACACCCCCACCAAACCTCAAGAGCTTAGATCCACCTCCCAGCCAACTTAGAGCATAAGCTCAACCACCTTAGCCCGCCATAACAACCACTCAGCAGCTTAGCACGCTCCAAAATTAAGCAAATCCACTCTCAAAGCATGTTAGCCACAATAGCACCACCCAAGAATTAGCCAACAACAAATTAGCCCCAAGAATGTTAGCATCACCAAGCAACGTAAACCCTTATCTAAACCCCCTCAATCTAGACGCCACGCCCAAAAAGCCTATCGGCTACCCTTAGACCATACCTAAGCAATGTAGGCAACCCACAGCACATAGCACCCGCCCAGCACGCAGCCAAAAGAAGTTAGCTAGTCGCCCACACAAACCTAAAGCCACTATAGCCCCGCTAAGTACGAGCCAACTACGTGCTTAGCCATAACGCATAGCTCTAACAGTTTTTTGATGAAGCTAGGACTTCTTTTGTCGTTTGTATCGAAAACCGGAGTACAGTTTTCTCTTGACCGCTTACCGCTCATCTGTTCAGATAAACACACGGCACTTTCGCTTGCTACCACCGACCAGAAATGCTATTCCATCAACAATTTTTAGAAGTCTTTGTCATCACTTATAACAAGGAGCAGCAAAGATCAAATCCAGGTCTCTTTCACCCTTGAAATTTGGACGAAAGCTGGATCAGTAGGGAGCATTCGTTCCTGTATTATGATGACAAAAGAACAAAATGGCGCTGCTAAAACTTCTTTCTGTAAATGCAAGAAGGCTGCCTTTAAAAAGTGTTCATGTGCGAAAAACGGAACTGCATGCATAATCGCATGAAGCTGCAATGGCCATCATTTAAAGTTGTGGACGTCGAAGAAGATATGAGAGGAAATGACATGAACTTTTATGACTTTCATGTTTCAGCGTCATGTTTACCTAATATAACAAGACATATGAGCAACATGATCCATTTCATTTTGACTGGTCATCATAGAAGTTACAGAAAAATATGCATATTGTGCCTTAAAAAAAAGGGTGGAAAGCGAAATGCGTCCACAAAAATAATAATTCAAAGTAATAAAATTGATGTAATAGTAACATTAAATAATAATAATAATGAAAATGACGTAAACTAATGTAAAATAATGAAATAGAGAAAAAGTAGCCGATTACGTATGCTACGAATGGACCTCTTGACCGCTGAATGGCTTAGGGCCTAATGATATAATCATCAAGTCAAAGTAATATCAATGATTTGAGAAGAACATATTTGTAAACTATGGATAACTATCCCCAGGTTGTGCCTAGCAACGAATGCGTATACTATCGAAAAGACCAAAAAACAGGTTTTATTGATTTTTAAAAATTTACCTTTTACCGAAATTTTGACCTGTGAACACTCATTGGGTCATGACCACCAAGCCAACTGTTTCAAAAACTTCCCCATGGGGTCCCTAGATGAGTTACCGTTTTGATTTTTGAAGCATTTGATCGCTCCAATCAGTGAGTCAGGCTTCCTATTAAGAAAAGTGCTATTTTTGAGTTTGACCTAGGTTATTGGACGAAGCCTTTGACCTCCTGGCGACTCGTTCTTTAAAACGTATTCACTTCCAACAAGATTTATGAGTAGAGGACATCTAGACGATCAAAATGGACGTCGTGCGTAGGTATATACGTTGTTTCAATCCATATCAATAGTTACTTTTGTGTATTTCGTACTCACCTCCATGCTTGCATTTTTAACATCGAATAGTTTACAAAAAGTAGCCTAAAGCAACTTTTCAGAGAGATTTGCATTGCTAACAACTGTTATCTGATAGTCCCAACACCCCATAACCTCATAAAGTGTTAAGAAAAGTAAACAGGGGTGTCCGATTTATCTTCGTTGTAAAGCGCCTTGGTCTCCCAGACTAT
>CAJQUW010008550.1:0-217500 GCA_907163375.1 Prostheceraeus crozeri | reverse complement strand
GAAGTAATCCTACCCCAGTCCGTTTTTATATGCCAACAGAAAAGGAGTTGACCTGAATACCAATACTGAAGAAATGAAGGCGCTACTTGGCCTCCATATACTGATGGGATATAATAAATTGCCTGAGTTGAGAGACTATTGGAAGCAAGATGACGATCTTCATGTCAGCAAAGTTTCCCAAACCATGACCAGCAGAAGATTTGAGATCCTGAGAGCTCATTTGCACTTCAATGACAATGAAGCAGAACATTCTAGAAGGTCCTGGAAAATTCAGCCAGTCTGGATCATGCCAACATGGTTTTTCAAGATGCTTATGAATACGAAGAAGAGCGTTCGATAGATGAGCATATGGTGAAATCCAAGGGAAACAATTCCAACAAACAATACATGAGAGGAAAACCGACTCCATGGGTTTCAAAGAGTGGATTCTGGCGGCAGCTAAATCTGGTTATGCTTATCAGATACATCTGTATACTGGAAAGGATACAGGAAACTCCAATCTTGGCTTGGGAGAACAGGTCGTTACGAAGCTGAGCCAGTGTGTGGAAGGAACTGGATGTGTGATTGGAATGGATAACTTTTTCACTTCCATCAATCTTCTTGAAGACCTCCATGCAAAGGAATCAAAGCTATTGGAACAATTCGTTCTCATCGGAAGGGCCTGCCTCCAAAAGCAAAAGAAGTAAAGAAGATGAAAGAAGGAGAAACTCACTCTTTTGTCTCGCAGAATGAAAAGGTTTCCGTGTGCCTATGGATGGACAAGCGACCAGTCCTAATCGCGTCTAACTTCGTTGATCCCTCACAGACAACAGTTGTTGAAAGAAGGAGACGAGGGCAACCTGGAAAACAGCCGAAGACCATCCCATCTGTTGTCGTGCAATACAATTCAGCGATGCAGGGTGTTGATTTGTGCGATCAAAAGAAAGTTTTCGTACGAGATCGGCCACAGATCCCCAAAGAAGTACTACCTTCGTCTATTCTTCGATCTTTTGGACATGGCTATCAACAATGCATATGTTGTCTACTGCTCTAGGAAACTGGGAAAGATGTCATCGTACGAATTTCGACGATCAGTGGCAAACAGCATGATTCGTGGATTCTCAAGTAGAGAAAGAGAGCCAAGATGTGCACCTCCTGCCAAGAGATTACGTGTTCGAAGTTCAAATACACCTCTACATCTCCCAAGAGTTGCCGCGGACAGAAAACGTTGCAAACATTGCAGCTCCCGATTGGTGGACAACAGGAGTAACATTCAGTGCACAGATTGTGATGTTGCGCTCTGTCTGAATAGTTCTCGAAATTGCTTTCGGGACTATCATTCATGACGTTACAAATCTAAGGAGATCTTTCGTAACTCAATTTTATGCTTCTCCATGTGAACGATGAGCTCTGTTTATCGTGAATAAAGTCATTCGGAATAGCGGATGTTTTACTCAATTTCATGTCTAAATTCAATAAGTCTTATTTCAAAGTGTAATCCGTTTTGTGGTACATTTTTGTACCACATCAAAAAATCAATATGTCAACGCTTTATATTAGATATTTTCTAATATATTCACTAATTTACCATATTTAAGCAAGATAACATTGATTTATTTATGCTTCTTAGGTTAGTTACCTTATAAACCTCAAAGGGTTAAATACCTTTCTACTACCTTTCTGATAGTAAGATAATTAAGTAATTCCTGATCTGTTCCGCATATTTCAGCATTGTCTTGTCTGGCAGTGATCAACCATGCGCCTGGATTCCGATAGACGAAAGAAAAATGAAGATTCTTCTATAGGTACCAATTTTTAGATGAAAAATAGTCAGACACAATTTTAAAGGGACATAACTTAAAAGATATCATACAGCATGAACTTTTATTAACCTGCCTAACTCTTTATGTTTATGTTTTCATAGGTAAAGGAAAATCTACAACTCAAAAGTGCATAATTTAAAGGCAGGGTCAATGGAAAAATTATTTTTTCATCGAAGATACGACATTTGATCGCGAGTAGAACGCACCGGGTTGCACGCTGCATCATTGTCTCGTTTAGCCACAGGAGCGCTGTTCCCTATGCGTGCTGACGTCATCGCCACCACGCAGCAAGATTCGGCAGTCGAGTCAACGCAGACAATCACTATTCATTCTCATAACAACAATTAAGATTTTGTGACCGTCTATTAAAAATGGTAGTTTGCAGTGTATAGGCCATTCGGTTGTACTAACCATAACTCAAAAGCAAAAGATAGATCATATCATAAATTCCCGAACACAAAGTAATTCGACAACAATGGATTCATCGGTGAGATAGAAAGGATATCAACGGAAAGAAATGGGGACCATCGCCATTCAGTGTTATTTGCAGTGACCATTTCACATCATTTCAGACCTTCGCAGTGAAATACTAAATTCATCAGCTACAACCATCAACCGCCGCCCCAGACGCCTGAAAGAAAATGCCATTCCCTCTAGAAACCCTCATCGCGAGCGTGCAAATTCTTCGCCTTCGTCATCCGCGGTATTGGACAAACTTCACACAGCCCGATATTTGCAAAGTCTCTACAAATCGGCCTGTGAGCTCTATTGATTCGGAAGAATCACCATGCATTTCTCGAAATTTGGAATCTGATATTGCAGGTTTTGCCGACGAAGAATCAATGACAGGTGTTCCTGACGAAATGGATATAAGCTCTGAATTTGAATCTGAATCTTCATCAGAATCGAGTTTCATAGATTCTGACGAGGAGCCTAATGATAATTTGTTTGGCAAGTGCTTCTTCGTTTACTTCGAAAATTTGCTGGAACTACTTAGATTCTGTTCACAGTGTGGTTCTCCTAACGAGCCGACGTCTCGAGTATTCTCGTGTATTGGTACTTTATTGAAAGTCACATATGTATGCCTCAACAATCACTCGACGACTTGGTCATCACAGCCTGTTCTCAAAAAGTTCCCATTAGCTGATATTGCTTTAACAACCTCAATTTGGATCTCAGGAAATACACATTCGACACTCAAGGAAATTTCGAATACATTGAATCTACAGATCATGAGTAAACAAACATACTCAAAGATTCAGAAGAAATTTGTATTACCAGTGGTAGATGAAGCTTATAATTCCCTAATATCTGAGGTATCAAGTTGTGTTCAAGAAAATGGTGAAGCATTCATGATTGGAGATGGAAGGTAAGATATTTGCAGTCTCACATGTTTTGATGGTATTTAGTAAATACGAGTATTCGCATTAGAGGCAAACACAAATTCTGTATAAATGAAAATAAGTGCAAAATTAAAGTAATGCATGTAGGCCTGATCACGTCGATTAATTCGACAACTAATCAGAAAAAGCACTCATGTAGATTATAATACATCCTCAAAACCTCAATTGCTGAGAGATTTACGAAAGTGTAGGCACTTCATACATACATCATATCTTGAAACTTTCCATAGCGTTATTCTTAAGTATGCTCCTAAGCGATTATACCTTCCTACTCAACAATGAAGATGCGACTTCAACTAGCCGTGATTGATCATAATGTTGGAATCGGGCGTAATGGCCACGATTTAAAGACAGAAAGAGTGTGGAAAAAAAGCAATGAAGTGTTGTAAGAACCGCAAAGTACATGTACACTGTAAAAAGTCTCATGAATGGCGACATGCTATTTTGCTCGACGTTATTAAATCTATTTGAACTATTGTTAAGCTTTTCTATTATTCTAATTGTACTGAGATTATGATGTCTTATATTTGATGTAGACACGCGCTTAATGATATGAAGGTGTGTTTGAGATGCTACAATTATAAAAACTTGCAACTTACCTCTTTGCTCTCCATTATTCGCAGATCAAACCGTAGAAAAAATGTTATTGTTTATGATTGTCTGCGTTGACTCGACTGCCGAATCTTGCTGCGTGGTGGCGATGACGTCAGCACGCATAGGGAAAAGCGCTCCTGTGGCTAAACGAGACAATGATGCAGCGTGCAACCCGGTGCGTTCTACTCGCGATCAAATGTCGCATCTTTGATGAAAAAATAATTTTTCGGTTGACCCTGCCTTTAAGGTGTTACTTACCAATTCAAGAAGTAGTTGCATGTATAAATATACTGTCTGTGTAACAAACATCCAAAAAAATGCGTACTAGTTTGCCGGCAAGTCTATCAAGACTTACTGAAAAGTCACTACTATGACTCTACAAAGGAACATACTAATCTAAATCAGGCAGAAGGAACGACGAATAAAATTTAGGACATGATTTAGGTTAGAGGTTTGCTTTTATCTTCTGCGATAAATAGAGTCTCAGTATCAACTTCTTCAAACATGTTCAAAGTGCAATATGTTCCAAGATAAATTCTTGTCCAGGATGTCCTGAACGATATCTATCGACGAGACATAAAATTTGATGCATTTTCCAAACAAAATGTGAGGTTGATTTAAGATCATTGCGTGGAATTTTGAGGGATTGATAGAGAGAAAATTGCATTTACACCGCTTATCAATTTGCAGATCAGCATCTGAATTGATAAATAAATCTTGGAGTTTAGCAAAAGACGAATGTAAGGTCGCATCATCATCATGCACCTTAATCATAGACTGCTTTTTTCAACCAGGTGTAAATAGCTTGCAACGATGAGAATAAGGCTTCGGTTCTGCTTTGAGTTAACAAGCGAAATTTTCATAGTTTGAAACAACGGAATATTCATCATTAATATTCAGTATGAAGGAATCCGTGAAACCGATCTTCGTTTTCTGCACTATATTTGTGAGATCTTTCGACCACTGCACGCGGCCATCGTCAGACAACCGAATGAGATGCAGCTTATTGAAAACAGTTAACACAAATAAACATCACTTCAAAGATCAATTCAACAGAATAACAAAGATGCGAAATTATAAAAGAATGGCTGAAAAATACTACTAACAAAGGACACCAGTAAGCACAAGATACGGCACAAAAATCCAAAAAGAAAAGAAAAACTATCATTCAGAGTTAAAACTTCCAGACATCACTTAAAACGTGCTTTGTCCTGTTATCAGAGGAAAAGCGATGGGACCAAAACGCCTCCTTCACAATTCTTCTCTTCCAGCTTACTTCTTTGTCGATGACTTCGATGTTCTTGGTGTCGATTGTATGTCCACACTCAACTGCGTGATGGGCAACCTCCGATCTGATCACGTCCATCTCGCGTATCGCTTGTTCGTGCTCCTTTCTCCTCTCCTCAACAGGTCGCTGTGTTTCACCCACATAAGACCAATCACAATTGTCAACGCCGCAGGGAATCTTGTAGACCGCGCCAAGAATCTTAGCTGGCTCCGGTCTCTTCCTGACCAGCAAAGACCGAAGAATGGAGACAGGCTTCATGCTCACGCTCACATCAACAACTCGAAGGATTGATTGTAGATTTTCCGATATCCCCTGAACGTAAGGCAGAGGATACTTCACCCTTGAAGATATTGCTTGATCGCGGACACCACTTTCTGGAGACGAAGAGCCACAACGCCACCATCTCTCCGTCTCAGCTTCACCCTAACCATTGCTGGTGAGAGCACTCACTACATGTCTCTTCTCCTCCTCCAGAGACTCCGGGGAACAAACCAAATGCGCCCTGCTTGAAAGTGATCGAACTACACCTTTAAAGACGCTTCGTGGATGAGACGAATCCCGATGCAGGTACCGATCAGTATGGGTAGCCTTCCTGAACACAGAGAAGGCGAAACTTGCTTCGCCACGAGAGATATTAACATCCAAGAAGGACAGCTGATTGTCAGTCTCCACTTCCTTGGTAAAACGGATCGATGGACGAAAACAGTTAAGGAAGAACACCAAGGACTCCAAATCATCATCAGAATGAGGCCACAGCAGGATAATGTCATCCACATATCTCAACCATAAAGCTGGCTGCGAGATTCCACGAGACAAGGCACAATCCATTGCCAACCTCTCAAAATGAGACATAAAAATATTGGCCGCAACTGGATCTAAGCTGCTTCCCATGGCAACTCCATCTTTCTGGCTATAAATCTCACCATCAAACTTGAAATAACTGGAAGTCAAGACCATTCTAGACAAAGCTACAATTTCTTCCACAGTCCAACGAGATCTTGCCACCAACGAAACATCACGTCGTAAAAGAGTGTCAAACACACGAATTGTCTCCTCCAAAGGGACGTTCGTAAAAAGCGACTCAACGTCTAGGGATACCAAACAACCATCCGTCGGGTGATGCCGCTTCATCTTCTCAATGAAATCGTACGAGTTCAGAGCGAAGGATTCAGTGTCAATCACATATGGCTTCATGATGTTCGCCAACACCCTTGATAGAGATGACCATGAACTCCCACTCATGGATACTATTGGACGCAAGGGTACCCCTTGCTTATGGACTTTTGGTAAACCAAATAAATGAAAGTAAGAATGGCATTTGAAAGTAAGTCGGACAAAGACTCAGCATTTCTTCTCTGGTCATCCTTCGGTCTCCAACGATGCCATTCAGGAAACGATGCAGTTCTTTTCTCATTCTCTGACCGGGATCTCTTGAGCACTTCTCATAGGGACCATCATCAACGAGCTCCCTTAACTTTTCCATGTATGCATCCTTGTCCAGAACATCTTTGTTATTCTGTTGAATTGATCTTTGAAGTGATGTTTATTTGTGTTAATTGTTTTCAATAAGCTGTATCTCATTCAGTTGTCTGACGATGGCCGCGTGCAGTGGTCGAAAGATCTCACAAATATGGTGCAGAAAACGAAGATCGGTTTTACGGATTCCTTCATACTGAAATGAAATTTTCATATTAAGTAAGAACTGCAGAATAGAAGAAGAGCAACCATGACTATCTCATAAATTGGTGAGCACATTATAGTATAATGTATATATACTCGTATATCAAAAATGAAAAGCTGCCGATCTCACGCCGACATGTTTCGGCCGGTAGTATGGCTTCTCAAGGCGACTACTGGCAGAAACATGTCGGCGTAAAGATCGGTAGTTTTTCATTTTTGATATTCATTTACATTTGCTTTGATTTATATATATATATATTTCTATATACATGACTGATTCTTCAATCATCTCTTCAATCATCTCTGATTCTTTAATCTGATCGCATTAAGCATCACGCTTCACTGTTGAAAAACATTTTTGTATTCCTTACAGCACAGGTCTCAAGGTAGTCTTCCGCACTTTAACCATTCGAGTTGAGTCCAATTTGCTAAAATGTTTTCGCGACACAAAAAATTAGAAATTGAAAAATAAAGCACGAGAAAAAATTAATATTTTACACTTATTTGTCAATTTGATTTTTTTGGGTGCCGATCATAATGAATTTTTGGCACTACTGCAGTTTAGTGCACCCTCTATGAAAGAGACGGAAACGCGCCTACTGCAGTTTAGTGCACCATAAAAACAACGGCGCATTCTCCCGCAAACGATGACTACGCACATTAAACCGAAGCGCGCGCTCGGTGTAATGTGCGAAGACGAAGACGAAGACACACGAAGACACAAAGACACTCATTTATAACTATAGGGAAGAACGAACGGCATTCATTCTGTTGATTAAATCATGTTGTTCTCAGATGCATTTTAGGGTGCACTAAACTGCAGTAGGGGTAAAAGAGGGTGCACTAAACTGCAGTAGTGCCGAATTTTTTTGAAGAAACTTGCAAGTCATTTTACTTGACAATAATCTTAGAATGTCTGAGCATGCTTGATATTTTTTGGTTGTTGATATACCAAGAAAGGTTATATGATGAAAGTTTCTACGCAATGATTTTCCTGTCAGATCTCAGGGTGCACGATGAACCTTTGAAAAAATGCATCGGTATACTCAATAGGTGAAGTTGACAAATTGCTATTTAGTGCTCAGAAAATAATCTCACATTATATGTCAAGCTAAAAGAAAAAATTCTCCGGTGCAAAATTCATCATGAAATTAACACATGTGGTGCACAGAGCATCAAGATGAAAGGAAAAAATGCAATACAGATCATGGAATTTCTTAAACATATGTCAATATTATGATAAATCTGAAGCCCGTTCAGACTATCTGAAAGCTATTTCCTGCTGGTGGCAGCTATCCTAGGCTACATTGAAAAATTGGACTCAATTCAATTGATTAGAGCAACCGTTAGCAGCGATTATAGCGCGACGTTTCTTCCCGGTAGTTTAAAATGATCTTGCCCTCAGACCTCATATCCATCGATCTGTGCTCGCTAAATAGTCTAAACAGTAAAACTGCGTTCACATTAGAGCGATGGCAACAACGACAAATCGTGACGATGCTTCATTTTGTCGTTGAGATTCTCTGTTCATATTGTGACTATCGCTGAGAAATCGGTCTAGTGTTGTAATCGCTGAGAGCGCCTTAACACTAACATAAAAGGAAATAAAAACCGATAAATTTTTGCTCTATGGGTTTGAAACAGGGTTGCAAGCCGTGATTGAAAGTCCGGGATTGAGGCCTGGCGAATGAAAAAAATCAAAACTGCTCCCGATCACGTGACTGGGACGATGCCTCTCGTTAGTCACGGGCTGTAGTCTCGAAGCACGGAATCCCGATTTTGTAGACGAAAATTGGTTGCTTTGATTGATGTGTTGTATATCTTGAAGATGCAAATAAACCATCCATATAGCCAATGACTTTAAATATTAGTTATGACTTATGTCACTATCCATAACCCAATATGCAGTCATTTGTTCATGCTTTAGCTAATTTTGGTTTTAATTGGACGGAATCGAGTTAAGACGTGCTTTCCATCCTTTGTGAGTCTTAGTTTTAGGGTTTGTACAGGGACGGCGAGAGACGATGAAATGGGCATCAAATAATAAGTGTACTTTTTATGGTTGAGTTTTCTACCATAGCATAACTCTGTAATATATTCTGAAATGCTGCTGACATTGAAAATAAAACTTAGGTGTGCGTAAATACATGTATACGCACGTCATATGCCCTATCCGGCGCGTGTAAGATGGACAAGCATTAAGAATCGACAGAAAAAACAAGCATTTGCATTCAACTTCGGGTTTATTCATTAATCAAAACAGTCGGACAGTTTAAGCGTGTATTCAAGTTCGCAAGGTACAGCCATTCAAATATTCCGCACATTTAAATTAATTGGACTTATTCTTGAAAAGTACTGAGATTTCATTTATCAAACATTTAGATTGCGACTTCGAAGCTGACCCATACTAAATCCGCTATGAGTTAATCCTGCTTTTTATCTGTTTTCTTAATAATAATAATAATAATGATATCGCATATTCTCAATGAAATAACAAACAGTCCCAATACTGGGAATCGGCTAGCACCCTTCTGCACGCCCAGTTACCAGCAATGCTAGTGCCATCCCTGGACCATACACCATTCCAGAGCTTGCATTCTCAGCTTTTAGTTTAGCTGTGATAGACATGCATCCACCATTGTATTTACTGAACAGTGCTCAAAAGATAAAAATCACTCAATTTACCAATTGCAATTTTCCAATAAGAAAACATATGAGTATGATAGTCAATCAGGCACAAGGAGAACGAGCACTTCCTGAGCTCTCTTGTGATATGCTGGTCATCAAAATCGGTGAACTAAGAAAAATGAGTGATATCGTGAAGTTATTACAAAATCATGACTCGTTTGACTGAAAATGTTAAATTCTCACTTTTTCATCAAAAATGCTCATGTTTGGCATCTTCAGAATCCTTGCGATGTAAGTAGTCCGAATATGTAAGTTTTATTCACATAATTTCAAACATCTCCCACATTGTTTTAAATTACCACAAAAGTACACAAACATGCAAAGTAAACAATCTGCAGTCACTGAGAGAGAACAAAGACATGCCTTCGGTATTTGCTTTGTTTTTAACCTTCATCCACCTTGCATGTGGTTTGCGTACTTTGATATATGTGTCTAACTTGCTTAAAGACAACAAAACAGGATTTGCTCGTTTATTATCCAACACTTCACGGTACATAGATGATATTTGTATTATCAATTACACGAGCTTTGATTTGAGAATTTCATTGATTTATCCTGATAGTCTACAAGCTAGTCTCAGTGATCATGACGATAAGTGTGCGGAGTATCTGGATGTAAAATTAGAAACTTCAAAGGATGGCTTAAAAACTTCCGTGTACCACAAGGTAGATGATTTTAATTTCCCCGTAACTTTGTTAATTTTTCAGGATAATGCGATTCCTCATAAGATGGGTGCTCAAGTGTTTACGATCCAAGGTTTGCGATATGGTCGCATCTGTAAACAACGATAACGTTAATTGATAACGTTCGCAATACATTCCAGCTTTTGATAGCAAGAGGCTACTCTAGATTTGCACTTAAGCAGGCCGCTCAGAGACAGTTGCAAAAGGATTGGGAAGTTATATTGAAATTCGGTTGTTCCTCAGCTAAACAAATGCTAGACAATCATTTATTCTAATGTTTATTCTGATTTTTATAACTGATAAGTTGCGATTGATTTGACGGGAATTTTTATTTTGTTTTATATTTATTGTCACAGGCTTCATTACACATAGAACTAACTACGGATTGAAGCTGTCCTTCTGCAACGTCTCGCTAGGGTCGGTTTGAGTATTCAGAGGTGAGGGAACGAAACATGATCGCCCTACCTTAGTTTTTGCTGATGACCTCGGATAGTCCATTGTTAACATTTAAGCTCCAATCTTGTTTATGGTTCATTTCATTTATTTCTTGAATAAGAATCTGCTATTTTGACATTATTCCTTTAACCTGTAGTGAACGTCTCATCCATAGAGTAAGTATGCATGTATATAGGTACAGTTTTTTTTGTTTCCATTGAAATTGAAAATTGAAAACACTCCCTTGTAATGGCGATGTTTCTAATTTTTTAAGATAAATAAAATTACAAACCGCCCGACGTTTCGTCCGCCGCGGACTTATTCATGGACAAACTGGCATTGGTGAGCGATGGTTTAAATATCAAAAATGAATTCTCGTCAATTCGTGTTTCCTATTCATGGATGGACAATGGATCCTAATGTAATTCGCTTCAGCCACCCTAGTATGAATAGGGTTGCTGAGGCGATCGATGATATCGACATCAAAGTCGTCTATAGAAAAAGAACGATCAGAATGACGTAGGACAATATGATCTGAGATGGCGCTCGCACTGTCTAGACTTCTACGATGTTCAGCAAAACGGATGCCGAAGGGTCGATTCGTAGACCCAATGTAACACTCATTGCATAATCTGCATGTAAAACGATATACAACATAGCGCATGCTGCAATTATACCTATTAGGAAGCGCTTGACAAACTTTGCAGTCACATTTTTCATTATAACTAAAATTGAAATTGTTGCTAATTTTGGTACCAGGTTGATTTATCACTCTAATAGGTAAATCGTAATTCTTAGTTAATTTATTAATTTTACGGGTAGCTGCGTCGCTCACAAAATTTAATTTTAAATTGATTTTGTTAGAGCAGTTATGGTTACTAGTCGTAGGCTTATTAACGTTGGGGTACTTGAAAGGGTTGAACCCATTGATTTTTAGTTTTAGATCCATTTTAGTTTTACTATTTTCCAAATTGTTAGCGTCTGAACAACGATTTTCTAGATATTTGTAACTATTGCTAACGAAGTTCGATTTTATATGAGACGGTACCCAGCTATCTATATGCATAGAATTGCCGGAGTGACATTCTTTATTATACCAGGTGAAGTCAATGCGGTCATTAACAGTTATACTAAGATCTAAAAAATTAAGAACGTTGTTCTTTGGTACTTCGGGAGTAAACTGAATGGAATTATGAATCGAATTGAAAATATTTAAAATTTTACTAAAAATCTCACTATCGTTAGTAGGGAATGGTCCCAGGATAATGTCATCAATATAGCGCTTGTAAAGACAAGGAGCAATATTATGCGAACTAAGTATTTCCAACGCTCTCTGTTCTATAGTGAACATGAATATAATCGCAAACGCTGGTATATGGGTACAGTGCCGACTCAAAAAATGTGTCTGTATACAGTGAAAATTTTTGTATGAAAAGACTCGGTTTTTACCATTATTTGAGCAGTTTTTAAAAAGCTAAATTTTTGCAAATTTATATACTGTGGGACATGAAGCCCACTTTATAAGTAATATGAAACAAATTGGATATCAAAAGGAATATTTGGCAACAAGAATCCTAATTAAGCGGAAATTAAGCTGATAATCAAGAGAATTTCATGAATTGCATTATAATGCAAGTCCCTGCTAGTCTTCAAGGAGGCGTTCGGATCCCATGAGAGCTTCTTGTCTGAGATGTCATAATTTTAGTTCAATTTTCAGCGACATGGTTTTATGACTCACAGGGCGTCATTTCTTGAATCTGAATAGTAATGTGGACCCATTTACATCTTTCAAAGGTAATTATGATCTCTGTCTTTAATTATGACGCTTTGCTCTTTCAGTGGCAGTTTGTGATGTGATCACACCTAAGAAGATAATCTTATTATAATAGAGCTGATCATTTAGTATATGGTAACCCATCGAAATGCTAATTTAGCAAACTATGTTACCTCTCCAAGTTGTCATGACATGGAGGATTTGTGGAATACTCGTACTATTCTTTTTTCTGGATTGCTATCATGATCAGTCAAGCTCGTGCACATTTCTCGAAAAGTGTAAAAATTTGCAGATGTCACAGGTGGTACTGGGTCTCGATTCATGTTCATTTATTGAAATCGAAACTGTATACACATTGGGGATTTAACAAATGCTGAGTTGCTACTGTACCTAATATACCTACTCCATGGTTTCATCAGTCCTCTTAAGGATTAAATTAAATTTCTCATTTTTCTTTTCAACAAATCTTCATTTCACAACTTTATTTCACTCGGGATCAGTTCAATGTGTCACGGCTGGCATCACTCATTATTTTGAGAAGTTGATATAGTAAGATGACGAGCAGACCTCATCGTCTTTATCCATTGGTAAGGAGAACCATGTGCACGAGCGTTAGGATAGTAGATACCGTTGAATACAAGGATAAATTGACGCCACAATCCTAACAGCCTCAGTTGGACGGAATTAACTCGCTCAATAAGCTTTATAATTTTTTTCGCACACCTTGATTTGCGACTTGCTAATTTGTATTTCTTAGCGTATTTGCGTAGCAGTACGCTTCAGTTTTTCAACTTCAGTTTCAACTGTTAATACAGTAACATGCATTGATTACATTGTATTGCTTAGAGAATTACTTCATTAAGAGTTTTTTATATACATTTTTATATTTTTATACATTTCTATATACATTTTGCATACATTTTTGACCTAATGTACATGTATTTTGACCTACATGTATTGGTTAGCGTATAACGTTTTAAGCAGAGTTGATGAGAAAAATGTTGTAGAATTTTGAACTTATTTGAATAAAACTTTCATATTCGCAGTTGTTACATCGCAAGGATTCTGAAGATAGCAAAACATGAGTATTTTTGATGAAAAAGTGAGAAATTAACATTTTCAGTCAAATGAGTCATGATTTTCTAATAACTTCACTAATTCATAATATCACTAATTTTTTCCTAGTTCACCGATTTTGATTACCAGTATATGACAAGAGAGCTCAGAAAGTACTTATTGGAAAATTGCAATTGGTAAATCGAGTAATTTTCATCTTTTGAGCACTGTTCAGTAAATACAATTGTGGATGCATGTCTATCATAGCTAATCTAAAAGCTGAGAATGATGTATAGACCCATGGATGGGACCAGCATTGCTGGCGCCGGCATGCAAACGCGCACTATTGATGTGCGACACGATTGGACAATCGACAATCGATTGAATTTCAGCGGAATGTAGGTGGTCCGGTTTTTATGATCAGCTGTTTAGTTATGACAGACAGTTCCACAAATTAGACAGTTAGACATAATTCGATTTTTCGATTTCTGTGTAGCATGCGATAGGCTTACCGGCTGTCCGGATAAGCAAGAGTTCCCAATGAAGCGCAACGATGCTGATTTTCATAAATTTCTATCATAAGTCTGATATTCTATCAGGTATTTAGACAAACATTCGCAATTTGATCATATTTGTAGGAATCAAAGTAAGCTAAGTATAGGGGTACGAGTAGCACTTTGATACGAGTATGAAAGAAGATTGAACAGCATATTCAAGATCTTATTCAAGATATGGAATAATTTTGCGATAGACAGGTTAGCAAGCAAAATCCTTACAAAATTCGTTAACGCAAAAGCATGCGATTCCGGAAACTCTGAGATCATGAGATCGAGCATGGCTTAAAACTAGATGTGCAAGTAAATGATTGCCTTTGCTCTGTGGATATGCATTAAATCAGCATCAACGTGCTATCACTTCCGTCAAGCCAATTATGAAAACTTGGCAGCATTCATAGCGAAGAACCAAACCTAAGCTACAATCAAATACTAAAAACTTATGAAATCGAATGCTTTCCCGTAGATAATCCGTCAGACAGGTCCACTAATTGAAAGAAGAAGTTTACAATGTAGATAGGATATCCTCAGTTTTGTCCATCCACGTCTTGGAAAGACGGTTACACCATTTATCGTACACGCCCAAGATATGTCCTATTCCCGAGTTCAACCTTGCTCACAGCTGCCCCGAGGCAAAAGACTTGTTCTTTTCAAATCTGTTTTGTAACGCGTCTTGTTCAAATCACACCAAATCATCAAAATGTCATGAAAACGATTCTTATCTGCGGTGAAACAGAGGTGACATAGGGCATACATCTTCTCAACAAAGTCGGAACTGTCGCCGACAGAAACAGAGATTGTGTTTTGCCCTTGTCGTATCACGTTAATTCTCGTATCAGATTATTTAATTTATAGCGCGGTTGTTGAAATTTAATTTTCAGCACTCACTGTGGTCTCCCCTTTGAAGGGGCTGATGAAGCGTAAGGTTTATACATGCTAACAACATCGTATATTCAGACAAAACTTTAAGATCAAAGGCTAAGAGACATGGGCTATTTCGGCCACGATGGCGGTGCAGCTGTAAAATAAATTAGCTTGTCGCAATTTATCGATGAATTGCCCGATAAGTTAAGATAGAACTACAGTGAAGGTAATCTATTCAACAATTCTATTCTATTGGTCGATGACCAATAGAAGCCATATAACCAAGGATACCTTGATGCTGTGACAGCAAACAATATAAAAAGACCAATCTTGTAAGAGAAACGAGGTGGTGCGTGAGAAGAAATAAAATATTACATGAGAAGAAGAATAAAGGAGTAAGGAAATTTATAAATCAGGAGAAGCACACTATCGCTTGAAGATGTACCGTATCACAGATGAATTTAATTTCAGCTTTTGAGTTCATTTAAGGTCCGTATTTTGAGATAAGGATGGCTTCCCGCGCTTTAAATTTGACTCATCCGGATGCAAGTTTATGACATCAATTTCATCATTCTCGTTGTCAGTGTTGAATTCCTGCTTGTGCTGAAAAAAACTGAACACATTTTGTGAGTCAGATGTTCCTTGTAGCAATGATGCAATAGTCACATTTCACTGCCTATGCACTTTGTTATGTATATTCAGCGTTGTACGTTAGCACCGTAAGTGACGCCGTTGATTTCAGAAATTGACGCTAAAGGCGACAATTTGCTTTTTAAAAATAGCGTCAGTGTCAATTTTGGAATACCGCGTGTAAATTGTCATTGCTATGTTTGATCACTCGGTTTCGTGCAGACTTGAAACCTGCTTAACACTGTAAACTCTGGGGCACGAAATTTCGCTTGAATTTGGCACGAAATTTAGGCATCAACTCTAACCAGGACAAGGCACGAGTAGGCACGAAGTTCATATTGCCGAGTTCGTGCCCATTGATTTTTCCTTCTATTTCATTGGATAAACAAATATTTGGTTTGGTGTCTATTAGTGCCTAGTCGCGCCTAGTGGTGCTAACTGGCACGAAATTTCGACTTCGTGCCTAAGTTAGTGCCGTGCAGTTTACAGTGAAGTGCAGACTTTTTTCCGGAATCAATATGGCTAAAGGAAAGCACTATCTGCTAACGTGAGGAAGTGATACGTACAGTGCTTGATCATTCACACAATGGATAACATTTGATCTGATCGGTCGACGTCTATGACTCGTGTGTGTATGGTCTTAGCAATTCTTCACGCCGTAGTTCCTGACACTTGCATCCGATAAGGGGATCGACAAGATTTTTACAACTCAATCAATGATGACAGGAGGACAAACGAGTGTCGACATGAAATGATCAGCTATGAAGCAGCAAGCTTCCAATCACTGATTACTTCATTTAATAAGGCAAACCAAACTGCTTCCTATACCTAGTGTCTCGACTAGTCAAGTGGATAAATTTACCAATCAATAAATTATGAGCTCACAACTAAAGTTTCTGAGAATAAGCAAAAAATAAAAGAGCTTTTCGTGGTGTGCAACGATTTAGGAAGCGGACGGTATGGCCGAAACAATGATGTACATTCTACGTTTACTGCGAATCATTGCGTCTGTCGAATTCTACGCGGTTCCCCTTCTTGTCAGACAGGATCAAATGATAACACATGTGACATGTTAATCAAATGGCTAAAATGAAATGTTTTATGTTTTCTCTGATTAAGTGAAAGGCACTGCGTTTAGAGCCATTAATTTTGGCAGGGTGTGTCTTCAGGTCAAATTGTGCCAAAATAAACATTCACATGTGTTTTTCTTTTATCTTGTCTGTCAAGAGGAGGTTCTTACTTATTGGACGGCCTTAATTTTATCTGCCTAGATAGTGCTTTCTGCAGTCACAACCGGATGAATTCGATTTTCATTTCATTGAATAACCGTTACTTACTTCCTTAATATTATAAAGTGAATAGAAGGTAAGGCTTTGGCATTTGACATGTTGTTGTCCCTGTCGCTGTCCCAATCAGGAAGAAGGCGACTGCCGCCGTCTCAGACTGCGTCCGTTGACTTTGTATCCACTGCCTTCAAAGCTATATGAGATGGTATTTAAGGCGAAACTAAGACCACAGCTCTCCGACACATTCGGATCTTCTCAACGTGGATTTCGAAGTGCCGCATCGACGATTGCGGCTATGATTAAGGCAATTTATAGTGCGCTATCAATTTATGACAAAGATACAGTCATGGCATTAGATGCAATGTGGACTTCCATCTGAATTTAAATGCCTCTAGCATTTGTTCAGATGAAAAGATGATGTACGGCATCTCCTCCCTAAATGGCGCTAATAGATATGAAAATAGCACCCAGCATCTCATTTAAGATCTTTTACATACCCCAGTAACGCTAGCTCAGACACGAAAAGGGTAATCCAGTATCTCCTATAATCCTTTGCGTATCGCTAAAATCAAATGGAAGCGTCAAAACGTAACGGCAATTATGTTACTGTTGGTGCTTGGGTAATAATTGCCGACAATTTTACCGGCCTATAATGCTGTTAATGTTAATATAATATAATGTTAACAATGCTGCTTCGCGACGGTGTGTGCAGAAGTTATTTTAGATATGTTCTCATGTTTGACGTCAATAACAAATTGAATATTGGTTATAATTTAAAGTGGCTATACTCGAAAGAGTGCGATTCACTCACAGAATTGCAATACTCAAGCCTGCAAAGATCAATTACTGAAAACGTGCTGTTGGATCATGGTTTCAGTAACCAACTAGGACGCGGAGGATCAGTTTGGTGTTTTGCAAGCTAAGCTGTAGGTAAGGAAGTGCCCGATATAAAAAAATATTGAATTGAAATATCGTCGACAATCATTTGATATGTTCATCCCGCTAGCATTAACCAAAGGCTATTCTACCATGTCTTTCACGATGAGGAAGCAAGAACAATTATTTATTGGGCAAGAGAAAGAATGATGGTAGGAATAACAGGAAGAGACAGAATAAGAAGCGAAGAAATATGAAAAAACAGAGGACGTGACCACAGAAGTGAGAAATCTAAAGTGGAGTTGGGCAGACCATCTCGCAAGAGGAAATGAAAGGCTTTGGACGCTGAGGGCGACAGAGTGCAACATAGGAAAGGAACCAGAATACAGGGTCGCCAACATAAATAGTAGAGAGAGGCTGGAGGAAATGGCTCATGTTCGAAGGGAAGTCGCTTTCCAAGCAGGACTTCAGTAATCTAGGTAAACATCCAATTTAAGCACATGCACTTCAATTTAGACCGTTTATGCCACGTATCCTTTTTCAATGTAAGTTAGAAAATTTCATTCGCAAGCTGCTGCCACTCTAAGTATCATGTAAGGCTGTGATTATCACAATGATAATGAAATTTGCCCTTTTCGTGCTTCTTGTTGTCAATGCTCAATGCACGGTTGAAATGGACGATTAAGAGATATTGATAACAACACCGACAAATATATTTTAAGACAGAGTTCTTGTGCATAAATAGCAACATTTTCAAATCTAATCAGAAAATGTCCATGATTGGGAAATAATCGAGAGGTTCTTTATTTACTCAATTAAGACATCACACACAAAGACATGCAAAGATAAAAGAATCGGCAATAATGCTGCTGCAGACAAAGTACAGCGAAAATTATGTGCGAAACCATGCAGTGAGCTTGAATACATTTGTGCATGCTGTCCTGAAACAACGTTAAAGAAATCATTAATGTAGAAGTGTCCCAGTTTGTCATTTGATAACACGGTGAAAGTTAGCTGTCGGTGAGGACAAATTAAACAGGATATACGAGTATGCTTGTTTGTATGTTTATTTCCAAAAGAAATGACAATCAAGAAAGACAAAGGTATATCAGACACAGAGATGAAGGTAATGATAGTAATAAATATGCACATGTTTCACAATGATGTAGGCCTATGCTCGTAGAATTCGCAATCGAGCTTGCCAAATTTACCATGGGATAAACGAGTCTGGACATAGATATTGAGCAGTAAGGTATCAAAAGTGGTTGCTTCTTGGTAGACGCTCCGGAACCAGATGATGTAAAGGATGAGATTCACTTTCACATTTAAATAATTGCTTGAGTGCTAAATCCTGTCGACTCGAAGCAAAGTCTTTGATAGCTGTACATGTGCAGTGCTCATCACAGATGGTCCGATGAGCACGTCTAAGAAACTTATTCACTTTATTGATATCATCATAAAGTAAGTTTCCAAGCAGAGGAGAACAGTAGAGAAATACGGAAAAGACAATCGCATTGAAGACATTGAACAGCTGTTGTTTTGAAACAAACGTCGATTTTCAGTTCGGATAACATTCGAAAAATGCTCACTCCAACTCAGTCTATTAGTCCAAGTGACACCAAAAATGATAAAATTCAAAATCAGGTCAATTTATCATAGAGAGACAGAGTGCCAGCAGACTTTTGACGTTTGATTATCACTTATTGCGATTTAAAATCAAATGATTCCCAAATATCCAGTCTTCGATGAATGGCAGATAATTTGGACTTGCGTTGCATGTGAAACTTTGCACAAGAGCTACGTCATCGTCAAATTTAATCAAAGCAGCACGGTCGCGGTCAATGTCTAGAGATGAGATGAATATGCTGAAAAGGTAGGGCCCATAACAAACCCTTGAGGCACACCTGATGTTACAAGAATTGGGTTACCGTGAATGCCAGTAATTGAAACACGCTGACAAGCTAGTGCATTTCATAAAGATGATAGATCTAAGCTCATATGTAGTTTGATCGGTAAGTAGCATACTTATATAATCTCAGTGTAATTATTTTAATGTCAACGGTGATGATTTCACATTAAAGAACTTCCACCTCTTCAAATCCTTCGATTTCTGCCAGCTAGACTTCATTTACCTGTATGTCAATCATATTCAACAAAGTGTGAGACAACATTGGGGCTGCTCATTCAATTCCGGGAAAATTTGCGAAGTCATATGTAGGCTACTTAAATTTTAAAGCTCATACAGGCTAATGAACATGGACTCAACATCTGACGTTAGCTCTAATATACTCGTATGTTGTAAGCAGAAAGTTGAATATTGCATTTTAGCTCTAGGTGACGTGATGCACTTCACTCACGGTTATCAAAAATTTATTGCTTTTAATTGTAATTAATTGGTCGCAATTAATTGTTTGATATGTGTTGTAATCAGGGTTGCCGTGGGTATGGGGATTGGGTATGGGTGCCCATGGATATGGGGTGGGTATGGGTATTGAGGCCATGCCCAGCCCTCCCATAGCGCTTTTATGTGGATTCTGTGGGGATTCTGAAGATTTTTGACATTCACTAGAAGCAATCAGACCTGACATCATATCACACAATCAACTTCGATGTTGAATTACAAGGCATCACGCAGCCTACCTATCTCACCACTTAAAATGCATGAAATATCTATGCTAATCATTTTCACATTAGTAACACACGCTAAATAATTTTGAATGACTTATAATGATAGTTCCAGGTGTGTCAAGGACATCTGAAGTGGAAGAATTCTGCAAGTCTCTTTTACTCCAGAGCCGAGACTTACAAATGTTAGCTCTAATAGTACAAATAGCTCAAGCAAAATTATTTGTGATACAATTAAGCTTGCGTGACAAATGCGATTAATCATTATTAACCTAGATTTTAAACTAATTGCGATATAGAAGACTTGTTAGGTCCAGCCCACAAAGCAAGACACATGAAATTGTTGAATGATTTTCGTCGGATACATGAGCAGTGTGATAAAGATTTCTCACACCAAATAATTCAACTGTAAGCCATCTACTCGCATTGCAGTCATAGTTGTAATGAAAGCTCAGATTTTCACTTGTCCACGACTTGTCAGAACTTTCATTTTCATCTGATAGGCATCCTTAACTGCACACTATGTTACCTCAGTGTACCTCAATAAATGGTTTATTGTGCTGCATTTCATCACCATACACAAATGAGTCAACATCCTCCACGTTCTTGTGCAATAATTCGGTGACATGAGTGGTCGAGAAAATTAGGATGATTTTCATCGAAGTCTATATCTATAATAGTAAATTAGATTGATTCAAAGCTTTTTCCTTCACCACGTGTATATAATCGATTTCTACTGCGAAACAATTCTAGACTTGAGATGCATAAAGGCCAAACTCGCTTAATATTTTGCTTCTTCATCGGCAGTGATGGAGATAGAATTATCAATGATTGCTACATTAATTCAATTAACGAACATTAAGCGGGAATATTCACACATATGAACATGGCATGATCCACTGAGCAATAAACGATAGCTATAACACACATTGGTAGACTGCAAACATATAGTGACGGCCCACATAAGAAATTTTGAAAGGTGACTTTTTTGTAACAGAGTGACCACTTCCAAGCACTGGCAGAGTAGCAACATATGAATTTTTTCAATTTATGTTCAACCCTGTCTTTGTATGTTGATAGACTTCCTATTATTCGAAAATAGCACCACTATGAGCAACCAAACGAATGAAAAATCCTCACATTATGAACCCCAAATATCAACTTACAGGACAGCCCAGGATGATATTCTCACAAATAGAACACGTGAAACTCGTATATAGTCTATCAAAACAGCCAAATACATGCACTTAAAATTATTTGCAGTAAAAATCGAGTCTTCATGAAAAGCAGCAGACTGAAAATACTGTGGGGACATTGAGGTCCTTCAGAACTTAAACTAACAGTTAGAATTTCAATAGATATATTGATAAATATTCATGCTTGCTTTTGTGAAACATACTGTACTTAATCACGATTGTCTGCAGCAAGGAATTTAAGCATAGTTCTTTTGAGATGAATGTGTGTATATTTCCTGAGAATGCTTCGCATAACATGTATACATGATGTAATGTAAGCTTAGGTTTGATTTTACTTGATGTAGACTGGTTGATTAGTGTTATAACAGCGAACGGTAAAAGGCGAATATAAGGAACATCGAAGTATACAAATAGCGTACTATGTAATACTCGAGTGCTGTGCAGAACTAAGTACATACTCGCATTAACATTTCATCTCAACATTTTATTAAGGCCATGTTTCCTTTAGTCTACATGTACAATCGTGGCCAGTAATGAGTGACCACCATCAAGAACTTCTTTTTTCTAAGCATATCGACGTAGACGCTGTAATTCCTCGGTTGTGGTGATTGCTTTGTTCTATGACTGACTTCCTATTTCTATGTTTGTTGACTGCAATGTATTAGCGCACTCTCAGTGTTGATTAACATAGATATCTCACAATTTGAATCTCACGCATTTATGTTGATATTCGCCTCTTTAGTTCAATTTCATTCTCTCGCACGTCAGTGATGGCTCACTTGTCATCGGAACTGCGTGGGAAAATACAGCTCCTCGACGAAGAAGGCTACTCACAAAGAAAAATATCTGCAAGACTTGGTGTTTGCAAATCGACTATTCAGAAAACTTTAGCCAGAATATAGAAAACTGGAACACATTCACCTCCCAAACATCGTGGTGCTGCGAGGAGGACTTCCCATCGTGTTGATAGAATGATCCGTCGTCGAGCTGTTTTGAATCCAAGGACAACCAGTCAAGAAATTGTTGCTACTTTGCCACGTGATTCTTGCGTAAGCGCTCGAACAATACGTCATCGTCTATGTGACAAATATGGATTACGATTCCACCGCGCAGCAAAGAAACCGAAATTATCGAGGAAGAATATTGTGGATCGCTTAAAATTCTGTCGTGGCCACCAACATTGGACAGTTGCTGATTGGCGTAAAGTGCTTTTTAGCGACGAAACCCTGATCAGACAGTTTAATCCATCAACACAGGGCGTTTGTCGTCCAAAGAATGAGCGATACAATCCTCGTTTTGTTGTGCCAACTGTCAAGAACAGTCCGTCGATAATGGTTTGGGGATCCATTTCCGCTGAAGGTCGCGCAGGACTTCATGTCATGCCTTCTGGTCAGTCTGTAGATGCCCAATATTATCTCAACATTCTCCATGAGAAGTTGGAGTCATGGCTTTCCCTCAAGCACTGTACAATATTTCAGCATGACGGTGCCCCATGTCACCAGGCTAAAATTGTAAAACAATGGCTCCACCAAAAGAGAATTTCGGTTCTGTCGCCTTGGCCGGGATCGTCCCCCGATCTGAACCCTATAGAAAATTGCTGGGTTCGACTGAAACGCAATGTAGCGGCGGACAATCCAACCTCCCACAATGACTTGAAGCAGTCAATCATGAAGGCATGCTGTCAGCAAATAACGGTTGAGTACTGTTCTGACCTCACCGAATCCATGCCTCGCCGCATTGCCGCAGTCCTTGCAGTTGGTGGGAATTCAACGAAGTACTGAACTCTGTGTATTGTGTAATGATGATATTGGCCTACAGCATTGTTCTAGACCTTTTTCCACTGAAGTTTCTGATAAAAAAGCTTTCTGATCGCACTTGCTGCATCTTTGAAATAATGTCCGTTTTCATGGGGGTGGTCACGCTCTACTGGCCACGACTGTAGTTGTTGAATTTTTATGCAAATGTGTTTCCTATGAGAGAACAGCAATACAAAAAATGTGCCCTTAAAATAATCTTGTAGCAAAATGAAGTAGGATCGACATGGTCAATAACTAGGTCAAGTGAACCAAATATCCAAGGTTAGTAAAAGAAGAAGTTTGAAAAACACAAGCTGATCAATAAACGATGGCCATAACACAAATTGGCAGACCGCGTTTTGTTATAGAAGCAAAGAAATATGGACAATGTCGTCACACTATTAAAAAAGAAACATTTCGAGAGAGAATTGCGTTTACAGCAAACTACGTTGTGATAGTTTTATGGAAAAAGGGTGTCATGTCTCATGGATCATTAAAGAATTAAGAGCGGAATGAGAGGAACCTATGTAAGCTGCAAGTGAAAGCTGGAAGCAGACGACATAAACTTACGAATCAATAGAGATACAGTGTATATGATGAACACCTATCTACTAATGCAACCAAATGATTCAGACAAATGTAAATTTGTACTTCAAAAGCGTGTGCATACGGGCTCTATTCCTTACTTGAATGAGCATTTAGTTAAATTTCCGGTACAATAATTTCTAGGTGACAAATTAGAATCAAGGCTCAATAATGATAGAAAATAGGCTACTACAATTTTAAAGAGCAATATGCATATACCGAAGATAGCAAAGAAAAATCATAAAAGTTACAACACGCAGTCGGCGACTTTCTTCAAGGATTCCCATTCCGCATCTCTGGAGTCAAATACGGCCTTCCGATCGTTGAATGCTGTGCAGAAGTTCCACTGAGATGGAGATATTGGACATCAATCATTCTATACGAACAAGAGCAACAACATATTAATCAGGGGAGTATCCTGCGGGGGGTGAGGATTCTGTGGGGATACACACAGGTTTCTCTGTGGGTATGGGGTGGGGGTGCGGTGGGGATTCAAATATCAATCCGCACGGCAACCATGGTTGTAATGGGGAAGGTATTTTGACGAATTGATGCAATGACATCACCAATCATCATTGTAGGAAAAGCATCTCAGTCTCGCTAATTTATTTAGATGTTAAGGAAATCTTTATCACTTTTTATTTTTTGCCATTTATACTTTCTAAAAATTTCTTGTTCACAACTGATTGCTATTAGGATTCTAATGAGAAGCTATTTGGTGCATACTGTATAACCCATGTAGTTTCATTATACTACAAACTACTATTATAACTTTCAAAACTCAATTACATGCATGTGTTCTGTAATGGGCACTTGTTGTCATTTATTCACTTCATAATTGGAACCGGCCGGACCTGGCTGACATCATCTCTGTGCCGGTTGGTTAATTAAGGCTTTGATCATCAGACATGTGCCTTCGTGGTCAACTTATACCGCTAGACATTATTCAATTTCCACATAGCATACATGAAATGCATGAATGGTGGGCCATCCGGTACTCCTGATAAGCGAGAGCTTCCTATTGCATGTACAATACAATGCAATTATTATCAGATAATTATCCAATATACAATGTCAAATGCTCGGGTAGTAGGCCATCTCCTCAGGCTACATTGAAATCCGTTATTCATTGCATCTTTGAGCTCAACGTGTTATATAAACTATCCCATGTTTTGAAATTATTCAAGATCTGGAATAATTTTACAATAGATAGGCTGAGGAATACACATGCTTCCGAAATTCATACGGGCTAGTAAGGATTCTGGGAACTGTATCATAGATAAAGTAGGGTTTGAACTACTTGCATAAGTTGCGGTGATCATTTTTTAACTGTTTAGAGAACAGTTCGCAGTATTTATATCACAAAGCATACGTGTACATGCTGTCAAATTATTTTGCATTTACTTGCTCTTGCTGTTGCATTGATTGACTTAGCAATCAATTCTCGACTGGAAGTCGTCGAAGGTTGACATGAGTATAAATAAATTAACCGGCCGGCCTGCAGGTTCCAATCTTGATTCACTTGCTTCAATAGTTAATGATCACTATAATTAAGCTGCATTAACTTAGTTTGTAATGAAATTAATCAATATTCATATCCAATCTCGAGAATCTAGATTTTTGTATTTCATGTAATGGGTCTACTCAAGCCACTATCCAAATTGATAATAAGTTATTATTTGACTTGTAGAGCACGCAGGCCCATGGGGCCTAATTCGTTAACTTGAAATGACAGAGTGATAAATTCAAAGTCAAGAATTATAGTTTATTCAAATGGTGATGGCAAGTATTTGCAATTGATTGATTTCTTGTCGAATATTAATTGCTATTAACTTTTTTTAACCCCTGGGTTTACTCAAGGGGTTATATTTTATATAAAATTTATATAAAATTATATATTTTTCATATTAATTTATATTTTAAACACGAAGTCATGAAATCTGCGGGTTATATTCGAGGAAGTATGGTGTTCAAGAAATAAGAGAGAGAATTATTGTACTCGCCAAATACAATAAACTTTCATCATGTATTGCTTCAACTTTCTACTAGTGACTAGATACAAAGTTGTTCGTATTATGTCTCGAACCGCATTTAAAACGACTATAATGGAATAAGCTGAAGTTGTCCAACTTTGCTTCAGAGTCCACTTTAAATTACCAATTTCCGTATCTGCTTTGAAATCTGCCGCGTATGCTGCAAAGGCAACGATACTAGGCATTAAAAATGTTGTATTTATCACTAGAACTATGACCAACTGCCTCATGAATGTAGTAGCTTTGTCGAAGGATTGAGAATTTGCCTTCATAATGTTGCGTTCTTTGTTGTACTGAGATAACTTAAGTAAAACAAGAGCATTAACTATGATACTTATCAGGCCGGTTATTCCAGTTGTGCAGAGCATTACTGCTGGAAGAATTATTCGATGCACTTCATACCATTCAAGCTTTGGCTTGCAATGTAAAAGGATGAATGTTTCTAGAGATTCATCTTTCTCCTTGTGCTTTTCATATGTAAATGACGAAATGACAGTGATAGATGCAATTAAAGTAATGGCTACAAATATTGCGGCAATTGCTCTTTTTACTTTCCGTACTCGAAACTCTCTATCATTCAAGACATTGACATTTCCTTTGGACAGTTGAGTAACTTGATGAAGTTTTTCCAGAGATACGGCCATTTGAAGACAGGATATGGCAACACTTTGAAAACTGTGTCCAAAAGCTTTACCAGGTAGAAGGATTAAAGGGAGACAATGAATTGCTGTAGGCACTTTTTCCACATGGACAAGTAAATAAGATAACAATAGTAGGAATGATTCGATCATATTGATAACAACCATCGTTGATAAATACATGATTTCATACTGCAGAGTCTCGTTACGCAATAATACAATGAATATATGAAGGCAAACGGCGCATAATACCAGTCTGATCCCATTCGCAATGTAATACAAAATTGCAGTTAACTCGAAGATTTTGTTTGTTGATGCAAACCTCGATAAAGTGCTTGTCAACAGTTCTGCTATATCCTTGCTCCAGCGAGCAGACATATTATTTCGAATCCTTTCTGGTGTATAATATTCTAAGTGATTCGAAAAGTTGTTGAGACCCGATACCTTTGCTCTTTCGAAAATTTTCTTGGTAATTCCATCAATTAAATAGAAATCTGGAAATGATAATTGGTTTTGATCAGCTTGTATTTGAAATAATGCCATACCATAAGCAAATTCAGTCATCGTACCAAAGGCAGCTTGTGGTAGTGATTTTACAAGAGAGGACAAATCATATGATTTTATGTAAAATTTTTGGACGCTAAGGAAGAAGTGTTTGTAGGTATTGGTGTCATAACTGATATTCAATTTCTTACTTTGAATGTGTTGTTTCATTATTGACCATAATGCGTCCATTTTCACTTCACAAAGTTCAGATGCAGAGGGTAGTCTTATTGTAAGAATATATCCCTTTTCAGTGAGAGTGAAATGAACTAGTTCCGTTCGACGGAAAAATACCATCTGTCTATTTATGTCCTTTACAGCATCAATCATATCATTGTTTCTAAATGTCTTAATCAATTCACTTTGGTTGCTGCAAATTATTTGAGATGAGCTTCTGTGAGCCAAATAACAAAATACAGCTGTTATTACACAAAGTCTTCCTGACATTTTGAATCTAGTGGATCAGAGGAAGGTGTGCGAGTAGATCTTCATTAACGTGAAGAAAAAATATATGTTATCAATGCTGTAATCCTACCGTAATCATCAAATCGTATGCCGTCTCGCATGTTTCTACACATGCTGTCGTCAGATGCGAGTGGATATCTCTATATACAGATGTAAGCCAATGACCGTATTCATTTGAAAATTAACATTGCGAATGCATTACACCAGCATATTTTGCAGAATATTAAAGAGTGACGGTCGAACAGCAGAAAAGGAAGATTTGGAAGATAAAGCCGATGTCGATGAATTATTTAGCCACTTAAAAACATGAAGAACTATAGCCTACATTACTATGCGTTATGACTGGAGCCCGACTAAATAGTTGGAATTTCAAAGTAAAAAGTTGTTTGCTAAAATTTGGTCAAAGTCTTACATAGCTGTGTTATAGTTGCACTTCAATATGCAGCTGGTCATAACAAACCAGTTGTACTTATAAATAATCAGCTCCTTAATCCCTTCTCTATGGGGGACGGAAGCTTCCTTCCTATATATATACCTTTGCACGGGATATAGGCCTACTGATTTAAGCCTGTAGATCTCTCCATATCAAAGAAGGAATGTGTCTTCGTAGAATAGTCATAAGCTGAGCTTTTTGTCGTATACCCTGGGTTTTTCATGTATTGCATCACCACTCCCATGATAAAAAAGACAAGGAATGAATTTCTTCATTTCGCCAACTGTTGGGGAACACATTGAAGAATATGATGTTAGTTGTCAACATTCTTTGAACCATGTTTTGAACGATCTGCATGAACAATACAAGCAATTTGCTAATTCTATGTCTAGTCGTGTTACGATAACCATAACTTTGGACTGCATCATTTTAATCTAATTTTTCGAGTGGTGCTCATGTCATATATTTTCCAGCATAACTATGTAAACCAAGGGCGTGCACAGTTAATAGATTCCGCTCGATTTATCGTGCGACAGAATCAGTAGCGCGATTCCTGAATGAAAAGTAATCGCGCGATTTCTTTTGCAGATAGACTTCTGAATGAAGTTTGCGTCCTGGTGAGGGAAGATAAGAATATTTTGAAAAAAGAACTCCGAAGAACGGACAGAGTTGTCGCATGACACGATTCTTCATTCCCTCGCCACAGTGAATTTCTATGGGAATCCTTTAGGGATTCCTGCACACCGCAGAAATATATTAATTTGTGGCAGCAAACATGTCGGCAAATGCGCGATTCATGCGAGTCATTACAGGCCCCCATGATGTTAGGCCTATATCTCCATACTGAAAGAATATGAATTTATTGATTGCAATATTAATGCACGATTTATATGTGCCCACCATGAACATTACCCATGTGCACTCCAATATAGCCTACACTTCGTCTAGGTTTGAATTGCTTTATGCATAATTGGGCGAATCCATTTTGTTTGACTGATTTCGCGAAAAGAAGAATTGAAAAAAATACTTTTACGTCATGCTTTGTATGCACTTTATGCATGCTGAAAATTCATATCACTTAAAAGCACTTTGTCGTATCGAGGAAAGGTGCTTTCTTGCTTGTAAATTGCAGCGAAAATTATGTGTCTCTAACCAAAACTGTTGAACCACGAAACTAAGTAAGTATACACACTGAACACGTACATCGGGATCACACCAAAAAGCAACGAGTTTATATTTCATTACCGCATCTAGGATTTTTTTACTGCCGATCATGGCGAAACCTGCGTTGATCATAACAAAAATGACTGATTGTTCATCATAACGAGATAGTACGTTGATCACATGCGATTTATCAATCTTTAGGAATCAATATGAACTAAATCAATGGATTTGGATGGTGAGTTGATCAGGTGTTGAACGCATCAATGCTTTCGATATTGTGACGTCGAAGCACCAAGTCATGATTGACTAGTACCACTTTCTTGATTTGATATTGATTCAATATCTGTCAATATCTTTTTTGTCCATTCGGTCGTACCCTCTTATGTTGGTGTTGTACAATCCGATGCATTGCGGTAGTTCAACCTGGAAAATATAATGTAGCAGTCATGAAAATGAATTTAAATGTATTGCATACAATCATGCATACCTGATCTCGAGTGCTACTTATTCGATTCTATCGTCTAGCTGACATCAATGGAAATTTCCCGGAACAATTTGATACCGCTGACACACAAGAGTTATCCACCCATTTTACGACGACGATCTGATTTGCTTCATCTAAGAAAATGAACGAGGATCCACGAACTCTCTTTCTTTCGAACTTTCGAACTTCTTTCTTCGATGGTAGTGGACATGATTTCGTAATTCGATTTTCCCGTATTGTTCCATCGAGCGCGCAATTACTGGCAGTCATTTGATTGACCAATGCCATACTAGTAAATAGGTTGTCCATAAAAATATGTCAGCCGCAAATCTTGTAATCTTTTTTTTAAACAATCGATTAAGGTCATCGATGAGCTTCCACATTTACCAAAGCGCTTATCGCATTCTACATTGCTATTTGCATTTCTTCCTTGATATATGTCAAATTGCAAGCAATAGCCCAGTCGTTAGTTTAGACACCACGTCTTGTATCCGTATCTGATCGGTTTTCCTTTTATAAATTGCTTCAAAGAACTGGCCATAGTAGGCCTACTCAATCATGCTTGCAGTTTGTTCGACTGGAGCAAGATCAACAAATTTTTTATTCAGATAATTCAGTTAAGGTCGTATGTTCGTGGGCCTATCATTCTGATCAGGTTGGGTTTTGTCTTGGAGATGTAGATATTTGACTATTTCGCCAAATGGAATCAGATATAAGGTTGTTATGACAGTCCTCCTGCATTTCCCAATACATCCTGCGACCGGGTACACGGTTATAACTAGATAAGATAAAAATTCCGAGCATCACATACGTGTAGATAGATCGTGTGTAATACATGTGAACAACGGCGACTGCATGATACCGGGTTCAATCTCACATTTTGCCGAATTTGTAGTTAGTAAACATGGGTCAAATTTCAGATAATGTACAAGACTATGAGCAGCGCAAACATTTTGAGACTTTCCATTTTAACCAATCATAATTGAATATTACATCTCCTATTTCAACGACTTATTAGAGGTAGATTTTTGCATATTGTGCAGTAAAACTCAATATTTCATTGTTTTTATCTGAATCTGCTTAGCGTCTGCCGACATGCTCGTAAATGCCAGAAAATTATGACTTAATACATCTTGTTGACTGAACTATCAAGTGAAAGTCATCATTGGGAACCATATTTCACCTAAAGAGCTGTTGGCCATCTGTCTTTTGATATTGATGAATTCTCAGCAGGTTCTGCCTGGTGGCATATAAATATGCCAGTTGGCAAGAAAGTGATATATCTACTAAAATAGAAAGTCAATCACAGTCATTTTACCGTTGGACGTACTTCTCAATACTACAAATCAGTTACTACACGTTAGAAGCATAAGGGATTTGATATTTGAAAATGTGGTAACTTACCGCTTTCTTCGTTTTTCTTCAGAAGAAGAGACGACATGTCTAATTCTGTGATCATAGCAATAGCGTACATCCCCCTTGAACCTCAAGTTCAAAATGCAATTAAAGAAAATATTAGCATGTACAAGTATAAAAATTGCCAATATTGTAATCATGTGTAAATCAAGTGTCATAAATGTTATTACCAAGACTTATTCCTTTCTCGTTGAGGTCGACACGAATACAAAGACTTATCACAGTCTCCAGAATCCGAATCTTGCTCCCCAGCTCCAGAATCACCGGGGGCAGGCCGGAGATCTGCAACATGTCGAGGAACTCCGTCGACATCAATATTGGTCGATGAATTGATACTAGTCACAGTACCGATTGGCCAGCGTACGTTAGAGGGTTTTACATACACAGAGTCATCGACATAAATACCATTTGCCAGACCATGACCGATTTCATTTTGTGCTTATTCCTCTTCATTCTCCTATCATAAGAGTAGAGTTCAGCTGCTGGAACAGATCCTTGACCAGTACCTTGTTTAGGTGTTGAATTATACCAAAACACTATTTCAAGGGGATCGGCTTCGATCTAACCGCCATTCTTTTGATGGTACGATGGCACCTTTAAACAATGCATTGCCCGCAGGTCGATATGCACACATAATGTCTGCCTTACGTTCCACTTTGAGCATAATCGCGAGAAGCACGCAGATTTGAATGAGGTACTATTGTCCAATAGAACCTCTGCAGGTGGTCCTCTTTCTCGAGACAATTCCTCCATTTCGGCAGATATTTCAGAGGCTTCCTCATTCTTCAGTTTCCTCCATTTGACAAATCTGCTTGGCCCACAATCCACAACTGTGAGGTAGCAATTGCTGTTAAAATGGATTACGTCAACAGCCAAACGGTACCCGTTATTGTGAACCGACAATTCAGCCCTATCCCATCTCACGGTTGCTGGATCCACACTTTTGCACTTCTTGCAACTATTTACGATGTCTTTTACTTGTTTCTGAGTCACAGTTGAGTCCTCTAATCTAGACAAGTACAAAGTTCTGTCGATCCCTAAAGTGATAAATATCATGAATATCTCGAACAATTGACGTTAGTCCAACAGTCTGAGTCTTCTTATTAACTTGAGACATATCCAACCAGCGTTTTTGACCCCTTGTCAACCAATCGGCTTTGTTTTTGGAAGATTCTGCACATGATGCGAGCACATTGATGTTACAGCTTTCACAAAGTTCTTGTACGATAGATAGTCGACGTCGAACAAGCATTTCACTCAGTCCCCGACACTTACGAGCGTAATGCGGTGACTGTCATGAATGAATGAATGAATGAACGTTTATATTTGCATAAAAATGAAAATCAAAGTTACAGTTGAAAGTTACATTCTTCGTACATCATCAGGAATACATAGCAGATAGTGCAGGTTGTCAACTCACATTCAATAGTTTCTACTCTTGAATGAGCAATTTAGCAGGAATTCAACATAGAAAATGATTAGAACGATTATAAAGTGCAGTGACAAAGGGGAAAAAGCTCGAGTGATATCGGTTAGTACGACTCAAAGGAACGCGAAGCTGTCCGCAGTAAGGCAGAGATCTTGGGGCAAGACGATGAATAATACTGTTTGAGTTAAGAATCTTTCGTGAGGTTTTCAAAGATAGCATCACTCTACGTTTAGATAAATCATCTAGAATATTGCAAGTCAAATGAGCACATGATGCGATGACAACGACGCTGAATTGAGTCTAACTTAGAAATATTTTTCGCTGTCGTTCCTACAAAGATTTGGCAGTTGTACTCCAGCACATTTCTAATGTACGCGTTGTATTTGTACCAAATCACATTTCGTTACATGAGGCATCATCTTCAATGTTATATATAGGTAGAGTGTCGACTCAAAAAGTATCTGTATACAGTGAAAATTTTTATATGAGAAGATTCAGTTTCTTGCGGAGATAACGTTCCCGTTGTCCAAAAAATTATTTGAGCAGTTCTAAAAAAAGTCAAAATTTTGCCAATTTATATACTACTGAGATGACTCCTCTATGTAAGCAGTATGCAACAAGTTGGATATCAAAAGGAGTGAATATTTGCTAATAAGCATCCAAACTAAGCGGAAATTGAGCTGATTATCAAGGGACTTTCATGATCCGTTTTATAATGGAAGTCTTCATGAAAAAGTCAACGCATCTATGTGCTTTCTTGACTGAAATTTCATATTTCTAATTCATGAAAGCAATAGCAGGTCATCGAGTTCATACGCGTATCTAGGGGGGCCTAGGTGGCCTAGGCCCCCTAAACTATTTTGCCAGTAGTAAGGGAGTTGCCACAAAAAGCGCATATTCTCTCACAGATACATGTAAATGTGGAGGGTGAAAGTGTAGAAACACATGTACAGCATGTATGCATGCCTTCCTTGTACATGCCATTCATGTTTTTCGCTCACTATTGTCATTGGCGGAACTCTGACTGCAGTTATGAATTCTGTAACTCAAATTTTTATCAGAAAGCATACTTCACATGTTATGGGTTACTTTGAATACGGTACCTTATAGGCCTATATGCCTGTGTAACATGAGCATGTACATGTAGGTCTACTTAAGGCCTGCTAACAATTAACTTATGATAGTTATAAAAATGACCTCATTGCGAATTATATTGACCGTATAGGCCTACGGGTCAATATTGATCAGAAAGAATGTTGTGTAGGGCCTATCACACGAGGTCATGGACATTCAGTCATTCAGTGGCGCCAATGCCTGTCAGAAAAATGGATTTTGTTCGGATACATTAAGCAATTTTGATGTAAGTTTACTCGTGAAAGTATGTACGGCCTAGCCCAGTCTACCTCAAATCTCATAGGTAGGCCATGACAGCCTAAAGGTCAGTGGTTCGAATCCAACGATCGCCAGCACTTAAAGCTTAACAAATACCGTCCTGAGCTTAGTAGAAATGGATCGTCGGACTATCTGCTCTGCTACGCTAACCGCGCACATTTTTGCGATCGATCATGACCGTCATGCATCTATTCCCCGTAGAAGTATGGTAGGGAAAACAATGTTTCACTTTTCGCTGACGATATTAGAGATTCGATAAAGACTTCCCCAGTAGGCAGCTAGGCACTCTCACTGAAAGCTTTACATGTACGTACATGTAGTTTACCCTTGCTTTAATTTGTTTAGAATCGCCTTCCTTGAAATCAGTTTCGATTTTCACATATGGAGTCGAATTAATTTCTCAGCTGCCCACATGTCATCGATGAAGTCTATTGGATAAATATGCAAGTAAGTCACGTGCACATACCTTCCGTAGAGGTACATGTAGCTCATTTCATTAACCTACGATATTCATAAGCAATACACAGGGAAAGAGTAAGTGGGAATTGAGCTATAGGCTACTACTTTGAGTTTATATGTAAGCTTACGTATGCATTTTAAATTTATAAAATAATTGTAGTTAAGGAAATAGATACCAGCTTGCGCTATGACTAGGCTGAATCAAATAATTTCCATCGTTTTAAACCAAATCAACAGCTAAGTATTTTGACATGTTGGATCTTAAGACAGAATACGAATAATTTTACGTTAAAAGGGAAAAACTAATGCCGTGGATTTGAACCGACGAAATCAGCGCATGAGGCAGACGCTGTAGACATTGTTAGCCAATGTTTCATATAATGATTGGATGTCAGATCTAACTTATATGCTATTTCCTTTTTCATTACTGCAGAAAATAATCGTGCAGTATCGTTGTACTAGTATCAATATTTATCAGTACTGATAAACTGTGCCTTTTTAATCACAACATAAACAAATTTTGTTTTTGAAAAAGAAATGATACCTACTTTTCTAATTTCAGGATGTCTGAAGAACCGCCAGCAAAGAAGCAGCGAACGATTGCGGAGTATTTTGTTCGCAAGAATTTGCCTGCAGCATCCCAAGACGAAACACCTGAAGACTCAAGAAGACCACCCGTGAAGGATAGGCCTACAGCTTCCCCCGACATTGAAATCCCATCACAATCCAACCCTTGTCCACAATCAGAATCCAATTTTGCACCGAATGACATAGGGCTTGCGGTTCGGTATTATGCTACATTGACTGCCGAAGATAGACATAAGTTCATGTCTCCCTGGAAACCATCATCAAGACAGGACTATCCCTTCTCCGAAAGAGGTGGTAAGACTCCGCTCAACAAAGGAGGAGTTCAACGTATTAGGCGGTTGCTTCCTAGCCACCTGGAAAGTTTTCCATGGTTAGCAGTCAGCAAAGTTCCTGGTGTTGAAGGTGCATTTTGCGTGCCATGTGTCCTATTTAAGTCTTCGTATCCTGAGGTTGGTGGCAGATCTGGGCATTGTCAATCGGCCGGTAGACTTGTACGGGTTCCTCTTACGGACTTCCACAAGCTAACCGGCAAAGATGGTGATCTTACAAAACATCAAAAAACAAATTATCATCAAAATTGTTTGGATGCAATGACTCAATTTCAAGCCACACTCAGTCGAAGGAAGGATGACATACAAATGTCATTAAGCAATGCCCATCGAAAGCAAGTGGAAAAGAATTGTGCTATACTTGCTCCCATCATTGATACCATCATAACATCTGCTCGACAGAACATTCCCTTCCGTGGACACAGAAATGAAATCGGTGCTGTAAATGCTTCTGGAATCGAGCCTGAGAAGAACGATGGAAACTTCCGCGCATTACTGAGATATCGCATAAGAGGAGGAGACCAGGTTTTGCAATCACATTCTGAGACAGCAGCTTCCAATGCAACATACATGTCACCACTCATCCAAAATGAGCTGATAACTATTGCTGGTGACCTTGCAAAAGAGTCAATCGCCTCTCGAATCAAGGCATCCAAGTTTTGGGCGATTATTTCTGACGAAACTACTGATCGGCAACAACGAGAGCAACTTGCTGTTGTCATACGCTATGTCTCCCCTGACAAATCTGGAGTTTGGAAATGCTATGAGGATCTAGTCGGCATAGTCGATCTGATTTCAGAAATAAGAGAAGACGAAGGATTATCGGCAAAAGATGAGATTAGTCTAAATGGCAAACGAATCGGTGAAACTTTGCTTAGAATTGTAAATGAACTTGGGCTTGACCTATCAGCCTGCGTCGGACAGTCATACGATGGTGCAAGTGTTCTTTCTAGTGAACGGGTTGGAGCCGCCAGTCGCTTTCAGGAAGATGCACCACATGCCTTCTACCAACATTGTGCAATGCATTGTCTGAATCTGTCAGCATCGAAGTCGATTGATGTTCCAGCCATCAGTCATGCTCAACCAGTAGTCAACGATACAATTACTTCATCTTTCCGGCAAAGTGCAAAGCGCTCTGAACTGCTGAAAACATGTATTTCATCATCTGAGAAAAAGGAAGTTGCAAAAACTAAGTTGACTGCCCTGTGCAACACACGCTTCATCGAGCGTCACACGTCGGTCATTTGTTTTCGAAGTCTAATCGAATTTGTCATAATTGAATCATTAGAAATCATGATGAGATGGAAATCCACAGATGCCAGAAAAACCGCTCTTCATCTGAGAAATTCAATTTGTCAATCTGACTTCATCGTTGCACTATTGATCCTTGAGAAGTTATCAGGACTGATGCTACCAGCAACTCGTCTGATTCAGTCAACAGGAATTGATCTAATTCAAGCCATGGACACCGTTTCTACAATGATGGATGCAATACGATGTCTCAGGTGCGAAGATGAATTCAAGAAAGTCTTCGAAGAAATAGAAGCGACGGCGTCGAGGTTGGGTGTTACCCTGGAGAAGCCACGAATACCGCATCGATCGGTCTACCGCTCAAATGCAGGTGATCCGTCTATGAGCGTTGAAGATTATTATCGCATCAACGTGTTCTATCCAGCAATTGACAGCATCATCAAAGACCTCGATCGACGATTTGGCCCAACTCAATTGCGCTCCCTGAAGCTGTCAAAACTCATACCAGCATGTATGGAATTTCAGAGTGATACGGGAGAGTTGGCATGGACAGAGTTGCGTACTGCTTTGTCAATTTACACCGACCTCTTTGACGATCCCTTAGAGGCTATTGAGATGGAATTCTTAATGTGGAGGCGCAGATGGCAGCATGCAGTTGATCGCCCCAAAACAGCAATACCCGCCTTGGACCATTGTAATGGATATCCTAACATTTCGGCGATATTGCAAATGCTCACCACCTTCCCCTTAGTGAATGCCGAAGCTGAACGAATGTTTTCCCGCTTGGAAAAGACACTCACAAAAATCAGGGCTTCTATGGAAGAGCATAGAGTAGAAGCCCTGATTTTCCTACAAGTTCATCGAGGAGACACTCCCAGCACTGACAACATGATTGACAGATTCGCAGCAACATCGGCACGCCGACTGAAATTCATAGTATGATGCACTTTGTACATGTGAACGTACGTTTTATCCCTTGTCCCGTTTTATGCATTACGACTACTGGTGCTATTTGAGTCAAACGTTTCTTTAGATTCAAAGATACGTGAATTCATTCATTTATGATTTGCGGCTGCGATATCTATGTCAGTCGTGTTTTATAGTAAAATGGGTCCAAAATACTTTCGCATACGCTTTATGCCAGGTAATATTTTTGACTATTTCCTTATATGCAAGCCTTTGACTCATCAAGCACACGCATATTCACAGGTGCTTCTCATCGCCTACTTCGTCGAAATTATCAATCATTTTTTCTAGTTTGTTTTTACCTCAGAAAATTCTGTGATTGCCTTTTTACTTCAACTTATCATACGACATAATCATCGATCAACATATTGTAATTTTTGAAGATTCTATTGTTATTTACATGAACATATCGAATCTTGTGCCGTTCTGAAAAATACAATGGTTCAAGCATGTGATGTTCTCTCGTCTATCTAATATTTTGGTTCATTTCAATTACATGTATACATGTACATGCAGTTGTCAGGCTCAGACAAAGGGCTCCGTTTTCGAATATTTGATACTGTTTGAGTCGTAAATTAGGCTATAAGTAGGCCTGTACCTACTACATTTTGGAAACTTAGGCTTAAAAACGGTGTGAATTTCTCATTTGGTGAATTAATATCATGTGATTACGATACAGATAAATAATGTCGTAGCCTATCTCGTTTTGAGGATATCACTAATAAAATCGATCAAGCATACATGCACATGTACATTGTAGCTGCATACCGTGCATACCGATATGCGAAAGGCTAGGGATTCACTCATAGGTACAGCTCAGCCTAGGCCAACCTAAACTAAAATCCTGGATACGCCTACGATCGAGTTGCCAATCTAACAAATATTGTCTCTCCAAGACAGTCATGACATGGACAATCTGAAGAGTAATATCATTTCCTTCTGCTTTGCTATCATGATCAGTCAATCCCGTTGTAATTTCTTCAAAACTGCATAAATGTGTATATCTCACATTTTGAAACAATTCCGACTGTATCTCCCTTGAGTTCATTTAATAAAATCGAAAGTGTTTACACATTGGAGATTTAATAAATGCGGAGTTACCTACACCCTCTACTAGTAGGCCTTCCTTAAGGCTATCTGTAATTTAATCTACCTAGGCCACAAATGCCAACAATTATAAAAATTGCAATGCCATCGTCTTTTGATTTTGCTGCCACACTGTAAACTGTAGGGCACTAACATAGTCACGAAGCCGAAATTTCGTGCCAGTCAGTGCATCGGAGGCACTAGTAGGCGCCACTAGGCACTAAAAGGCACCAAACCATTATATTTGTTCATCCAATGAAATCGAAGGAAAAATCAGTGGGCAGGAACTCGGCACTATGAACTTCGTGCCTTGTGTTGGTTAGAATTGATGCCTAAATTTCGTGCCCTAGAGTTTACAGTGACTTTTGGGAATAAATTGTAGACATGAAATGTATATGAGAACTGAAACCCTTTTTTCTGTTGCAGGCCTACAATTTCTTATTTGGAAGCTCGAACTCTAATTGAACATCAGCAGTTACTTCGCATATATAGGCCTACCTACTTTCAATATTATATGTTGTACTGAAAAAGGCTAATTAACCATAGTAGTATTTGCAGTTCAGTTAAAATCTTATTCTCATCTGTAAATATAGAAGTCGGAAATCAGAAGTCAAACGTTTATTTCAAAGTGATGAAAATATATCTCATTCAAATATTACAATACTAATTTTTTTCCGCAGACTTTCGGAGTAATTCAGGCGTTACACCTGCAACCCATGATATAGATTCTAGGACATCACTTTTTCCCAAAGAAACTCCACAAATTTATTATACATGGTCCAAAAAACACGACAATAAATCAGCGTCTATATAAGTTGAAGTATTAAAATGACTGAGACTTTGCATAGGTAACAAATCATATTATCAAAGACAATAAAATAATTCAAGAAATGCAACTCCTTTCAGATCAATTGCAGGAAAAATTCACAACGCTTAATGAATCATATCACCATGGACGGAAAATGAGAAGTCAATCATGACGAACTCCTGCTTACAATTAAGAAAAGTTTTTGATTGGAAGGGGCAAGTTGAAGGCCATATGAAAATTATAGTTTTCACATTTTACAGTTCGATAAAACGAACAGTCATCTATGTGAGATAAATCTGAATACAGAGAAATCATTAACCACAGAAGTTAAAAGCATAATTTATAGCACATTACATAAAAAATTGTTTAAAATTTGTCACCATTATGATTAAAGGCATCATATACTTTCATAAGCTTATATTCATAAAATACACTCTTGATCATTTTTCCGGAACTTTCAAGCCCAGCTATGTAGAGATGTATACACTCATACTAGCATAAATTCATGCATCACAGAATTAAACATATTTTCAATTTACTAGAGATGAGGTAGTTTAAACAAACGACGGCACATCGCGGAACTTGGTAAATTCTTGTTACCTTTTCTGTTGTGATTTATTTGAAATGCTTTGCACTTTGTCAATTGTCTCACCATGTTCAGTATTGAGGCAGTTATGGATTATTATTATTCCCTATTTGTGCAGCGGTAAAATCCTGTTACACAGTTGACTGTATTGCAGTTTTCATTCCGTGCAATACATGCACACCGAATGAATCAGATGGAAAAAACCGTAAATTGTCGGATACATGAAATGTGAATTTCTTGTTTCAATATCCATGTATTGCTTTATGTTTTTAGACCTTCAGTCTGACATAGTGATCATATTTGACATTAAGTCCCACCCCGTATACAAGTACATCAATTGGGGATTATGTCTCATAACTTTGTAATCAATGCAAATGTGCATGAAATAATATGAAATTGAATATTCTCTCTAATACGTCTCAACTATTTGTTGTGATCCAGGAACGAGCAGAATTTATGCATTCATCTGCTTTTGAGCTGCGGACTTAATTTGAGTTTAAATATCTCATAAAAATGCAATCAATTTTTTGCTGCAAGAGCATGAGGAAACTATTTACCATTCGACACTGGTTTTATCACTCCCTGGGTGATGAATCTTTCAATGAAAGTATGTGATGAACTTTGTATCACATCCTCAACATGTACCCAATAAACATCAAAAACGATTCGATTAAAAGTATTGGATACATTTCCACTTGCTCCGTTTACAAATGCGACAGATTCTCCATGAAATGATCTTGCTTCATGTGAAATACAGCAATCGCTCGTCGCTATATAACAACTCTGTGTAGAACAACAAACTGCTTATGCTAGCACAAGCTAGAAAATCGCTGGGAATTCGTACATGTGCAACAATTTGAAATTCCTCTTGGAATAATACTTCCTTCACAACAAAAAAATCACAGCAGATTTCAAATGCTGTCAAAACGCTTAAAATTGAAAATAGCCACAACTGCAAACTTTACAATTACATTGTACATGCTAGCATTTTGACTTTCAATTTGCTCTTTATCTGCTATTGATATCTGAATGGAGATTTAGTTTTCGCACGAATGATTCCTTTCTCGTGTTCTCATTTGGAGACAGTGTAATCACAAATATTGCCTTAAAACATAAATTTACCATCTTTATTACCTATTATACATGCCAAGCAGCGCTTAGCATCTCTTCTTCCTTGTAAGTGGCTAGACGCTCAAAATTTGTTGATTGGCTACATTCTGGCGTCTTTGAAAACTGACGAAAAAAGTGGAAATTAACCAATATTTCTTATGGATTTATGGAAACGTTATCAAAAATAGTATAATAATAAAAGAAGACCCACACAATCTTAAAAAATACGAGTCTCTGAGAATGCATCATAGGAACATCGAGGACCTCAGTCAAAACTTCCAAATGAACTGCAAGAGCTGAAACTTCCACCTAAAGCTGCTCCTACCATAGCACCCATTGCCAGACCTGAAAGAGAAATTTACTATTAGGATAAAAGGAGCACATAATTCCGTGAACGTAAATTCAATAAATAATCGAAGTTTCAAATATTCGTTAAGCTATCATCAATCACAGAAAATGAATTTGTGAACAGACTTGGAGCTGATACCTTGATACTTGAACCTTCTTCAAGTAATCGCATTGGTACTTTGAACTTTCTGAAAAATTCATTTCTGAATAATGTTTTCGCATTTAGATTAAAGATAGAATATTTTTTCTATTTGTACTTTGTACTTTCTGATGAAGGTTTTGCACATGAACGCATATTTTCATGTGTAATTTGACCTTCAAAAATATGGGTTTCTGTATGTACCATTTGAACTTAAGAAATATGTACAGCATTTGCCTTAACTGGCTCGCTCTTAAATTGTCTTCTATGCTTTCAAGGAGTGACTTAAATTTGTTGACACATCTTCGCTTGAACCATTTATAATTGACTTCAGATAGCCTGGAACCCCAGATTCTGATGGTCTAAAGTACATGAAAATCACTATGGTCTATCACTTATTTTATCCATGTCATTCATAGAACACCCAAAAAATATATTTCATGATGCAAAGGATTGGCTTTGTAGAGATATGACTTTGTATTTGAAATTATAATACATTTCAAAAAAACTCAAAACACTTTCTTGGTTCAAGAAATTTTCAAAACTAAATTATTCTCTCCCGAACTGTTTATGTTTTTTAGACCCTTTCTCAAGGCACTCACTCACTCCCGGTGCCCTATCCGATGCGGACGTTGGCGATCATGGTTCTCCATCTTTCTCGATTATTCGTTGATCGAATTGCTTCGGCTTCTCCGGTCTGTAGCCAGTTGGAGAGACTACGGATATAGGTGAGCCTTGGTCTCCCTCTTGCTCGTCGTCCATTTAGCTTTTCTGTTATGGCGATGTTCTCCATTTGTCCTTTTCTCATCACGTACCCGAAGAACTTGGCTTGCCGTACTCTTACATTGTGTAGTACACTGCGCCTTGCACTGCACCGACGCAAACCTCATCGTTTGGGACATGCTGGGTCCAAGATATTCTTAGTATAATACAGTAATTTTTGCAATTACTGTAATGCAGTCAATTTTGCAGTCAACTGCCTTGAGAAAGGGTCAGGACCCGAAATGTTGGCAACTCTGTACCTAAACTTTATTTTTCTTTTTATTGTGGCATAGACAGTTTGGGAGAGAATAATTTAGTTTTGAAAATTTCTTGAATATGGTCCTCCCGCCCATTGCCATAACTTTCTTGGGTATTTGTATATTTCGTATTTTAGAATTTCTGTAAAAACATATTTGAACTTGCTGTATCTGCATTTTTCAAATTCCAAAAAACGGTATTTGCATTTTTTTACAATCTGAAATAAAAGCGTTACGCCGAAGCGTCGTGCAGTTGTGAAGTAGCAGCATCCGTGGAAAATTCCTTTCAAAAATTTCCTTTTGGAAAATGTTTTCATTTTCAAAAATTAGATCTGCATGATTATTAACAGCGGATCTCCGTAGAGGTGAATCTAGATCCCTGTGCGGAGATTTTCCTCTCGGCAATTGGAAACGTTGCAGGCCTGTCGATTTAAAACTAACGAATTCTCTATTTATATGATTCTCTTCATCTCTTTTTAGCTGATTATGATATGAACTCGGGAAAGAAAAAGGAAGATAGATCGAGACGAAACATTGACGAGAGGAAGGGAGGAGAAGGATGGAAGTAAAGGAGAGCGAGAAAGCGGAAAAGAAAGGTTATGCATTATGTTTCCTGTTACTATGGCTTCTGTCGCGATTCTTCCTCCTCACACGTCCTTTTTGCTCCTGGACTTGTACTGGTACTTATCACTGGCTAATAATCAAACAATTGTCACGATCAACAGATCATACATCCCAAATATACAGGGCATAGCTGCAACTTTAAGTAGGGAGTTCTGTCGATGTTGAGAGATGTGAACTAGACCTGTTGATAATTCCTGATATTGAATGAAATGGGGGCCATTCATGTCTGTTCCCATTTTTCAACTAAGGATGCAACTTTACAGATTACACCAAGTATTTTGATAAACAAAATATTCCAAAAAAGCACTGTTTTTTTTAGCCGTAACTTCTTTTGTCACTAAAATTATTCACACGGGTCGACCGGTTTCAGCACTCAGTTCTCTTTTCAAGACCCAACCAAAAGTAAACACTTGCAATGGCTCAAGCAATTCACATAATTAAGTTAACACGATAATCACTCACACCAGTTCCTCTTTTGCGATTGATTTTAGGCTTCAAATTGAAAAAGGAAATGCTATTTTGGAATTTTGTTTTTAAAATACTTGAAATGAAGAACCTCCCGTGCGCCACCATTAATTTCAACAGAATACAGTCAGCAGATCAAATGATACCTGGTTGGACAATCGTGGCATAATTCATACTCCATTGTTGTCACTCGATCAGTAATCCGAAGAGATCATGGATAACTGCATGCGACAAAATATTCGACATCATAGAATGAATCAGTTTATTTTCAATCATAAGATCTCAGTTAGATTCACTTATGAGCGTAGTCCAGAGCGTGGACCGTAGAGCGCACTCACTACATGTAGACCATGTCAAAAATAGCCTCTGGCTTTCTCAGGAATAAAAAAAAACAAAATTTCTAATATATCAAGCTTTCGTATTCCTTCGACAGGGTATTCAATAGAATGCACAGATGTTTTACAGCCGTAAATCAATATTCAAAATTATTACTTAGATATTTCGAACAGCTCATCAACTACAGACAAAGATTTGATATAGTGTATAATATCCAGGAATGGTCAAGCAATTACGTACTTTATATGTAGACCATAACTGCGCTTTCTAAAAGCCCGATTGATTTTATTCACGGGAAAAATTTGAATTAATAACATTGGTTCATGAAGAAATTTTGGTTGAAGTGCCAGATGAAAAACATAACAATAGCCAGTAACACCTTCTTAGGGAGTGAACCATCCGTGACTTGCAATATCACACGGTCACAATTTCACTAAATACACTAACAAGACTAAATCATTTGAAAGAACAGAACGTTCAGTCTAATGCGCCACGGTCAGTGTCTACTTCAAGGATTTATGCGTCCATTCAGTTCAATCTGCGAGGTCAGATCACTGTTGTAAGACTTATAATACAACAAAATCAGAGTAACATTTCAAGAGACAGACTTTAGATTATACATAACTGAAATCAGTCGTTGTTAATAGACAAAATATTACCTAATTTTCAGAATAATTGTGATGACATTGTTCTCCATGGAATCATTATTTGCAGATTGACATACAACGGATGATGTAATCCAATCGACGTGATCTGTGACTGTGAAAGTCATGAGCTATGATGAACCGCTAGAATTAATTACCCTAATTGGATAAGGACTAATGACACACAATAACAATACACATACGCCAGGCGCCTGTCCTTACAAGAAAGGGTTGCAATCAGACAACGTCATGGAAGCAAAAGTCATGAAATCAAGCAAGATTAGAAAACTTTCTCATTGAAACAAAAAAAAGAAACCAACAACAAATTTAATTTATTGTTCTGATGCATTCAATGATGGAGTGAGCAGTGTTGAGATTCTGAGGCAGGACAAAAAACACGCGCACGCATATCTGATTACTGATGCTCCGTAATAAGAATTAGGACCATCAATATTTCAGTGAAGACGATGATTTCCAACAACGCCTCTGACTGCATCCGAATGCAGTCAGCTACCTCAAAGAGAAGATGGGATCACTAGGTTTTGATTCTTTACATAGGACAAAAATACGCGCACATGTTTATCAATTCCTGACACAAGGTATCAAGGATTTTCATACTCTTACATTCTGCGATATTTTGAGACGAATTCGACATAGGGTAATCCCGGAGTGTACGGGCGTAAACTCAAAAAATAAAAATTTCGTTGTATTAACATACTGTTGGTCATTTGACTATCCACTAAGTGCTATCGCCCGTGAAGCTTCGTGCGACGAAACTAAAACTGCTATCGACTGGGAAAATTTTTGTCGCGAAGCCTGTGAACAATTTTTAGAGCAGAATCCTACAGATGGTGGATTCGACGATAACGGTGAGCCATTGGTAGTAGAAGTAGACGAGAGTAAGTATTATCATAGAAAATACCACAGAGGGCAATGGCGCGAAGGCCACTGGGTGTTCGAAGGAATAGAGCGTGGTTCGCGAAAATGTTTTGTCGTTCCCGATCGCACTGAACAGACTCTACGAAACGTTACTCTCAGGTGGATATTACCCGGAACTCACATAATTAGCGACGGCTGGCGAGCTTACGCCAACATCGATACTTGGGCAAATGGTGTGTATACCCATAGTGTAATCGTTCACCAACAACATTTTGTTGATCCTGGAGACGACAATATTCATACTCAAAACATTGAGAATATGTGGATGTTAGCGAAACGAAAGTTACGTCGTCAGTTCAGAACGTCCGACGCTCTATTTCCGTCTTACCTGCATGAATTTGTTTGGAGACAATCAATAGCAGATAAGAAGTTTTTCCAGCATTTTCTTACTGTAATTGGTAATATTTACCCACTGTAATGTAATAATATAAAAAATTGCGGAAATTTCTATTTTTTGAGTTTACGCCCGTACACTCCGGGATAACCGACATAGCTGTACGATAAGGGAAAGTTCTTTGGTTCATTGGACAAGCTGAGCTGTCATCCGTTCAAATCAAAAATTCTTATCTGCAAAAATGCCACATTGACCTCGGTATGGTTGCCAAGTCCAACCGAATTAGCCGCAACATCGACAAAATGGATATTTACAAACTGTAACTATGACGAATAAGCCCCCGAAAACAATTTCAATCTAACAATTTCTAACGATGTTCAAGTCTACGTGAATTTCAGGTGAATTCCCAAACGTGTTCTCAAACGGCAGATAATTTGGAGCAGGTTGAGCTTGATCATCTCATCTAAGTATTCATTGTCTACTCCAGTGGTGGGCAACCAAGTTGGGACGGAAGGCCACCAATTTTAGAAGTCAGAAATAGGCGTGTTGAAAATTCCTTATTTGAGTACTTTTGAGCGTAATTTTAAGGATTGCTGTACTATACATAGTGGTAGTACATGACATAATTGTATTTGTAAATGTATGCAGCAACAATGTATCCTACTAAGCTGTTGTTTTTTAAGGAACTGTATTTTAAATTCTTAAATCTATATGAATAATGAAATCTGAATAGGCCAAGCTCTTTTGTTCTTCTAAAAGATGGCAACATTATGTGCCATATTACCTCATTGCAATATTACCTTATTTCATCGAAAAATGACGGTCTATCACAATACATGGTATATAATCTAAAAGACGGTCTTTAGTACATCTATCCGCCGACATGCCGCACAATGTAAAATAGCATAAATAAATATTGGTTAAACTGCTGTACATGCACCTAAGTGCACATAGGCTTGCATCACCCAAACATACACGGCTTTCGGAAACCACGCTTAGGCTACCCTAGCGATGCGACAATGTGGTCCGGCAGCCAGAACGAGTTTCTGCAGGGAACGAGGCCGAAAATGAGACTTTCACAGAATGATGTACACCCTACGCCTACTACGAATTCGCGCGGCTGCCGAGTTCTAGTGAGTTCCTCTTCTTGTCAGACAGGTTCAAAGAAAAACATATGTTATTTCAATGGGACACAGATTGCAGTTTTTGGCTAAGATGAAATTTTGTATGTTTTCTCTGATTAAACGAAAAGTACTAAGCCCAGAGTCATAATTTTTGGCATGGAATGTCTTCAGGTCATTTCCTTTCATGTTCATGTACCCCTATCTATAAAGCTAAGCAGATTTCGATTTAGCCAGCCTCTTAATGTCGGCAAACACAAACATTGTGAGCTACTTCATCCACATTCATCCGCATTCTCACATAAATTGTTGATTAGATGCATGATAAAAGTACATGCACATCATAGGAAATGACTTGAAGACATCCCATGCCAAAAATTATGACTATGGGCTTAGTACTTTTCGTTTAATCAGAGAAAACATACAAAATTTCATCTTAGCCAAAAACTGCAATCTGTGTCCCATTGAAATAACATATGTGTTCAATAAGTCACGTGGCTACAATCTGCAACGAAGAAAAGGTTATTTAAATACTACGTATGAACAATTAAACAATAGGTAATGTTAGTTAAATATCTTTAAGAAATAAGAGCTAACATTATAACCTAATGTTCGGTTAAGCAATGGATTGCTACTAAAAATTTTTATAGATTCAACAATACTAATCTCAAAGTCCGAGTTTCCACGGTAAATGATTTTAAAGCAATCATTGTAGTTACGAAAACAATGGTTACATTGTTCTATGTGTTTTGCAATGGCACTATTGCCACTTAAGTGTTCAAGTTTACGTTGATGCATGTGTTTGAACGTGAAGCATTAAGGTATGGTTTAAAAAATCCTATTGCTCCTAGACACCTTGATTTAGATAAAATGAAATATGAACTAGAAAGATCAATTTGTGGCGTACCACGCAATGATCCTAACTGGACCAAAGAAATAAAATTAGATATAATACACTCACTGAAGGAATTCGAAGATAATTGCAATGACACTTTGAAAAGTAAACGTAACCGTATGTTACACATGACTTTAAATAGACTATCTAAGATTCGTAACTTAAAGATTTGTTCTTTTGATAAAGGTCAAGGTATCGTGCTTGTAGATACTGATGACTATAATCATAAACTTAATGGGATATTGAGTGATTCTTCTAAATTTAAAATAATTCCTGTGCCTAATGATATTAAAAAACATCCTGTTTGTATCGAGGAAAATAAATTATCTCGCTATCTCAATAAATATGTAAAAAATAAAGTTGATGACAGCGTTTATAAGGACATACTGCCTTTTGGTAGTAACATAGCACGTATCTATGTTACCGTAAAAGTACATAAGAACAACTACCCTGTTCGACCGATAGTTAGTACTATTGGTGCTGCTAATTATAAATTAGCTAAATACTTAGACAATTTAATTAAACCACATATCAATGATGACTTTATGTTGAAATCAACTAATGATTTCATTAGTGTATTAGATGATGTTAAACATAAAATAAACCGTCATAGCACCCTTGTGAGCTTTGAGGTCGAAAACTTGTTTACCAACGTACCCGTAACTGAAGCAATCAACATTGCAACTAAATTAGTGTACTCACCTAGTACTGCCAATAAACCGAAGTACGAAGAAAAAGTATTTAAAGACTTATTAAAATTTGCCACGTCTGGTTGCTTTCTTATGAATGACACCGTATACCAACAGGTGGATGGTGTAAGTATGGGTAGCCCGTTGGGTCCAACCCTCGCTAACGTCTTCTTAGCTAATCTAGAACATAAATGGCAGGACTTGACTTTCTCTCCTGTTGTGTATCGTCGTTATGTGGATGATATCATAGCTGTATTTAACAATTAACAACACATAGATGTATTCCATAATTTTCTGAACATTCAGCACAGTAACTTGCACTTTACATCAGAAGTGGGTAATAAAGAATTACATTTTCTGGATGTCCTTCTGAAAATTGATGAGGACAATGTACTTACTAAGATTTATCGTAAACCTACCTTTACAGGCCTTTTACTGAATTTCAATGCTTTATGTCCTCGCAATTGGAAAAACACACTAGTATTAGGCATGCTTCATCGTGCTTACAATGTATCCACCAATTGGAATCTATTCCATAATGAATGTAGTAAAATTACCAATATCTTAAGTAGAAATGGCTATCCATTGCAATTAATTCAATCAACAACTAACAAATTTATAGGTCGTAAATTAAACAATTCTTCACGCGTAACAATTGATAATGACTTCAATAAAATAATCAAAATCCCCTTCGTGGGTTATGCATCACAGAAATTTAGTAATAAGTTAGTAAAAATATTTCGTAAACTTAACTTGGAATGCAAGGTTGTTATGACCTCGTTCAAAACTGGAAGATATTTCTCCCTTAAAAGTAAGTTAGGTCCAGACATGCAATCGCGTCTTGTCTATTGCTTTCAATGTCAGGTTGATCCTGATTGCCAATATATTGGCAAAGCCAAAAGACGTCTGCATCAACGTAAACTTGAACACTTAAGTGGCAATAGTGCCATTGCAAAACACATAGAACAATGTAACCAATGTTTTCGTAACTACAATGATTGCTTTAAAATCATTTACCGTGGAAACTCGGACTTTGAGATTAGTATTGTTGAATCTATAAAAATTTTTAGTAGCAATCCATTGCTTAACCGAACATTAGGTTATAATGTTAGCTCTTATTTCTTAAAGATATTTAACTAACATTACCTATTGTTTAATTGTTCATACGTAGTATTTAAATAACCTTTTCTTCGTTGCAGATTGTAACCACGTGACTTATTGAACACATATTGACTGAATAGATCTCCACCGTCTAAACATTTGAAATAACATATGTTTTTCTTTGATCATGTCTGACAAGAAGAAAAACTCACTAGAACTCGGCAGACGCGCGAATTCGTAGTAGGCATAGGGTGTACATCATTCTGTGAAAGTCTCATTTTTGGCCTCGTTCACTGCAGAAACTCGTTCTGGCTGCCGGACTAATGCCATTCTAGGACAAAATTGGTGCAGTATAGTACAAATAAAGTCCAGACAGAATATTATTACCGGTCTTGCCTTCACTTCGGATTTCTAACATATGTTGCATTTCTTCAATATCCACAGTGATTTTTACATAAAATTGGACAATATACAGTGTACTGGGCTTTGGCATTTTTTGTCACGTACTCTAAGGATCTCTATGATAACATAAGTTTGTCTATAATAATTTCTTCTACATTGCCGAACAATGCTGTTTCTTACAGATTTCTTCTATAATAGTACATCATCACAAAAAGTAAAACTAAAAAACCAATCGGACAAAAAACACGCTTGCACGCGCAAATTATCGAAAACGCGCGCGAATCGCAACACTGGGAGTGAGGAATATTGATTTTACGGTATCAATGATCTCAACAAGAAGTGTTCAACTGGAGATCATTGATGTTCTCTTACCTCCAACCAGCATCATAGCACCATCTCCGCTTGATCTTCGTGACCGATCTTTGACAATCACAGTGGTTTGTGTCACTGGTTGTGAGTACGCAGGCTGTGGCTGAGTAGGATAAGCTCGAGGCTGAGCAGGATAAGCAGGAGGTGCAGAAGGAACCGGTTGGACTGAATAGTTTGGGGGCGGATATGAGGGTTGCGGTGGCGGATATGCAGGATCACCTTGTGGTGCCATTGGTTGGCCGTAGCCAGGGTTGGCTTGGTAGTAACCTTGTTGCGGTTGACCGTAGCTCATCTGCTGTGGTTGGTTGGCGTATTGTTGCTGCATAGGCGGTGCTGTAGGGTAGGCGCCAATCACCGGTTGCTGAGATTGTGTTTGTGGGGTGGGATCACGAAATCGCCGAGACGGTGCTGATGAGAAAGACCAATTAAATGTTTTATCCCTCGGAAAACAGAATCTAATGAGAGTTTACAAAGTATGACTGCACGAACTACTAAGAGTTTGCAAATCGACCGTGCTTTGATCTGCCAGAGATCGATGACATTAGGATATACATGTATGCAACGAACTTAATTGTAATATACAACAGTATCTCAAAATCAATTAAATGATGTCACTTGCGCCTCGCATTTAGCAAACTTTCAAATCGCACTGTGTGGTGTCTGAACGCTAATGAAATAGAACAGATCTCACTGGTTTCCTACAATTGAATTATAATTGAGTTTGAGTTGAAACACGCTGGCTGGTTTTACTAAAACATCCTCGTGACCTCTGCACGTGAGCTATTCCTCACAAATTGCACGCATATTGGAGTCACGACTGCCAGTCGCACAAAGTAAAAGTCATTTCCTCGCCTGGTCTTCTGGCGCTTCCAATTTGCCGAATTTCACGGAATAACTTTGCATCATCTCATCTCAGTCAAGTCAGCTCCTTTGCATTTTCCTCAATATTACTTCTTATGTGAATCTATGTCAAAAGATTAAAAACCGTCATCGTTCTCGTCAAAATCCTCAAAATTATTATGCAATACCGACGATTTCCCAAAATTTATCAAAACATTGTTCCTCACCTACTCCGGAGCCAAGACGCATATGATCAAGCGTCCTCTACAACTTAAAACCTTCAAAAGTCATCGAAGTCATTTCCAATCTGTCTTTTTCGAGAGAAACGGTTAGCGGTGAAAGCCGGGAGTGCTTTACTTCTTGAACTGAATATCTTCTAAATGGGCAAGCTCAAAGAGCAAATATAAAAATTATTTTCAGCAAAAATGTCATGACAGGTGGTATGCCTCATGATTTAGTCGTTTCACCTTGCCTTTTCATTTACTTTATGTCTGCCTTGTCATATATACATGTCCTGACTGTAGATAAATGAAGTAAGCCCATGACACCAACATCATTCTCAAAATCAAGGCCGATGATTGGGCAATTTCTACTATATTTGACAAGACAAGATAAGCTTTCAAGATAGATCATTACAAGCGTCTCCAACCGACGAGTGCAGCGTCTCCACAGGAAACGGATTGGAGAACTTCCAGAGTAGCTCCAATAGACAAATGGAGCGGAGCGTCTCCAACCGGTGAATGTAACGGATTGGTCCTCCACAACAGCTCCTGTAGACAATTGGAGCAGACCGCCTCTGACTGACAGATGTGAGCTGGGCGTTCCAAACGATAAACATAATGGAGGACCTCCATCGGCGGAATGGAGTGGAATGAAGGAATTGCAAAGATGTGTTGGACAGGCCTGTGATTAGCCTATGAGAAAAATTGAGGATTCTTTTGCAAAAATTTGAGGAATGGAAACGGAGCCTAGTATGATAATTGCAAGAAAAACTACAAATTTTAGCACGGATTTTGGGCCAAACTTCAAGTCATGAAAGTCACAACGAAGAAGGCAACCCCAGGGTTGACCAAACCACACTCCACCACACTTTTTGAAGTTGTGTATATTACAAAGGGATATTGACTTGGTTATAATCACTTCCCGCGTTATTACGAATTTAATTTGTTGCCTCAAGTATTATCTGCTTAGAATGTGACGAACAGAGAATGTCAGATCAAGCTGCTGATATCGCTGTGCTTTACGTTATCGTCTCCAATTCAATGATGCGTGTCAGATTTGGATACTGTAATTTTTTGAATGTAGGATATATCCTCAACCACATGCATTTGGGGCTTTGCAACGATTAATGTTTACGGACTTTAGACAAATTTGGGAGGAGAGTAACCCATAAGGATGAAAGCTTAAAATCGTTCACGGAATGTTTGACTTAAAAAAGTCGTAATTTATTATGAAGGCATAGCATATTAGTTAATTAATTATGAAGATACGCCATATTACACACTAATTTATTAATATTATATTATACTGCATAAGTTTTGGTGGCTCTAGTTTGTTAGCGCTTGATCATATCGCTCCGATCTACATTCAAATGAACATGAATTCTCTCATAAAACACAAAACAAGTGTCGGGAACTGGCCTGACGTTAAGTTGTTGGTCTCATCTAGGCAAAAAGTGAAAGATTATCACCTCTATTCGCATGAAGTTGCGCAGAGATATTGACATCCACATCTTGAAGTGGACCCCAGGGTTGAAATTCTACCAAACCAGTACTATGTGGTTCAATGTCTTAATTAATCTGAGTTCCGCATACAACGATAAGCAATGTGTGCACTAATTCCACACCAACCTGTGTTCAGCAAATTGTGAAAACGATCTATACGTGAATAATTCATCCAGGATAAATGTCGGTCAGCAGACCCTGGAAAATGTAGCTGCAAGACTCATGAGATAGCAGAGCTTCATGCGCTTCCAACCCCCGCACGCTAGTGACCAGGAGGTAGATAGACGCCTAATTTAGGTACCAAAGCTCCGCTTTATCGTCGGTGTGTTCATGTTCAGAGGAAATAAAATGGAAGAGAGTGAGTGAAACAAACGCTTCAGTAAGGCAGAGCACAATCAAATGAATCCAAGCTGGGCTAAAAATATATATTGCTATCATAGAGGATATAGAAGATCGAATATCCATAAGTTCTTTTAAGAAGGTACAGCATTGCATTTGCACCCTATAGTCGCAGAGACACATATAAAGAGGTGTGAAACAGGTCAAGATAATTAATGAAAATAATTGAATAAGCATTTTATTGTTGGAATTCTAAGCATTATTATTAAGTTAGAAGTAAAAAATTGCTGACAGTGTACAAATATACAATTTCTGTAGGTTGATCGCAATGCTTCACTCATAAAATACGTGGAAGTATTGCATTAAGCAGTTCGACAGACAATAACTTCGGACAATTTCTCTGCTTAGCAAAATAAGTCCGGACGAACCGACGGAACATCAGCCCCTAAGTCCCGGAAACCGGAAACATCAACAGCCCTGTAATTTGCAGAAATGGAAACGACGTGAAACAAGATCAAAATTCAACGTAGCAAAGTGCGTCAAGGTAACAAAATTAAAAAACAAGCTAACGACTGGTTAATTTTTGATGTGCTAAATATGAAATAAAAAATATTATTTAAAAGAAAATTATTATATCCTAAAATGTCTAAAAATTTGAAAATGCTCACTAGAAGGACAAACGACGGTTCTCCTCTCCTCATGTGTAATGAATTGGCGAGTTAAGTCGTTCTTTTCAAAATTATGTTTATCACTTCTATATTGAAAAGATTCTATTTAACAGTCTGCCCATCTAGATACTAAAGAGGTAAGTCTGAGGACCGGTCTGTGTCCAATCAAAATATCAGATCTAGCTAGCACAGCGGGATTACGCTATCTAAAATCTACCAGGTGGGTAAGAGAAAATTATGAAGTTATAAATCATGAGTGATTCATGATTAACAGTATGGATGTAGGATACATGTTATAGGATTCTATCTTAGCTTCTTGATTGGAAGTTTACACATCATCAACATTCGCCAAAAAACAATACACTATCCTACATTTAGTCTGTAATGTGTCATATTTGAGGAATTTCTCATAGTTTATCTATATTTGAGGAATTTTTGAGGATTTGAGGAATAATAAACAAATTTGAGGAATCTGAGGAATTTGAGGAGTAATCACAGGCCTGGTTGGACTATGATGTTTGCAATTAATTCATCATCGATTTCATAGTGGGTTCAAAAGTTTGAATTATATTGATAGAATTATTAATTGAAATTTTCTCTTCGCCCAATTCTGTGGGAAATAATGTTTCCTTGTCACTTGAGAAAAGGGGGAGCGCCGCTCTTACCGCTCCCCCTGCCTACGTCCATGTCCCACCTCCTCCATGCAAACAGATGCACACAAATTCGTAGCATTTTGTAAAATAGACTTTGCAAGATCCTCTATAGAATATACAAGGAAGACAGGAAAGCTGGAAGAGCAATGCCACTAAGACGTCCAATTCCTAAACTACAGTACTTCGTTGACAAAAACAGCTTGAGACAAATTGGGACCTTCGAAGACTACATTGGCAGTCTTCTTCAAGCAGTTGATAATGGCTGAATCTAGAGAATACAGAAGGTGCCTTTGTATAGAGGAATAGCTATGAGCAAATATGTTAATTTAGGCACAGAAAAAGCAGTGCTCCTGTATGGAGACGTCAGTAGCCTATGTAAATCCAAGAGACCCACATCATAGAATAAGTATAATCGGAAGAGTAGCAACTCAGTTTGACTTGTTTGCCGTTTTGAGGAAATTACCACAGAATTGACTGATCATGACAGCAATACAGAAGGAATAATAGCATTTTACAAATCCTCCTTGTCATAACATTAACCGTGGAGAGGTAATGTTTGTCACATTAGCAATGGTTATCTTGTTTATTAGCTGGGGGTCACTGTTATCTTAATGCTCAGTTTTCTTTATAAGAGCATTTTCTTTAGCGTGTTCATATCACAAGCTATTACCGAGACTATAGCAGAATGAAGGAATATATTTCGATCAATAATACATAGCTTTTCCACTTCACATGATTTTGAAAATAATAATTGATGAGAACAGATAGCAAAGCAGAGAATGCCGCAACTGTGTGCTCGATACAATTTGTTTTTAAACTAATGTAATATGATCACAAGGTACTGGCAACGTGCTTATTTTCAGATATTTTGAAAAGCAATATTATAACTGAGAACTTACATCTTGCTTGCGTTGATCCACCACAGCCCATGAAGTCACTGTATTCTGAAAATAAATAAAGATATTGCATCAGTAGTCGGATTGCTGTACGATGTATTACAAGACATCACCAAGTTTAAGAAATGGGATAATAGGTATATGTTCCTGTAGGTAGAACGCTTGGATTGGACAGGGCCAAGTATTTGAAAATGCATTTCTTTGAATATTTTTACCGATATATACTCATTGACATAATTAATGAAACAAACTATCATTGGCTTGAATTGAAGTTTGTTTCATTTTTTTCTCAGGTATGATGCAATATCTCGCTTTATATGTATTACCATTCAACACATTAGAGAATGGAGAAAGATCTATGGTGGTCAAATTTCAAATTTTGATATCGATACAACTGTCACAATTGCTTTTACAAATTGAACATAAACGTGAACTGAAATCCAGCTTTTGTAAAATAAAACAGCACACGATCAGTTTACCAGAGGTATGGCTATTGGAATGATTCGTTGTGGTAGAAGTTGTGCGAGTGTTGCCGAAGAGCTGCAACTATCGAGAGTCGTTGTTTGGAGGTGTCGATGGAAAGCAGAAGGAGATGTTAAAAAGAAGAAGGGATCTGGTCGACCAAGAAAGTCTGCAGGAAGGACAGACGCACGTCTAGTTTTAGCTGCAAAGAGGAATAGATTTGTGTCAGTCCTAAAGCTAGTCGTATACTGGAAGAGTGCCTCAAATATAGACTGCAGCGTTAGAACGGCTTACCGAAGATTGCGAGAAGCTGGAATTCAATCGCTCGCGACGACCAGCTGTCCTAATTCCATTGAGTTTTGAGCACCGCAGAAGACGAGTTGCCTGGTGTGATGCCCATCGCTCATGGAATGACCATTAGTGGTAGAAAATCTTGTGGACCGATGAATCGAGATTCACTCTGGATTTCAATGACGGTCGTGTCAGAGTGCATCGTCTTCCAGGTGAACGCTTTGCCCCATGCTGTATTAAAGAACACGACAGATATGGTGGTGGAAGTGTTTTGCTGTGGGGTGGCATTTGGCATGGCGGACGAACGACAGCAGTCATCATCAAAGGCACGTTGACTGGAGAGAGGTATCTCAATGAAATTGTGCTTCCTGTTGTTCCCCCAGTGGTCAGGGTGGAGGATCTCGTCTTCCAAGACGACAACGCAAGACCACATCGCTCCTCGGCTGTCATTGACACTGTTAGGAGATTGAACATTCAAACCCTTGACTGGCCTGCACGCTCACCTGACTTGTCACCCATTGAACAAGTATGGGACGAGCTGGGGCGGCGAGTGAGAGACCGCTATTCACTTCCACCAGTGTCCCTGAAGATTCTCTCTGAAGGACTGAGAGAGCAGTGGCTTCTCCTTGAAACATCCTTCATTCAGAAACTTTGTGAATCCATGCCATCTCGGATTACTGAATGTATTGGAGCTTGAGGGGGGCACACGCGTTATTAAAGTTGAATCTGCTACATGCGTTGTTTTTCTGTGCTAGCGACTTGGTGGAGATTGTAACTAAATTATCAAGGTATCATACATACATGTAGATATAGTCAAAAAGAAAGAAGTTAAAGAAGTAAATGTTTCAAAAATGTTGTCAATGAGCATATTTTGGGACGAATCCACATCCCATCTTCAGGGTTGACAACAGTGACATATAATTTGAAATCATATCATAGCTCAACAGAGTAAACTGAGAGACTTACATGATGGATGAAGTTTAAGATCAAGCACAGGTCCCGGATCTGCGGTATTTAGAATATCGTAAGAACAAAAATTTTTTTACAGTCATCCATTTCACTCTTGCTGTTTAAATTTGGCTGTAACTTTTCGATGAAGATCGATTCTCGAAGTCTCGAATTGGCAGAGTCGTGGTCATAAGAAATTAGTTCGATTTTCCTATTTTTGTTCCCATTGTGGCACAGTTGGAGATGTTTGCACACTGATGAATGCTTGATGGTTGTGCGAGTATGTTCTTTGATGCGTATATGAAGTGGTCTGATGCAGCCGTCAAGGTAGAATTTCTGGCATTAGTTGCACATTAATTTAAACAGCAAGAGTAAAATGGATGACTATAGAAATTCTTTGTTCTTCTGATATTTTAGATATTGTAGATCTGGGTCCTGTGCATGACCTTAGACTCCATCCACTATGTAAGTCCCTGTTTACTATGTTGAGCAATGGTATGATTTCAAATTACATGTCACTATGTTGTCAATCCTGAAGATGGAATGTGGATTCGTCCCAAAAATATGTCGGTAAAATATTTAAAGAAATACATTTTCAAATACTTGACCCTACCCAATCAACAAATAAAATCAACAGATATCTACATCTAGAAATGTCTCAAGGCATTAAATAGCTGATAATGCGACATATTCGTTTACTACATCATTACATAAAGAGAAGTTAGGAAGCAAATTCTTACAGTCGAATGTCGTTCCTGAGGCATACCTCTCTGTCTTGGTGCAACCCATAGACTAATGAACTTGAAAGTTGTAGCCACTAAGTTAGTAGGGAACGCAACGCAGTCATAAGGGAGTTGCAAAAGGTGATGTCTGGAGTTTTGATATGATAGGCTATTCGCTTTGTTATTCACTCCATCAGGGTTCCACTGGCCTCCCCAGACCAAGGGCCTAGTCATGTCTATTAACCGCCGAGCACTCGGCGTTGACAGAACATTAGTGCCGATGACCAAGCGAATGACTGATAAGAAATGACCATTCCTGGAATTTTTGCTTCTCCCGGACGTAGATTTGATACACGATCGGGCCGGACACGAATATTCAAACAGATAGACCGAAGAAGCGAGTCAGTCGACCCGGAGATGTGCCCGGTAATAGATATTAATCATTTTGAATATAGGGAAGTATTTGGCTTGCATGTTAGAACTGCAACCCTGCTTTTACCGTTACCCAATACCTCCACCAGTGATAAAGGTCTGGCATCACCAATAAAATTTTGTAGTAAAAAGACGAACAATCAACTCGAATAAGTGAAAATGCGAAAAAATTAGACAAATGTACATCTTCTGAATATTTTCACTGTTTGATCAATTTTCTGGGTAGAAGTTTGACCTATTTCCGCCTACTATGTAGTCATTCTACTCATAATCGGTACTTATCTACTGATAATAGTGCTAGACAATCATCAATCACCGCCAGCAAGGCCGTGCCTGAAAAAAAGAGCTGAAGACGTGACCTGACTGGAGCCCGGTCTGGAAAATGGCCGTAAACGTGCCAAGACCGTTACCTGGAAAATGATCGGAGTCATATCTGGAACAGGGCCGAGACCATGGCCGGACCCATGCTCGGAAAATGGCCGGGTAATAGCCCTGCCCGGACCCGGCTAATAGTGCCAGATGGGATCGAATAGTAGGAGATAAGTAGACTACCAATCTGCTCATCAGATTCTGACTGAACTTATGGAAATGCACAGTTGCGAAACTCCAAAGCCTTTAAACCCCTATTAACCTATGAAGTTAAATACAACGCTCCCATTTGGTGACTTCAGCGACTGCTGGTCGTTTTGAATAGCCTTGTCGATAGCGCTGCGCAATTACTGATTCATCTCTTCCACAGTTTTATCATCTTCTCAAAGCAAATAAGAAGTGCATTTCTGCGAAAATTCACCCGATAGTCTAAAAAGCGAATGTTCTTCAGAAGACATTTGTTTGGATCTTAACTCCATCTTTGACACCCTGATTAAAACGGTAGCCGCTCATTTGGAAAACAGTGCTGAATCCATGCAGTTCTGATATCACATCAATGCATCCGTCAATTCGGGTTGATACTACAGAGGAATTTGTAACGTCATTAACCGACTTCAGAATACAAATTGCTGCAACAATCGTCTCCCAATCGTCCAATTGTATGCCAAAAGAAGGCAACAATGCATCTGATCAAAAGACATTCCTGAATTGTGGAAAAATGAAGAATGACTGACAATTCAGATGCAGTTATCGACTCAGTCATCCAAGATTCGCAAAATTGGACAAGCAGCAGTTTCTGATGATTCTGCTTCTACCAATGAAGAATCTCACATTTCAGCTAATAAACTTTCACATGTTTGAACAAAATGTCAGGTTTCTAACAAACGCAAGCGAGAAATTCAATGTAGCCAATGCGATAATCGGTATCATTTAACTTGCATCAACATTACTCGAGCTCAGGCCAAAACAGAGACTCATTGGTCATGTTCAGATTGCAGGGTTGGTTCCATTCATTCGCCAAGTAACCAGGTACTGAATTTAGAGAGTCGAAATTTTCATATTGGAAATTTTCTGGCCTCTTTAAAGCAGTCAGTCAAAGCAATATCAAGAATTCCGAAAGGTGCCAGAATCCCAGTGGCTTCTGTTTTGACTTCTCTTATTACAGGTGCTGTTGACAGCGCATCTCCTACATCATGGGATAAGCTGTTGCTTTCCCATATTTCAGCTTAGCTACCTCATCAAAATCTGATTCACGTTCCTCCTTAACAAGCAAAATATAGAAGCAGACATCAGACTTCATGATCGGAGAAAAGTGGGACTTTCATTCGCAGCCCTAAACAGCGCATCAAAGATCAAGAAACAGCTCCATCAATATCAAAGGTATCGTCAGTACCAAGCTGATTGATGATGATATCAAAGGTGCTATCAGAATTTTCACATCTCAAGATACCATCGCGTCATTTTCTGAGGAAGTCGTAAGTTGCCTTGCAATCAAAACATCCTCCATCTCCGCCTGATTCCAACATTCCCCTCAAAACTGATGACATGTTTTATGCATCTTGTGACATAAAAGACAAAGATTTAAAAGAAGTACTGCTTACTTTTAAAAAGGTAGTGCAGGAGGCCTTGATGGTTTGCGACCTTCTCATTTAGTTGATTTAACTAGTTTAAAAGCAGGAGATGCAGGTGCCGGCTTGATTAAAGCTTTGATAAACCTTGTGAACTTGGCACTAAAAGGTGAGATTCCTGAGTTCGTTAGAACTATGTTTCATGGAACTTCACTTATTGCTCTAAAGAAAAGAGATGGTGGAATCAGACCTATTGCAATTAGTTGCACTTATCGTCGCCTGATCGCGAAGGCATCCCTGAAGCCCATGTCATCAGAAATTGGTTCCTATTTGAGACCTCATCAATTCGGATTCGGTAGATCGGGTGGTTGCGAAGATATTGCACATAGTGCTGGACTTTTCTCCAAAAACGACTGTAAGCACAAGTTTCTTTTGAAAATGGATATAAAAAATGCTTTTAAAAAGTTTTTAAAATATGAAAACGTCGCAAAAATCAAAAATGATTTAATTATTTAATCTCTACCGGTTTCAATTGGCAACAAGATGACAGAGATTGACCAATATTCATCAAGAGAAATATAAAAAGTGGAAAAAGCATATAAAAAATGCTTTCAATTCTATCCGTCGAATAAGTTTCTTTCAGCAATAAAGTAAAATTACCCATCTGTGTGTCGCTTCTTATGGCAAGCAAATTCACAAGATTCAGATCTATATTTTGAAAAATCAATTATTAAATCTGGCACGGGAGTTCAACAAGGAGCTTCTTGGGGTCCAGCCATTATTGCCATTGGAATTCATGACATCATCAAGGACATTTCGTCTGAATACAGTACTTGTTATTTGGATGATGGCCGTTGGGTGGTGAAGCACAGAGTATGATAAGTGATTTGAACCTTTTAGTTCCTCGTTTAAAGGAGCTCGGTTTAGAGGTGAATTCGGCAAAATGTGAAATTATCCCTCTGTGTCAGGATTATGATGAAGAAAAACTTAAGTGCTTTCAAAAGTCTGCTGCCAGGGTTGCGTGTTATTGAAATAAGAGATCTGATTTTGCTAGGCTGTCCGATTACAAAATCTGCAATGGATGATATACTTTTTTAAAAGGATTGATGATTTAAATTTTTTCATAGACAGGCTAGCGAAAATTGATTGACATTCGGCTTTTTCCTTTTACGTCACTGCTTTTGGATTCCGAAGCTTCAATACATTATGCGTACTTCTCCCGTGCTTGAATCAGACTATTTTCTTTCGAAAGTCGATGATTTACTTCGCCGTGGAATGTCCAAATTAATGAACATCGATTTCGATGAGAATAGCTGGAAGCAGGCATCCCTTCCGGTTCGAATGAGTGGCTTGGAGTTGAGGAATGCTCCTGACATTGTCTGGTGCAGTTATTTATCGTCACTATACCAAACCAATGATCTTGTAAAATTAATAATGCCTACATTTGACAAGGATATCTTATCCATTGTACAGGATCATGTGACTGACGAATGGCAAAGAAAACAACAACTTCCACTGCCTAGCCAGAAAAGAGACATCTTCAAAAAAGCGTGGGATGAAATCATTCTGTAAGAGAAGTTTAGTGACCTTTTGTCTAATTCTGACCAGTATTCTCGGGCCAGACTTTTAGCTTCGAATTGTCCTGAGAGCGGTGTATGGCCACGTTCAATTCCATCAAGTACAATCGGAACGAAACTTGATGCGGACGCTTTTCGAATTGGAATTTCTCTTCGAGTTGGAGCTAAAGTTCCACATAGATGTAGATGTGGAGCGGTAGGAGATGAACATGGATACCATCCTCTCTCTTGCCGCCTCAGCAAAGGCAGATCTCCTCGGCATTCAGCTTTGAATGACGTGATCAAGAGAGCTCTGCAATCGGTCGAGTTGGCTTTTGTTCTGGAACCGAAAGGTGTTGGCAGCGCCCTGATGGGATGACTCTTTCCATATCAAAATGGACAGTGCCTGTTATGGGATACCTTCTCCGGCTCCAATGTCATGTCCGGGGCAGCTTCTACAAAGGCTGCAGCAACAAAGGCTGAAGAAAGGAAGAAGGCGAAGTATAAAGAATTAACTCGCAACGAGAGATACATCATCCAGCCAGTTGCACTTGAAACATCAGGAGCTATAGTGGCGAGTTCACAAGACAGTTGTGAGACAGATAGGAAGGAGACTAGACATTGAGTCTGGCAACCCTTACGAGACAGAATATCTCTGGCAACGACTATTTATTGCCATCGTAAGGGGAAACGCAGCCAACATTCTTCCTAGCAGTGCTTCCAACTGACTTTAATTTTTGTACAAGGTGTAATTTACTTCAGGATAGTGTTTTGCACCTCTATATTGATAATTGATGTGATTACTTGAATAAAAAAAGCATTAAAAATCGTCTCCCACTGAACAAAATATGAAAACATACACAGCATAATATGTTCGTAATTTAGCTATGGCACAATGTGGAAAAAAAGAGGGCAACAATGTGTCACGTGATGATGATATCTGTATCTTTGCATGCGAAAGATATTTTAGAAATCTCAGTTGGCGTATATCTCCATGCGCATTCATAGCATCGCTGCCCGCTTTTTTCCTACATTGCTGCCCAGTCAATTTCAATTAAGCACAATAGTATTAACATAGATTTTTTCGGGCAACAATGTACGACATTTTCAGGCGCCTACGTGCCCTCAAAAATCCATGTTTATATTATATTGCTGGTCATTTTAAAGAATGCTATTCCATCAAATTCCAACAAATAAAATATCTTCATATAAGATCATCATTGCGCAGTTTCATGTCAGTTTTAAAAAGGGACATAACTAAAAATCATGTTTAAAATTTTCATCATCTTCACCAGGTATCCTTTTCAAACGCTAAATACAGCAGATTCTTGCTTCGCCATAATCATAAACAAAGAAGATGATAGAATTCCTCAATCATTTGAATTCTGTTGATCACGGAGTCTAATTTGAAATGGAGTTCAAAAGAAGGCAATAGTTTAAGTTTACTTGACCACAAAGTAACATCGACCAAACATCACCCTGAATTTGAATTTCATGAAAGGCAGATTTAGAAGAATATTTTCGTAACAATCTGTATTGTAGCAAAGTGCACTTTGTCAGTGCTTCGCAATTATTTCTCAATAAAAAGTATTTGATAAAACATTGACCAATAATTGACATTCACCTGATTTCAAAATGTTATTGATCGTTGAACATTGAAGGTGCAGTTCGGTGGAATATTTGACTTTGAATCAAACGAACCTCCGTCTTCTGAGTTAAACGGGACACCTCTCGTCACGTCAAGTAGCGTCGCTTGAGTACAACAGCAAAAAACAAAAATTGATGGCAACTTCATCTGAGACATGGTTAAGGAAGAAAAATGTAATCATTCGCTATTGGATGCATGAAGAGAAGAGGCAACAGTCAGGCGTTGAAATGTGCCTTGAGGCTATGCGTCGGAAGTAAAAGTCGCACACTCATCGTCTTTCGACATTCGATTACCATCGCATGCTGCTCTGAAGTGCAATAATAAGGGTGATAGTAATACCAATAATGTGTGTTTCTATAGAGATCCATGAGTCAGACAAATGTGGAAAGTCGGATGACGATTTCTGAATTTAGCCAACACGTGGATGCCGCAACAACGCAAATAAATGCAGATTATTCGAAGAGTGTCCTATATGTTCAAAAGACACATAGCAATTGCAGTTGGGGTAAACAGTATAATGCAGTCAATTGCTTCCGGAAAACTCTCCAACTGTATCAGACGATGTCTTTATTATCGGCAAATGATATCGGCCGAAAATAATAATATGCAGTGTGATCATAAAGTCATTGTGGGATTACAATTCGCTATACATGAAAAGTGAATGAGTTGAAGCGATAACTACTTATGAAAATGAAAAGAGCATGACTTGAAGTTTTGCTTTATGATATGAAAAGGCCGACTGAATTCAATTTGAGGTTTTCGAGTTGTCAAGATGAAAAAGCTGTTTATAAAAGCATTATAAAGCTGTTATGTGATCATCGTAATCAAACACCAAATGCATGAATTTCATGCGCTCACATTGTGCACACAAGCAACGCTGCTACGTCTTCTTTGGGAGGAAATTCTGGCATATGACAATGCGACCAATCAGGATTCTCCTGTTGTTCTTTCCCCCTAAAGCATCTTTAATTCGACAGACTTTTCAAGGTGACTGAAATCAGTTCCTAAATGGATGCTCAGCAGCGCATGTTGTTCTTTTGATGGCAAAATTTGAATCCGTAAACCGTGTTACAAGATAATTACGAAATCGGAAATGGAATAATATTCCTTGTGAGAATTCCATTAGAAATCTTTTCAAGAGATTTTCTGATACTGGAGGCGTTAAAGATGCAGAAAGAGGTGGTCAACCATCATTCGATGATGAGAAAACAAAGGAAATTTCCGAGATTATTAGCAAAGCAACCCTCAACATCAATTCGCCAAGCAGCTTCAACTACAAGCTGTTCTTACGGTTATGTTCACAATGTAGTGAGACATGATCTGGGGCTCTTTCTTAACAAATTGCAAGTAACACAAGAGCTACACGAAGAAGACTGTGAGTCAGCATGTGTGAGAGTTTACTGCAAAAATTTACGAAGATGAAGACTTCTTCGATAAAATTATTTTTTCGGACGAATGCTACGGGCCGCTAGGTCTCCGGATCTTTCCCCTTTGGACTTTTTTGTTTGGGAATTCTTGAAAACTAAAGTGTTTGCTTCACAACCGAGAAGTTTACAACAGCTGAAAGACAGCATTTCATCATCAAGTTCAGAAATCACCTCTGAAATGTGCCGCAATGCCATCAGGTCGCATTGTCCGCATTGGTCGCATGAAAGTCTTCATTTAGAATTGAAATGATCCATGGACAGGAGGTAATTATATGAAATGCATGTGTTTTTATCGGTTAAAATATTCAATTGAATTTAATTTGAATTTGGCAAATTTAATAAGTCGATAATACAATTTTATGTTTTGTTCATTAAATTTATGATATTGGTTCACGTCTACACGTCTTCTCTCGAATCTTTGCATACCATTTAATTTTAATATGTGCAAAACGTAACATCTTCCCTATCTTTTTCATAAAATGCCTTTTGACAATGATCTGAATGCTGCCCATGACATAGTTCATGAATATATAGCTTACGGGAATTCCTCGAAGGGATGGACTGTAGGTCTGGCAAATTGTTTTTCTGAGAGACTTTGCCTTTTGATAATGATTATAAGTAAAAGGCTAGAATAATACAGTAATTCTGCTTGATATCTTCACTTGAACTCTGCAAATTTTACATGATGGGGAAATTGTTGACTTATGAAATGAATTATTGTGCGAACGGAAGAGCGGCACAGAACAGGGTGATACCACTGACCGAGGAGAAGTTTCACAGGCAATTGAAAGCTGTTATAAGAGCCCGAACTCCCCTTTTTTCTTATGATTCGATCTGCTTGGCGTGAGAGTCAGACTGCTCTCCTTCTGAGTAAGTCTATGGAAGCACACTGAACCTTCCTGGCCAGTTTTTATCAAATGAAGATAATTCTAATTTTCAGCCAACAATTTCTTTCCTTCGGCGATTACAGACATCCATGCGAAGTGCGCTTTCAACTCCAACGAACTATCATGGTACCCGTAATTTTCATGTACCAAATAACCTCACTTCTACTGGTTATGTTTATGTCCAACAAGTCCATCATTGTTCCTTTTTACAGTCACCATACTCTGGTCCTTATCGCATGCTCACATACGAAAAATAGTTCATTCTTGATGTAAATTGTCAAAGTTCGAAAGTTTCTGTTGATCGTTTAAAAACTTCACATGTTATAAAACCGGAAAACATTTCAAATTTATTTTTATCATTAATCTGTTATCGCAGCGCGTTATCGCTCCCATCTCTAGATCGCTGGGAGGGGGTAATGTAGCGACAGTGTTCTATGCGTGTGCATCAAATATCTTTGTTGCTGCTATTTGCTTATCACAACATTGATATCTATTATCAAACATTCAAATTTGTAATCATCTAATGATTGTCATAAATAAAGTTCTGAAGACACAAGAGGGACTTCTACATATGTATATAAATGTAGACCTTATTAAGGATTATTTTCTGTGCATCTAGCCCGTCTCAGATTTAGATCTAAGAGAGTAAATGTTGATTTTTATAAAACTTTCTTAAATATACTACTATGCATGAATTCATCACATAATTTCATACAGATTTATTGACATCAACAGATGACAGTGCTCGCATTACTTCTTAACAATAATAATGGTCAATTATGTTGGCATCACAGAATTAGATTCATCTGCGCGCTTGTCTTCGGCTTCCTAGAAAGGAAGAGTTATATGTAACCTTAATATCGAAATGGCACATCACAGAATTAGACAATTTGCTCCTTCTCGAATGGATAATTCGTGTATCGCTTGCTATTGGAAATGGCAAACAATAAGCTGTCAGCAGAGGACACCAGAGACAGTGAGAGATGCGTGCGTGCTGTGATATCACTTCGCACACACCAAAACACACATCATCTGGCATTCGATTCAGTGTATGCACTATGCAGTAAGGAATGCCGAGGAGAGGATGTGAAAACATCAAGTGAACTAATTTTCGTGCACCTGCTACTTTTTTAAATAATGATCGGAGGAGCCAACATTATGGAGAAAACTTGTGCGCAATGATCTGAATTCTTCGAATCTGAAGGAACTGTGAAAATCGAAGCACTGCTTGAACTCACATTAATTCGCAAGCGACGCACGACTTTTTTCCCTATCTCTATAAGGTATTAGGAATTCCTTTTTGCCCACTTACTAGGTTCCTCGATGTGCCGGCGATTTCGTATTAATCACACTTGTAGCAAACCGAAACAGATAAACAAAATATTTAATTCTGTGGTTGGCACCTTTTCATCTCCATATCATTCATCCATTATATACAGAGGATCCAATGCCCAATGCCGGATAAATTGTGGGGTGGTCTGGGGGAAATGCGACCTGAAAAAAAGCATTTCACCACTGTGCTATCATAATTGATTCAAATTAAACGATGATTTCATGATTATATTTTAAAGGTTAAAACTTTCTAATGGCTGAGACCGAATTAACTCGCATCGACCGTTATCAACAGTTGATCGACTATTCACAAATACCGAGTTAACTCAGTCTCCTGAGGTGTTTCAATTTCATGAATGCAGAGTTAACTCGTTTTTAGTATGAAGTGACCTAATGCCCCACTTTCGACATTTTTACAATGGAATAACTATGTCAGCAAATAAACTAGCCTTCCTAAGTGACTGGCCTGCGCCGAAGAGCAAAAAAGATTTACAGCGTTTTCTCGGATTCTGCAATTATGATGCCCGTTTATTATATGCACGTCCTGTGTATGAGCTGATTAAGGCTTAAGTTAAATTTACTTGTAGTGATTCCCATGATGATTTTTTTCACAGATTAAAGGCGGCATTCAGCAATGATGCTTGTTTAGCTATCCCTCATCCAAACTGTCCTTTTGATGTATATACTGATGCAAGCAGTTTTGCCATTCCTGGAATTCTGATGCAGTCAGGGAAGCCAGTTGAATTTGGCAGTCGAGTTTTGACTCTCAGTTATTCTCGAAATTACAGCACCATCCAACGCGAATGCCTTTGCAATTATATTTGCACTTAAAAAGTGGAGCCACTATTTTCTTGGTTACAGATTTTCCTTGTTCACTGACCATAAGCCTCTCTCTTGGCTGAAGGAACTGTGGCTAATACGTGGTAGATGGGCCATAGCCAGACAGGCATACGACATAGACATCAACATCGGCAGAAGATAATGTGCTAGCTGACTCTTTATCTAGACAAATGAGTAATGCCCTGTCTATTACGTCCTCAATATCCCAAAATGAAATTCGCCGTTCACAGAACGAAGATGCAATGTTATGCGAACTTTAGACAACCGGTGCTGAACGCAGATGCATGCCCTAACTTGTATTCCCTTACCGCCTCGCTTCAACATCGCAGGACCCTAGTATTTCCGCAATTTATGGTATCCTTAGTCAATGCAAAGGACGGAATTCTTATGCGAGAGTGGAAATTCAGCCCCGATGCGGACAATGTTCAGCTTCCAGTTATAACCCGAGAATTTGCAAAATAAAGTTATGAAAGCCGCTCATGAGCATCTTCAATGTGGTCACTTAGGCACTGATAAAACGTTGGCTCGCATTAGAAATTGTTCATACTGGTCAGGTATGCGACAATCGGTTTTACAATTTGTAGCAGAATGTCTGAGCAGTCAGAAGGTCAAAGCAACATCAAAAACTGGCGAAATTGAAACATTCACTGATGCCGCTTCATATCCAGGACAGTTGGAACCGCAGACGTACTCAAATTACCAGTGGATCAAGGTTACAGCAAAACTCTCCTCGTGTTCGATTCATTTTCAAAATTTCCAGTCGCCTACAAGCTCCGCAATGAAAATGCAATCGCCATTTCAAATCCGTTTTTCCACTCTTCTACAACGTTCGGTGTACCCGACTGTCTGTTAACAGACCAAGGAACAAACCACGAAAGCGCATTGACTGCAAAACTCCTATCCAAATTTAATATATAAAAGCGACGAACTACGAGTACACCTTACCATCCAGAATGTGACGGGCAAACGGAGCGGATGACCAGAACCTTGCTTGAGATACTGAGATAATATTCACGTGAAGGCACATGGAAGGATAATTTGACATGGTTTTGATGGCTTACAACAGGTGTGAATGCAACTACTGGACAAACCCCATAATTGCTATTCTGAAATGGATTCTACGCATATCCTTGAAGGGCAATAGACGATAAATATACCATCAAAGCAAGAATTCTTGACGACGTTGAGCTGAGTAAAGCAAGGAAGAAGGTTGTGGACGATGGTCCTTATCATTTCGAGCCTGGTGACCTTGTGTTGATGAGAAAACATGTCAGGAGCAAATTGCAACCAACTTTCGATAGTACTTGGACTGTGCTTGATTCTATGGGTGCCGTGGTAACAGTGCAAAATGATTCTGGGATAATTCGCACGGTCAATATTCGGAATGTCGTTGCTCTGAAAGGGATGTAGTTTGGTGTTGTCTATCTGACAACGTTTTATTGCAGCTTGCTATTGTTTGCCATTGCACATTCATCTGACCGTTATTCATCGTCTATCATTGCTGCGGTTTGTAGGTCTTTCACAATAAAGTGATACGTCAACTCGATGACATTTGTAATTAATGTTAATCCGTGTTCACTATCACTGCATATATGTGACCAACTACAATGAAAATCTATTTCGTAGATGGCAGGATTGCCTTTTGAGAATGAATAGAAGTTGCTGGCATATTTTCGAATTCATTTATAGGCCATCTTTGATATTGGTCAATGCTCAAAGAAATCCAGTAACACGGATACTGGTCAATAGATTCAAATCAATAGAACGCAGTGCATGTTACAAACTTGAGTGCCAATTAGAATGGTCTACATAATTTGCGCAACTAACTCACATTGTCTTTGAGTCATATCACACGGAACAGATCACATACTGATCGTACGCTCAATACAGAGCAGGTAGCTGATGCTGATTCACAACATTATTGAAGGAAGATGAGACTGAATATGTATATTTCGATGATCTGCTGAAGGAGAAGCTTTTGTGCTTTTACTGTACTATTGGAAGCATTGGACTATGTCCTTGCTTCTATTGCAATGTTTCCGTCAACGCCAAACGATTTAAGATTAGAGAAAGAATTAGATAACTCCTCTGACTAAACAACATCTTTCGCATGGATCTGATTCACTCATTATCTTGATTTAAGCAGCGCTATATTGCTGAGGATTGAACAAAATAATGGTCAGTGATTTGATTATATGTAAACATGTTTAGAATTGAAGCTTTTCATTAAATTTTTTTGAAAAGAATGCATATAATTCATCATCTTAAAAGCAGTGGATAGTTAAGTTTTTACCAAAAACTCTTCAGAGATACAAGGAGAATTACCTAAATAATTGGTTTAGTTAATGCGCACAAATTATGGCGACGAGCTAACTGGGCCTCCCTTTCTCATTGTGGTCTACTGTTTATTGCATAGTGTCTACAGTCTACTGCATGCTGCAATATTTCAGGTAACAGAGAGTGTTCTGAATAACACTTCAAGAAATAGTGCATCAGAATAATTGAAATAATTTAATAAGATGCATACATCACGGAAGCAATCACGTTCAGAAATAAACATCTGCGACAATTCCAGGACATTCAAGGATCGCGGAAACTATGATACATTCTGGCTACATGTGGATGAAAATAGAAGCATCCTCGATTACAAACGGTCAAGAGATCTACACATTTTCATTACTCGCTTGACCATATAACTATATCAATAGTCACCTTATAATAGTTGAAGACATAATAGGTAAGTAAAACGACTCTGATGGAGTTTAGCATGCATGAAGAACTATATTAAATCTAATTAGTCTCTCCAATTGCGGCACTCACTGTATTTAGGATTCGGTTGAACTAAATTGTCAATAATGCATCGTTTAATGCCACAATATAAATTAATGAATCAATGTGGCTGTTGCAAACACATCGAGTCTTCCTTATTTCGTTGTAACAGTTGCTCACTGTGATTTAAACTTAACAGAAGCAAATTACTTAGAAGATGACAATGAATTAATCCAATTTCATATTGATTTGCTGCGGATGCTAGTAGTTAGAAATGATTTTGATGCGCTTCGAACGGATTCAACAACAAATCAGTACCAAATTAAAGACCTGTGGTGTCCATGTCTTTTTTGCTGACAAATCATGAATAGCCTGTGTTTAAGCTTTCAACGTCACAGAATGCATCAATTGCATATGCCATATTCGAATACTTATAGGAATCGAAAACTATTGGAATACATCTCTACACAAATGAGAAATATTACTATAGTACACACGATAATTTATCAGCAGTTAACATTTGAGGAAATTAAATATTTTTATTTACCTATTTCTATAGAGGATGCAATTTAAAACAAACACAGAAATGGGACACACATTTATCGAGCATGACTTCATTGTCAGCTTCGATGCAATTAATTGGGATAAAAACCTGTATGAAAAACATGTTTAGCTGAGACTTAAGGTAGATAAGTGTGTAGAAGCATGCCAAAACACTTAAGGCATATCATTTTAAGTCGTCACTATTTTTGTAGAAATTTGTGTGATGAGAATCCACCTTTAACGCTATGTGCCCTCCATGCTCTTTCTAGTGTTGTTGCTTGCCAACTTGATCTCTTTTTCTCAATAATGTATACCTCGTCCATCTACACCAAAACTAATCTACAATTCTAAAATAAAATTTAACATGAACTGCCTTGTATATTCAAAAATGTTTTTCGAAATACAGCTATTTACATTTCTGTAATTTATGCAAACGTAGTAACGTGGACGTGGAAAAATTCTGAGCATTTATGAACAAAATAGAATAAAGGTACATATGAGCACATGCGAATTTCAGTTTTGCAGGTTATGGTGACATTCAATTGCACAAATTAGTATGAGATCTGCAACCTTAGCATGTAAACAATAACAAAAACAAATGACGCGGAGCTAGCTGAGGTGGTCACAAGCTCAATGCTGCAACTTTTTAAGTTGTTCACGTTGCTTTTACGAAGTTTTCATACATCTCATACATAAGTTTTCATACATGTATATTGTAGTATCTGGTCCATTGTTATGGTTGAATGCAAAATAATTGATGCATTGCTACTTATATCTAGCCTAAATTTTGTACTTCTCTACAATGGATGCGATGTTTGTAGGAATATTTTTGGAATAGATGGGAGCATACTATAGTTATATCAGACGTGTGAAACTATCATTCTATTACAATCTACACACAGTGATACTTGCAAACTATTACTCTGTTACAATCTGCTTTGTGCTCCACTCATTGGAAGAAGATTTTCATCTGTGCTTATTGAATGTTCACAATTAAATACTGAGATCGGCTGTGGTCTGACTGCAGACTAAATTGAGTTTGAGGTCAATTCATTTTGATGTGTGTCATCTTCTAAACTTGTGACAAATGAGGCCTATAGAATAAGATGCTTGATGGTTAAGGGCCTATCAAGCAGGTTGTCACATAAAAGGTTGTCTGTTGTACGTTTTTCTAGCACCTCTAACTTTGCTCGAAAAGTGATGTAATTTTGTCCTTGTCAAGGCAAGATGTATTGTTAATTTGTTGTGGGCTATCTATATCGCAATACCTGCGGTGTTTAGTTCAGCGCCGTAGTTTTGGAATATTCTGATTTGAGGAAGAGTTTAGAGGCAACGGACGGAGAAAATTGGTCTGTGTGCGGTGTGAAGGTGCATTGTCTTTTGTAGTGTTTTGGGTTTGGTCTGATATTGACTTTTTCAGATGCTGTGTAGGGTATCTCGTTGATGTCAGTAGGAATGCGAGGAAGTTGCCTACTGTAGGGGTGTACCGATCTATCGACAGATCATTGGTACGCTGGAGCAATGATCGGTAATCGACAAATTAATTGACGAACATTGTCCTTATGGAGATTTTTGTAAATTTCCAAGAGAAAGCTGCATCGGCAGACAGGATTTCAATTTTTATAATGAAGATTTTCGGATTTTTCTGCTTGTGAACTGCAGGCTATACTGAGTTAATCTAGATTACTTATCACTTAGATCTACCATCGTGGCCATTGAATTAAGGCACCTCCCATATATTTAGAATTTGTATGGAAAGCAAGATGGTAACTGTATAAACAATTTGATATCTATTGTAAAAGTTAGACAACAACATACGAGCGTGAATTAGGCACTATAATGTTGTCATTTAATCTCACTTCAATATTTCGTTGGATATCCTTGCTTTGAATCACCTTGCTTTGATTGTCACATGCATGCATCATGCCGTGAATAAATCCTTTCTTTTCTTTCTTGTACCGTTCGCCAGATGGACGTCTGATGTAGTTTGTGCCACAATTCCTTACCTGTTGAAAAGTACTCTCATCTGTAAACAGAACTCGTTCCTACCATGCTGCATCTTTGTTCTTGCATCGGTGACAGAAACGCAAGCGCATTTTCCTCTGCTTTTCAGTTAACATTGGTTTTTTTGCTGGTCTTCTGGCGGGTAGGCTTAAAGTCGACGATAATGTTCTTCGAATGGTTCGATCACTGACATTAATGCCCATCTGTGAAGCTTGTCGTGCAATTGACTGAGACGATTCATCAGGCTTTCGTAAAACTATTGATTTGATCTTCCTATCATCACGATATGTGGGTTTTTTGACACCTTTGCAGTTTTTTCGATTTCCTGATGGGTGTTTGAGTGAATTTTGAACAGCACATCTCGAAATATTTAATTTTCTGGCTATCGCGGCTTGAGAATAACCTTCTGAATGAAATGCAGCAATTCTACCTCTATTGAAGTCGCTCGTATCTCTCCGGCGTCCCATCGTTTCAAACTGGAGCAATTCAGACTGCTTCACATACGGTGACTCACTAGACATATTCCTTCACTTGTAAAGTTTTCCCATAGTAACATCACTATGATATGATTTCCTTTTGGCTCAAGCAATGCTTCACCTCATGTTAAGATAAGTTGATAGTGGGAAACACAATCAGGTGACTAGAAATTCTCTGGCATTGCACTTTGTTGACATCATCGCAAAATAACTAGGGTGCCTTAATTCAATGGCCACGATGGTAGATTTAAGTAAATAACTAAGCCATTCTGCAACAGTAACTGAAAAAATCACTGAAAATTATAACTAGGTGGTGAAAAGTAAATAGAAAAATATAGGGATGTAAAATGTAAAATAACTATGTAAGAAACAACAAATAGTGTAAGCCTATAACTCATGGATATAATGGAAATAACGGAAAATACAATAGGCATGCAATGTTGAATACGAAAATGGCATTATAGAAATGCACAAAATAATCCTTCAAATTATCAGCTCTCCATAGAGCTTAGTGGAAGCTTATTGACGGCTCTCATAAATGCTTCAAAACTGACGGATTTTGGAAATACTAATCGTCGAATGCTGACTCATTCATTCGGTTTAAAGCTAAGCGACGAAGCCTGGCAATGGGAATTTATTACAATAGATTTTAACTTGCAAAATAACGTTTTCTAAGTTGACGCTATTTTAAGCAATTACAAACGTCACTGTGATGACGACAATCCGTAATTGACATCAAAGATGATGGGAAGCCTATCATAGACTTCGTTACTGATTTGATGTAGAAGAGGTGCAGCACGCGAGCGTCTCTATTGAATTTCGTTATGGCATCGAAACAAGTGCGTTTAACCCTAGCTGAGAAACATCGTCTCATAGGGCTTTATGAGGCCAAGACACCCAAGGCGAAATTGGCGCGGATTTTCAAAATTTCAAAGCCTTCCGTTGGCTACATCATCAATCAGAAGGATAAGATAGCAAAGCAGTTCAACGCTAACCCAAACAGCAAGAGAAAGTCGATCAAAGGTGCCGAAAAAAACCAAGACATTGATGAACCTCTGCTTCAGTGGTTCATGAACATGAGAGCAGCCTCAAAGGAACTCAACTCAGCTATTATTTTGGAGGCAGCCAAACAGGCTGCTAGAAGACTCGGACGTGATCCTGATGCGGTGAATGATTCTTGGGTACAAAGATGGAGAGAACGCCATGGCATTCGTTATTTGGCGCTACATGGCGAAAGTGCTGAATGCCCGAATTTTGAAGACTGGCTCGACGCTATTCAACCAACCATCACGAAGTACCCGGCTGACACTATTTTCAACATGGACGAGACAGCACTGTTTTGGCGAATGCAGACCAGCAAGACTTTTGTTGGACCTCAAGAACAAGAGCCACGGGGAAGAAAACCCATGAAAACGCGAGTTACATTACTCGTGGGCTGCTCAATGGCAGGCGAGAAACTGCCTCTTCTTTGCGTTGGATCATCGAAAAACCCTCGTTGGCCTACGGTTGGAGCGAGAAAAGCTGCGCCACCCCTGAAGTATTGCTCATCGAGGAAAGGATGGATGACTACTGCTCTTTTTACTGACTGTTTGAAAGACCTTGAACTAAAGTTGAAGAATCGGAATCAAAAAGGTCTTGTACTGCTCGACAACTGCCCCTCACACAGAGGTTTCGAAGAGATATACGATGGAGTCAAGACGAATTTGGAAGTTAAGATGTTGCCTCCTAACACATCGTCCAAATTGCAACCTTGTGATCAAGGAGTCATCAGATCGCTGAAGGCACACTACAGAGGAAAGTTGGCCCGTTTGCTGATTCATAAGGCAGCGAAAGACGTGAGTCTATACGAGGGCTTGCAAATGGTACGCGCTGCATGGGCCAACAATGTTACGGAAGACACCATCAAGAATGCATGGCGCAAATCTGGACTTCGGAAAGAACAGATTCGAGAAGAGCTGGACGTCGTGATGTCGGAAAATCCCGAATTCGAGCAGCTTGCTGTCATCGAAGACGAAGAGGCGGTCTCAGAGAACATTAATCTCGACATCAACTCTTTCATCGATGGCGGAGCGGTGGAGGAGGAGGAGGAGCATGAAGACAATATCGACGAAAAGGAATCGAGCAGGCCCTGATGAGCCTGCCAAAGTCCCAATCGCGAATCACTTTCGACTGTACCTCCAAATGAAGCCTATTCCACAACTTTGCTGACTTATGAAAGAATGATCTCTAAAAATGTTCTGCACGCAAGGAAGAGTAGTGACAAGGCATGGATTTGCGTAGTCACTTCCTCTTATGCATCTAGTGTAAGAGTGATGACGTGAAGTAAAAGAAAGTTCATCAGAACAAAGACCGTGATAATGGCGATAGAAGAGAGAATGACAGGTGACTGCTCTACCGTGTCCGAGTGATGGCAAATTTAAATTAACGGTAGCATTATCTATCACACGAATGTTATTGCGGTGAATGCGATCAAGTATACGATAAACTGCTCTGAGATATGCCGGTACTTGACCTGATAAAAGCTGTTATTAAGGTCATTTTTGCACATTATGATGTATAGACTATTTTCTTTTGCCTCGCCTGGATGGAGGAGCTCTCACGGCCAAGGTGAGAATCGGGCCGGAGTTTTCGGTGTGTACCAGTAAGCCAAGGCCCGGATTTTTTGTCCCCGCTGCAGTTTTCAGTTTCGACCCGAGCCCGACCCATAAGTTTCAATTAAACCAGCCTGGAACAGGTCCAAGCCTGTCTTTTTTGAAACTAAGTAACCATTTGAATATATTGGCAAATTATGCTTAATCAATTATCAGTTTTTGAGATTCATTCAAGATGTTTTCTTCAGAATAATTCATAAGCTAATGTGCGCATTCAGCAACTAAAATCAACATTATTTGAGTATAGTAGGCCTAAATGCATGATAATGCACTACACCTAGCACTAGATTCAAAAGTGACGAGTACACAGGATAGTGACTAAAAAAATAAAGTGCAAGCATACTTAAGCTTACTTTTTTGAATGATGTTTTGAAACGTTGGATCAGAGCTTTCATTCTGCGAGAAGTCCCATAGTGAGGTGAGCATCTATAAGAAGTTTTATCATATAGATTATGTAGTTGATGTTGAGGGTGCAATCAGTGCCGTATTGGCTTAGACGATGGGCCGTCAAATCACAAAAGTCAGAGTTAATATTCGTAAATAAGCGTGCAGTTGTGACTCTCGCCCGCAAAGGAAATTCTCACATTTTTAGTATCTTATCCCGCAATTAAGGTACAGATTGTCCCATAAGTCGTGCAGGTTTTTCAAATGATGTATGAGTATGATATTTGATATGAAATTATTTTTCAAACCATTCGTATCTTCATCAACAGTTGCTTAGACCTATATGTACAAAAAAGAATAAAAAGAATAGCAATAATAGAAGTAGTGGATAACTTTTCAATTCATAGAGAAGCATTACAAAATAGAAAATTATTTAAACGAGATTTATTACGTCCTGCATAAAGATGGTTTTGGAAAATTTTCGACGTTAGGCGAGCTGTGGATTGACATGAGTCTGCAACATATGCAGGCATGTCGCAGATTTTTCAGTGCCATCAAAAAAATGTGTCTTTAAATTCACTTGACTTGTGAATCCAAACCAAACGTTGATCTTTTTTGGATGTAGCGGTTTCGTAAGGAAATGAGTGGGCTTGAATGAGGTCCAGATGTGGCAATGGTATCTGCTGATATCTCCATGAAGATGAAAATATGCCTCGTCTAGCCAGGAGACATTATGGAATTGGTCAGAGTTCTCTAATAGCCTCTAATAATATATATAAATATATAATAATATAATATCTATACTAATATAATATCTCTAATATCTTGAAAATTCAAGACGAGTTTAATGGTTTTCGAGCTTCAGATCTTGTAACAGGTGCAGTTTGCATGGAAACAAAGCCAACTGCCGTCGGAGGATTCGGTAAACCAAAAACTTCGGGATGTTAGCCACCTTCCTGACGGATGTTGAGCAATATGCACCATCGGAGTTGTGAATGACAATTAAGATGTCATCACTGCGATCTTGCTCTATGCCTCTTCGACCTTCTTGTGGCTTATCGTGAAGCGAGGTTTCTTGAAATCGACGTACCATTCTGGTAGCAGTCGTAGGGTTGCACAGATGTTTGCACTTATTCTTCGTGCTGTAAGCGCGGATAGCTGCGGTAGCACTGTTATTATTGGCATAATTAAGTCGTAGAAAGTCGCGGCTAGTCTCCAAATCCATTTTTGCACCTCTCTCAACCATGTCATAACAAAGCATTGATCACAAACTCGAACATCACTGCGAATGAGTCAGCATTTTTCCACACTTCAGCGTTGAAACAGTTATCTAAGATATCTATGATTGCAATAGTTTTTTAGAAGTTTGAAAATTGTGAATCACTACACACATGAAAATCGCTGCAGCAATAGCTGAGTAATTCTAGCTTATCGGTAATTGAAGGTAATAGCCATACCGGTAATTGAAAATACTGTTATCATAACTATATTATTGCTATCATTATTTCTTCATATAGGCAACATTTCTTGAAGATACGAATTATTGGAGAATAATTTCAGATCATATAGATTAACTATCTGAAGAAAATATGAATGTTTACATAACAGATCATACTCATATATCATTTTAAAAACCTGCACGACTTTTGGGACAATCTGTACTTGAAAAATTATTACATTTCGCAGAAATCGTTTTTTACGATTTTCTCGGTACAATTTCCATGTTCTGTGCTGGTATTAAAATCCATTACTAATCATTCTCATGGAGAAGATTATGCCTATTACTCGAATTGCAGCATGTGAGTTGTTATTGTAGCCCTTTGACAGAGTACTCACTATTACAACTGGGGTACCTGGGTTCGAATCCCAGCGCGGAAAATCAGCCTATATATTTGTGTTCGTAAAGAATGGATGGAATTATCATTTACCATTTACGACATAGTAACAGGAGTGGAAGCATTTGGAGTGCCAGCATTGTTCGATGATGCTTAATCATTTTAATGATGCTGATCATCGATGTGATTTTGATTGGAATCACTTAAAGTAATTACATCAAAGGAAAACTTCTTGCTGGATAGTTCTGTCACCAACATTCTCTTGCGAGTATTACTTTAGGTATCCTACTAGAATCTAGTCAAAAGTAATTGATCAAAATACTATATTGATCATCCCTAGCATCGCAACAGTTCTCATGGAAAAATCAGGATGTCTTATTGGTGCACCTTATCATCACTAGCTTACTTTATGACGAAGTCGGTACTTCCGGTACCTCGAACATCGATTTCAGATGAATTTCAATAAAATAAACTATTCCGCCGATTAATCGGTAATCTTGCGATTAGCAAAATCACCATTCACTGCAACCTTAGACTGTAGAACTCTCAGATTTCGGATGCAGCTAGAGCGAGGTGTGTTTGAGGTGTTTTATATTGATTTTGTAAAGTCTGCAAGAGTTGTTAGAGGAGTCTGAGATAGATTCTTCTGCTTGGCCAGGCGTGATTTTTATGTTGGTATTGTGTCGAAATAAGCGTCTGTCGAATTTTCTGTTATATTTTCATGTTTTGTGCTACATGGGTGTTGTGAAGTGCTATGTTTTCCCAGCCCTTTTTAGGGGGTTGGGACTTACCTTCTGTAGGAATTCCGCCCCCTCCCCACGATGAAGGGCAGAATTAAATCACACTGAATGTAGCGTTAGATTTGATCGCGATTATATGTCTCTCACTTAGGACAGTCAGGTTGAATATTATGGGTTTATCATTGTGACTGTGAGCCAATGAGGCTAGATTTAGTCATCTCTCTACAATCAAAGCACTCGCGCTTACACGAGAGGGGTGGCTGATTCCCAATTCTACCTCATTTTTTTCTGTATGTGAATGTTATCAGTGATGTCATGTGATGATGATTAATTGATTTGAATTGTAATCGCAATCAACTGACCTTCAGAATGGAATAGTCAGCAATGTGTAACAAGTGATCAGTTAATAAGATCAATCGGCTCGAAAAATATGAATGCATTCCTTTAACAGATCAGCTCGGTGAAATGCACATGTATGTGTTACTTAAGCAAATATAATTGGTAGTATGGGTGGGTTAGATTCGTGAAGCAGGTCTACTTGTGTGAATGCGTTTGTGATTAGGCCTTTTTTGACAGCCTTGTGAAAGTTGGTGGGCTTTGGGTGGTAAGAGTATGTATAGGCCTACGTGTTCGATGTGTGTGGTGAAGTCCTCTCAGTTACCGTTGTTGTAGCCAGTGAATGCTTCTTTTGTTGGCCTATGAAGATATGCGTGGTGTGATGATTCGTGTGGGTAAGTGATCGAATGTGAGATTGGCAAGGGTCCTCATGTAGTGCAAGGTGCGGTTTAGCTTATGGCGATGGATATCTGTAGATGAGTTGATTTTGGACTAGCTGGAGGCATGAAGGTGAGTGTGGTGTAGTTGTTTGTGGCCTTGAGGTCGGCGAGGTCATATCCTCTGCTGTCGTTGAGTGTTGAGAACCACGTGAGTGATTGTGCGTTTATCACAATAAAAGCATTAATATAGATATAAAACTATCAAGAGATCAGGTTTAATTCTTCCATCAACAGTGATTTTAACCTTGAAACAGTTGTTCATAATCGAAGTCAAAATATCGATTTTCAGTGAATTGCCAATTAATTGAACACTCACTTGATTCGAATGACCAATCAATCAAATGATTGAAATTTTTTGATCACATGTCATCATATGATCATCTGACATAATAGTGTAAAATTTTGATCCGAATTGTTACACATCCCATTCTTTTGTAAAAAAATGACTCATATAGAGAAAATAAGTTGGTTACAAAGAACAGCAAACCTACAAACACGTTAACTATACACAAAATCTAGAAAAAGAAAGATAACAGAAATTTCAGTCGGTTACACAAGTAACGAACACCTTCGTCACACACGTAGCACCCTTTCGTTGCGTTTGTGACCAACTTTAAGCTACTCCCAGAGGTCCAACAAAACTAGGATATGAAACATTCCTCCACGCAGCATTATTTCCCTATCATTTATATTTATAAAACAAGCGGATATCATTTACGAAAGAAAACCTCAGCTTCAGTATTGACGTACCGTGTTTTGTTTACGTTTGTGACATGGTTTGACTTGAACATAATCAAATTCAAATATTTGGACCACTTCTGGCGATAAATTAATGAAATTTCCTCTTAGTTTCACAAAGTTCCCGAACCAAAGCAAAATTTAATGCTGGTGCAGTTTTATATCAATGATGTGAAAAGACTAAAATCCAAATTATCTTAAAATGATGGGCAAACATACTGTTGTTGTAGAGAAATTAGACCAAATATTGTTTTAAATTGTTTTTTTTAAATTTTATCGGCTCTAATCACCCCAAAAACAATTTCATTCAATGATTTCAAGTACAAGTATAAATCGAACGGACACGGCAAACATCGAAATTGTGAGACGTTTAAAAAATAGTACCTACTTTGGTTTCATTGTTCAGTTCATGGAATTGCCCTACATGTCTCACTGTGGTGCATGATTCTGACTGCATCTTATAAAAATTCCAAATTTTGGTTTTATAGAATAGTGGCTCAACTTATTGATTGATTTAGTCGAACGATGCTTCGTGAGTTAAACATCTTTCAATGTTCAAATGTGTTGACTCATATCATAAGTACAGTGGATCACAACGTATAAATTTCGACTTCCATGTTTGCCTACTTGACACTGAATCTAATCTTGCCTACCTATCTTTCCCTTGACGCGGCTTGAGAAAGCGAGGATGATAAAGTTACATCATTTGAATGATATGTTTACATCAACAGCATTGATTTTTATTGTTTTAATGTAATTATGCATTGCAACCTGTGTTCGACAGCATAAAATCACTATCCGGTATAGCCAGTTATGTATAGACTAGGCCTTTTTTAATTCGAAATCTTTAGTTATACCATTGTTGTGGCATCTGCAGAAACGTAGACTGTCTTATGAAACATTGCTAACTGTTATGAAATTCACAAGTTTCCCAAAGTATGTCTACTTGGAATTAAGTGACATGAATTGGGTATTTTATAAGGTGTGTAATGATTATTTTGATGAACAAAACAACTCAATTCAATGCCACATTGTCACGGCAAGATCTTCGTGGTTTTACTACATCAACAGAATTTCAAAATCAGAAGAAAATAAAATAAATCAAAAAATAAATTAATTTGGCCTGATGATCAAAGGACTCTTATAAATTCTTTCTTGTTTATTAATTCAGATTCATTCGTGATGATTTCTATTAATAAGCGTGAAGGAGCTATATAGATACTGTTCAGTCAAAAATCCCGTGATCACAGGATTCAATCCCTAGTTGTGAATGATCCGAATTTCCTTCTGGATATTAGACAATTGTCATCATACGCGTATGTTCATGCGCCTTCTTTCAAATCTTGTAAATGTAAAAAAGAGGTGTTCTATCTTTAGAAACAACAAGTCTAAATGTAATTTTCTAAAAGTTCCTAAATCATGAAAGTCGCTAGACTAAAATCCTGATATAGAAAGTATGCTATGAAACTACACTTTCATTAATATTAGAATTTTAGTTTCACAACGACTTTTATAATTTAGGGAGCAAATGCTCGTCAGTAATGCTGCAGCGAGAGAGCTTAACTCGTGCTTTTATCTCAATAAAGTCTGACCTTGGCGACAATAGATAGTATTTTTCACGCAATCAATTTTGATATTAAATTGGATAGACAATCTGGTGGGAATGCGATTTATGAGCGGTATTGCACTTTCATCAAACTCGCCATAGATTGATAGGCCAAAATGCACCCAAGTCCACCACAAGGATTCGCAAGTGTTACTATAGGCTAGGACTTATCCACTTTTAGTCGCTTTAAGTGGGAAGCCTTCATTGATGCTCGCACTACCAGTGGTAGCAGGAGCTTGCGGATGTACCTCAGTCAGATCCACTGCAGCCGGTCGTCTTAGATCCCAGAAAGGGAGAAGAGTGTTTGCTGGTTTTCGCATTACCATTTCCAACTTTAGGCTGAGGTCTTAAAGACTATACTCGGCAAACAGTTGGCGTATCCCGAAGACCATCGTGTTTAAAATTTTACATCAGGTCAATGATTGCATGTTCTCGCATGATATCCAATGTCTGTTTTAGAAGCTTGGCCATACCTTTTATTTTACTTTTTTTCTATAACTATTAACTATTTCTTACTATTAACTGTAATAAGAAATCATGCATATACAAAATAACATGCCAACAATGCCAAAAATGTTACATAGGTCAATCGAACAGAACCATGAGATGGAGAATCTACGAACATTTAACATCAAATGACTCATCTGTGTTCCAACATAAACAGACTCACCCTGGATTGGTAGATTTTAGGTGGAAAATAATAGGAACAATTAAAGATAATTGCGCACGAGTGGCTGCCGAATCGATTTTCATAAGAAAGGAAGCCAATTTAATGAATGGATGTGAGGGGAGGGGTATTTTATCCTTCTTATCGTAGTTTTGAATATTATATAGTTTTGTGCTCTTTTTGAAATTCTATCATCAACTCCTTCTCACTTGTGCATAGACTTCTGCACAACCATATAATTTACTCTTCTTAATGTGATTTTAGATGCTAGGTTAAATAAGATTTCTTTAGGTATTTCCTCCTTTTGTAGTGATAGATATCTGTAAATTTTACATTAGTTAGGGCCTACGTTTGAATTTTGTATATCATGATCTTTGATGTTTGTATAGCCTGATTTGGCTCATTTGTACGTGACCAAGACTTCCGAAACTTCGTACAAGTAAAAGAATTTTATACCTATTTTGAGGCGTTTTTCGCAAAAAAAGAATAGAAAAAATATCCAATGTCGTCGATGATCTTCTAGGGAAAATGAGGACAAATTTGATTCGGGGCGCATGCTTTGAGTTCTAACCACCACTTAGCGAGCATTGGCATTTCATCGAGTCTAAGGTTCAAATTAACAGCAGCTTTCAACTAAGATGAAGCGTGTGGATGCCAAAATCGATAAAGTTGGGTTTTGCGCGACTCATTAAAGTCGGCTTCCTCAATTTCTTGTGACAATACCCTCTGGTTCGGTATTTCATCAAATAATATATTGACATCAAGATGAAATTGTTTTGATACTTTTGAGTTAAAAGACACAACAGCTTGGCGAGAAGGTGATTTGTGTAGAGAAATAATTCATAAGTTTATTTTGTTTCAATTTGTTTCATGAAAACTATTTATTACATTAAATCAGACAATGACATATGTTGCTGACTATATTGACTTTTGAAAATATATTTTTTCAGATGTCTGCTAGTGAAGATGACGATGTTGATCCTCTCAAGTCGGAGAATCCTGAGATTCGTCATGGTTACCGCATCCTGACCGAACTGATGGCTGATAATCTTTCTCATTATAACGGCCCATTTATGGATCCTGTCGACGTGAAGTTTATTGGATATTCTGACATGATCAAAGAACCAATATGGTTGCGGAAAAGTGAGACTCTATTGTTGATGTTAGGGATTGAAAATACCGGGGCTCTTTCGGAGTCTCGTGTCCATTTGAGATACGCCGTCTTGATTCCTTCAGTATTAAGATCGGATGTTTTTTAATGAGCACTAGTACTGCGCAATCGCTTCTGCAGCATGATAAACATTGAAAAATACAATTTTCTAAAAAGAGACATTTTATGTGGAACATTCGTTACCTCAACTAATTCTGCGAGAGATTATCAATCGATCCTTCGACGAAGCGATCACATAGTTGTCTCATAATTTAAATGAAGGCATTCAGTGTGTATACTAAACCAATGACATAAATGTTTTTGTTAATACGATAGACGCTAGAAATCTGTTTTTGAGTGCCGTAGTTTGATTTGCAAAATTCAATATTTAATAGCCGTCTCCCTGTTGATAACAGTTGCATTCTTACAAATAAATGCCAGTATCGATAATTGATATGTGGTACCGCATTTGAAGTGAATTGCCTTTTGTGCTACTTATTCTTGTTGTGTTGAGCTAATTAAGCTTCTGTTATTGTCCCGACTAATGAATTGTGTACTATACTATTCCAGCTGAACATCTAATAGTGCAGCCATTTGACAAATGCACTTACAGTACGTTCACTCCGGATGTAATTGTAATGAATTATTTCTCTGGTTTCTTAGAATATCAACAATATATTCATGTAACTTCATTGCTGCACATTGTTCATATATATTCTTTTTCAGTGGAAGACAAGTTCCTTGAAGGCTCATATGAATGTCTGGCCGAATTTGTATGCGACTTAAGGCTCATGCTTATAAATTGTTATCGATACAATGGTATTGATTCCCGAATGACGAAAGTTGCTGCGCATCTGGAAACACTGTTTGAGCAAAAGTTAATGCTACTCCCAAAAGAAATGCGATCTCGTTGCTCATTAGCCGTTACTCTGGGTGATGGTCCTTTGCCCGGTCAGAAGACGGTACCAAGTGAAATTGACGCATCTTCAGATATAGCAAGTAAGTAAGAGCGGTGCATCCCTTTTTATTTTCTCTTGCAGAAACGCCTTGTAAGATATTTCTGACATAACTGAGATTTCATGGAATCGTTTTCTATTGGCTGTTGGTCGAACCACTGATCGTGCAGGTTATTCGCTGTCTGACTCTTTCTCTTATACAATGGGCCAATCTTGACATACCTAAATTTAGTTGTCCTTTAGAATTGCTGCTAAATTTGAACGACCTTGACAATTCTTGTTAGATGACGTATGATGACATCATCACATTAATCAGTACACTCTGTCGTTAAATAATAATCGCATTGTTATGTTTCGTACTTAATTATTGGCGGATCCTTACAGTTGAGAAAGTCGAGTTTGTTTCGTTGGTGATATTGATTTAACGTTCATTGAACAGATCAGAATAAACACAATGTAATCATTTTCAGAAAATGTCACTTGCTGATGCTTTAGTTTCTGCAATCTGATGCAATCATCGACTTCTTGAGGTACAACAAACCGATGAGGGGTGAATCCCCTTAATTTGCTGTGTATCATGAAGCATCTGTTTTGTACGTCTATCACAGCTTAGTTAACTCAAGCATCAGAGAACTGCACATTTCTTTAAGTTAACACAGATCAAAGATGTTTTGTGCTAAGATTTTCAATGGATGATCACTCAATTTTGTATGCCGATTCTCCACCCTTCCTCATTTCGGTCCTATTTTTATCTATCTCGAAGGAAATCACTAGGTTTGCGTTATTTCTTGGGACGAGCGTCTGCTTTTCACAATTGTTTCACCTTCACACGACGTTGCGAATTTCCTAGTATAATTCTAGCCATCTGAAATCAGAATTTGACATTTACGTTGCTGTATACATCGTGCGTCAAGATCCACTTTCTGCTACCAGTAAAAGGACTTTTCCCTATTTAGATTCTCAGCCGTCTTGGTGGTTCCTCCTGATGCGACTCTGCACTGCACCTGTATCTTAATCCAGTCTTTGAGGTAATAGCATTTTTAATCGCTTGTTGAAGCTTGCCGCTGAATTCAAAATGACCCCTCTCTGAATCACCTGTCGGTTGCTGCACGTCACCACTGCATCGATCGTGCATCCGCTCATCACAACCGGAGTGCAAGATGGAGTTGGGCACCTAAACCACACTGACAAAGTGTTATATAACAAAGGAACTGAATTTCATGATACTTCGAATTTATCATTAAACCTTACTCGGTATTTTCGTATAACAATATTACTATGCATCATCATCATAAAGCGTTGATAGCCATGTAATCTCTTACTGAAGTCTATTCAGGTCTCAGTGGTTTCCCAACATAGGTCTTTTACTCATCCCTGCCCAACCCAAGGCTCAAAGTCATATTAGAAGCTAGGACTGGGCAAGCTTTCACAGCTAGTGATGGACACAATTCTCACCAGGATAGGGTAAGTAATCTGTACTCGTAGTGACTGCGATGTTACCTTCCGAGACGCACAAGCTCGAGCCATGGCCTTCTGGACATCTGTACTTAAGCGCGACCCCTGCTGAGGTATCCTACCGCATGTTCATGGAACTTATGATATGCTTTTTGTGGAATCATTATCACGTAAAGACCTAGCACCGCTACATATATAAATGCATTTCCATCCAGGGTTGGTCGGCAAAAAAACCCACCCGGGGTTTTATCGGGTTTTTCGGGTTTAATCTAGTTATTTCGATTTTCTTGAAATTAAGAGGTAATCTCTTATTTCATAATTATCATTTTATTGAAAAATCAAACTACATTCAGTGTAATGTAAACCATGATTAAAATACAATATCATGAGAAAATATCGGTGAGTACTTAATATAGGTTACTGTATTTTAGCCGTACCAAATATTCAGATAATTACAGGCCATCTAAATAAGGAATCATATAAAGTTATTCTCTCACCTACATTTACGAATAGTATACTTTACACAAGATTGGCTGTTATCTAAAATTTATAAGTTTTTTCTACTATTGTATTATCAGAGAGAAAACACATGTGTACAGTAGAGGCTATAAATTGAACTTTATATTAAAATATATGGTCAAAACGGGGAAGATCTAATGAGTCATTTAAACATCGATCACCAAATATCTGTTTGTTATACCGGTATTCAAAAAGTAAGAAAATATAGGCCTAGACAAAAATATAGGCCCAACTGCTAGCAGTATTACTGATACTAAAGCTAAATAATACGCAGATCGTTTCGTCGAACTTTCATATCATAATTTCGATTCATTTTATTTATTTTTTTTTTTTTGATTACCTGAGGATGGTCGTTTGGTGTGGTCGAAAGACCTCGTCCTAATATGTGAAATGGAGGACGCACGCTCTTTCTTATGGTCCGAAGTGTCCGTCGCAGACTTGCAGCCTGCTGCGGTATCAGTAATGACGCGCGCGCACCACGCACGCGCCACCCCGAACTCCCCATCATTTCCGAGTGTCTTTTGTATGCGATAATAACAATGATCAGACTTGTGGGCAGTGGCTTTAAATCATTGTTTGCCAATATCGATCTTATCTTACGCACTTTAGACTGCACCAGCCACCCAAAGACATGCGAACAGCAGCGTCAACCAAAATGCATGCGCTCTCCCGAATTCCCCATCATCTCACGAATGCATCGCTACAGTCCGCTGTTGACAAATCCAAGCTGGCTGATGTCCGGCGAGTCAGGGATGGACAATGGGCATCATATCAGCATAGGCGTTAAGTTTCTTGCGCAATGAAAACATCGGACGTTGACATATTATTCGGCTTTCCTTTTCAATATTTAGTGTTGTAGTAAGAAACATGTAGATTACGGAATTGTATACATTCCATACGATGATTTTTGAGAAGAGACAGAGTCAATAAATCAGAAAAATGAATTGGCATTACTGTATTTTAATTAGAAGCATCGAAAAAATGACATAATATGGAAAAATCCATTTCGCCCGATTTCGCCCGCCGGGCGGCTGAAATCGGGTTTTTTCTGACCGGGTGGGTTTTGACCAACCCTGTTTCCATCCTGATGAAATCGAACATCGGGTTGACATTTATGTACAACCACATCGGCGGTTCATTGTCAAATCTGCGACATTTGATGACTTGAAAGTAAGGTTAGTGTAATTTCATTGAACACTCTTTTATATACCCTTGCAATCCAAACAACGTGCGCGCATGCAGTTAACCGCATTGACTCATTAAAGCTATTGAGAATAGGCTCAATGTGTTGTTGATTGGATATCGCGTAGAATCTTACATGACTCTCATTACTTCTCAATGTCCATTCAACTGCATTCAATCTCATTCTTCCGAGACACTGCAAAGCGCGAGATGTGTGTGCTTGGCAGATTGATTTAGAAAACGAAGACGAAGCATGTGGAGGAACTACGTTTTGAAGCACAATGCGAATGACTGCTGCACGTGCTTTGTTGTTCCCATGATGTAATCATAATATAAAGGTAGCGCAGGTGAATTGATAATAAATTCAGTGAAATGAGCACTGGAGACGACGAAAACACGGTTATCTCAAGTTAGCGAACTGAATGCGATTTTTTCACTTAAGAATTCATCAGAAACATGTATTATCTTCCAATTCAGGATTTAGTAGGTTATTTAAACCTTATGAATCACGATTTTAAGCGATATTTTGTTGTCAGGATTTCGTCCATGATGTTGAGGTCAGGGTTCATGAGCGAAACGACTTTTTGCTTGAAGGCATTTGTTGGGATGAGTGGCATCCCACTTTTTGATCACACTTATTTTCGAGTTGCCATCAGAATTTTACAGAAGCGCGGTACGAAAGATGAACTAAAGCGGTTTCAAAGAAGAAAAAAGTTAAATTAAGAAAATCACTTTCTCAAGCTGCATATACGAGTATATGCTAGGTAATTATTATGATAGGCATCATATTTTGTTGTTTCCTAACTTATTTGCAGCTTATGTATTGATTGAATTTAATATTTAGACCAGGTATACATATGCTCGAGAAATAATTTTTCATTATTCCTGAATGCGTATAATCAATCGCCACTAGCACTAGGACATGTACAAAGATGCACGGTAAAGAAACATTCACGAAGGGTAAAGAAGCGTTTTCAAGTGATGAATGCTAGGAAAAGTTGAATTTGTCGTTATTCGTTTAAAATCAAATCAAAAATTTCTGTATAATCTCCTGAGAAGTTTATTTCGGTCAGTATGTATTTGTTTCAAAATATATGATTCTTAAATTGGTGGAAAGGGATAGAATTTTTCTTATTTTTTTGAATTATTATTCGATTTTATGTTACAAATAAGTGGGTTTGGATTATTTATCAATCGCTTAGTCGGGTTGAATTTGATTTTGAGCATTCAAATAGCTGATGTTTTCTGAACATGGATTATGCATTTTCATGTTCATATGATATACTGGCGCTGCATGCTGGTTTTCAAAATATACATCTACCATCTGGCAGGATCAGTTTCAACGTATTTTCGTGAATTTTCAGTGGATATTGCGAGAAAGTTTTGCTGATGAATATCAAAATTACCGTATATTGAAAATATCCAACAAGCTTTTTATAGTAATGAGCTCTTCTCAAGAGCTATGCTGGAATGACATGTGGAAGACAGCATAACAAAGGAAATAGACGATTTAACATCATCGTAGATTATAGATGGATAGTGCATCATACGTTTTTTTTCTTGAGGTTGTGCTTTCAGCTTGTGCAAGGCCTGAGCCATTCAATTGGCATGTTTTGACTCGAGATGTTATAAGAGGTAATTAATGGTATTTAGCTATATCATAAGAGGTAATATTTTTCATGAATACAATTTTCGTAGTAAGTTTATATTTATTCTAGCGATTTAGTGGATTCACGAAGTTCGTTTATGTTTCGATTCGCGCATAAGATTCAGTTCACTGACATCGACGCCAAAATTTCTCGTTTCACAGTATATCGAAATGGATGAGAGTAGCAAAGATCAGAGATCAGTTTTCTCAACCATCATCTTAGGAGCTAAGGTATATTTCATCCGAATATTCGTGACAATGTTCATAATTGGATTAACCAACTTCACTTAGAAGCACCTATTATATAGTATCAATGACTTTATTCAATACGCAGCATTACATTCTAGCGTGACAGTTTATTACCATCGGGGTTTCCTTTTAAATCGATTTTGAGGAACACGCGACAAGTTTGAACTTCCTCTAGGCAGGGAAAAGTATTACTCTCGTTACGGATCCATTTCTCGGATGGAAATTTTGTCTTGGTATTGACTCATTACATTATATTCAACTCCGCAATTTACTTGAATGGATAAGACATAGCCAGCAAACATGAAGAAATCTATCGCTATGATAATAGTTAGGTGAGGGGAGAAGTTTTGGGTTGTAATATTGATTTCCAGAGATTAAGTGTGAGGGAGATCGCGGCAGGCTTACGTCATATTTCATATATCAATTCATTGTTTTCATCCTCTAATGAACATTACTCTGTTTTCTACATTCTGAAGATTGAAAACATATCTGAATTTAATGTTATGTAAATCATATGATGTAACATGGACGATTTTGAATGAGCAAGATCATTAATTGGTGTTAGCGCAGATGTTAGGTGAATTGAAATGTTTAGATGAATGCTTCTACCTCTAAAATTCACACATATCTAATGCTCTGATTCAACATTACTCAATGCTCAGATGGTTAGACATTTATTCAGGTTATAAAGCTAGTGATTTACATGAAACAATGTTTCAGAAATTATTTTGTTGATTATAATAATGGCATGATTGGTTTGGTTTCTACAAGTATGCATGTCAGTTTTTGCCTAATATGAATATCTGTTACTGTGGTTTGGCCTCAAGCACGTTAGCAATTGATAATTGTCTTCTTGAATCATTGGTGTCTTAAAACTGTCTGACTTTGCTTCTGGAAGGATGGTTTTTCGTCGGCTACATTTTATCGATGTTTTTATGTTTATCCTATTTCTCACTTTATTTCTCGTTTTCACAAATTTTTGAACATTCCGTCCGTTTCTTACATGTAATGTACGTCAGTCAATGCTGCGCTGTTGTACTGACGATTATGTTGAATATTCGTCTCTTCGCCTTGGTCAAAAGTCAAAAATGTTTATTTCCAAGAACATTGGAAAACAGGAGCATGTGTGCTCACATACACAAAAAACATAGTTTGATGGCAGAAAACAGCGTGCGGTCGGTGTTGTTAAAATATATTCTGAACAGGAAGGAGTCAGGAGAGGAGAATTGACGAAAATAAATTTCCAGATTTCATATTTATTGATTAGTGATTTCCTTAGTTATCGTTCGCAAGTCGTTTGCTTTTTTGAGAAACCTCGCGATGGATTTTACCAGTTTCGGAGTTAAAATATTCATCAATTTATTGAATTCTGTTGTATTGCTACAGTTGCATAACAAAGGCGCTGTTTCTTGTCGTAAATTTTGATATAGTGAGCATTCTATCATGAAATGATACAGAGTCTCCACTTTCGAATTATCACATAGCTCACATAAACGCTCTTCATATCGCAGTCGATTTCCGTAACTGCCAGTTACGAAATCTAATTTGTGATTTTTTGTTCGAAATTTTAATAATATACTGATGTCATTGTATTCAATATCAAAATTCAGATATGATTTCATAGTATTCTCAAAACCACATAATTCTAAATAATTCAGGCCAGAATGACTATCTTTTGCTGTAGATATCCATTTTTCTCTAATGTAATGGGTCACTCGATTTTTTGCAATTCTCAAATATTTTCCTTTGTCAGCCGTTACCTGTTCGTCCCATAGATTTGTCAGGCTGAGTTTTGTAAGTAACTGCCTTATTCGCCAGCACCAAGTATATCTACTATCATGACCATCTGAAGCCATATTGAGATATATTGCATCATATACTTCTTTTATCAAACTTCTTTCATTTCTCGTAATTATTTTTATCCAATAACACATAGCTGCCTTCGAGAAATGAGCATCCATAGGACATATTCCAAATTCACCAATGAGACAATAATTAGGTGTAGTCTGCTTTAGATGGTAATATCTTTTGTAAAATTGATATTGAATTTGATCTAAACTTTTTAAATTATTAAAGAAACAGAATTCGGCACAGCACTTCATTTTTGATAACGTAAGCATCTCAAATGTATTCTTTAAAATATCTCCAGTAACTGTCAACTGGTCAATCATTTTCGACTATAGTGCTATAAATGGTTCTACAAGAACGAAGAAAAAAATGCATCAAAATTTTGTTTATTCATAGCAATAGAATCGATTTCGGATGCGACACAGCATGACATTGTAAGAGGAATTTGCCGCGGCACTTCATGAAAGACATGAATACAGATTTTACTTCATTAGAGGAAATCGGAGAATTACTCTTCCGTAAAACGTGAAAGGAATCTTCAAAAAATCAAAAGTGTGTTATCAAGCAATCAGTAGAAACAAGCAAAAATGGGAACAAGAAAGCCAGGTAGCACGGTCATCAATAAACTGCAATATGTGTGCGGTCTTGCCGACAACAATTGCTGCGAAAAAGAAGCGAACCGGCGTCAGAACATGCATGTACATGTACGCCTCTGTGCAAAGGTACTACAGCTCTGTGGGATGATAATTATCATAGTTATACGAGTAAATCTTTAGTTGGTGGTGTATCACCTTCAATTTCACGAACAAGAACAGACCTGGCATGATTATGAGATATATTTTACATTTATTCGAGTTTTGCCATTGCATTGTCAATGCGCAATTTGCACGTAGGTGAATGAATTGTGTTTACATCTTTCCTATTCTTCTTCCTGCTGTCTACTTTAATAATGATCGAAAGGACCAACATTATCGAGAAAACTTGTGCGCAATGATCTGAATTCTTTGAATATGAAGGAATCGTGGCAATCGAAGCACTTTGACGGAATTTTCAACAATCCGCAAGCGACACACGACTTTTATATCTCTGGAAGGTGTTAGGAATTCCTTCTTGCCCACTTTCTAAATTCCATCATGTGCCATCGTTTTGAATTAGTCACACTTCTAGAAAATTGATGTAGTTAAACAATCTAATTCTGTGGTTTCAACAAATAGTTCATCTCCATCATTAGATAGCTAATCATTTTTCAGCTCTTTTGATATATTCTGACAGTCAAGAGCAACTTCCCTTGATTCATGCGCACGATTGAATCAATTGAAAAAAGTGTGACTTTTTATCGTGTTGGCATTGAGTCTGGACTTTTCTTGAATTCCTTTCTTTCATCGCCGTTTTCTTCTTCTACTGCTTCTGTTTGTCAATATAAAAGTTGAACAGTTCATCATCTAAGTCCACTACTGCATAGTTGATGACCGTGTTTTTTTCTCTCTCCAATTTCATTAAAGTATAGACTATATTTGACCTATTTTGTGTAATTCTTAGATTTCCATGTTCATATATTTTTCCTTAAGTATTCCTCCTCTGAATTCAAATTCAAACATTTGTCCGCCGAAATCACTATCATCGAGTTTGTGTTTCATTGAAATATCTAAGTTTTCATGAAAATGGATCTATAGTGCGCGACATAGGTCGAGATCTATGGAATTGGATCTGGGATTGGACATAGGCCTATTTCATGTCTTATCGTGGGTTGCATATTAGCAACCTAGGTGTCCACTCGGAGTTACACAGAATTCTCATCGCCTTCGGCTTGGAGATTCTCACCGTGTAACTCGTTGTACATATCTTTATCATACCAGTGACGATGTATACAATAAAAGCTTTTATCATGTGATTATTGGTCATGTTCATATATATGTTCACCCTTGTTTATCCAAATTCTGGCGATAAAAAGTTATGAGTACATGCAACTTAGGACATACAAAATGGAACAATTCATATTACATAACAATTAAAGGTCTGACTAAGTAATTGATATGTCACAATTCAGGTAATAAGTACTTTCTATATGTTATGTGACATTCGAAAGGAAAAGAAGCTGATTGTCCACAAGTTGGATCAACACCACTGTCAGACAAACAATGGCTACTGATAAGAATTGGATTAGAATCCATTGATGCTAAATTGGTTCTTGCTTGCACACACTCTACAAATTTTTTTTAAGTGACAATCATCATTTATGTTATGCAGAAACAAGTGATGCAAGAATGCCAGTGTTGCTCTAACTCATTTATAACTTAATTCTCTGAATTACAAATTAAGTGAAACAAAAATGAAAGAAATCAGAAATTCTACAAAAATTCTGAAAAGAATTATGTTTTATATAATTATATAAAATGAGTTACATTTTATTTTGCATTCCATTCATTAGTTTGACACCTTTACATGACATTATTCAATTAACTCTTAGATACCTGCGGTTTCTCCTACCCTTGTGAGCCTTGCACCGGTGGACCCCTTTCACAAATTCTTAGCTAGATTGCTTTAATCGAGGGATGGTCGTTTTGATCGAGACGTTTATTTGTTCGACACGCTTTGATTGTTATACTCGTATACCGGCATTTCTTTGAATTAACACATTTCCGATGGATTTTATCGGTCGTCTTTCTGTCAATATTGTAGGCATATTCAATACAAATGAGCCGAGGTATTCCATCGACTCCACCACCTCCTCAGAGTGGAGTGTGACACACCCAACTTCCGTCCAACAAAGCTACAACTCTTTCCACATCGTAGCATTCCAACAGCCATTCCTTTTACAAACTCTGATTGCGACATTTTTGCTTCAAAATTTAGTTAGAAAGAATTGTTTGATAGTGATAAAGGGTCGAATTTAAAATGCATCAACTATGCCAAAGATAACGACAATGGACAGCTGCTTTATATTAACATGACAAATTTGATGCATAGACATCCTGGTCAGTGCAGTATGAAAAAAAAGTCGTCCACTTCCATTGAGATTTTCTATATCAAGTGGATCGTTTTTAATGTCATAGAGTATATTTTGATGTTTTTGCTACTTGAAACTCCATCTTATTAAATTAATGAAACAAACTAATGAATGTCGCAAATGATTGTATCTAAAACATCCCATTTAAATTTTGATTTGAGCATCCAGATGTATATACCGGCAGATTATGCACACTATAGATCTACGTGTATATGTGCGCATAGATAGATCTGAAGGTTAGAGATTTCATTGATTTATGCCACAAATGATCCCTGTTATAGACAAGTAATACACTGAATCGATGTCAAAACGTTGGGAAAGCTTATTTTGAGTGTAACTGTGATATTTACATGCAGCTGATCGATATTTTTAATTTCTTAAGTGTAGTTTAGCCTTCTTAGTAAAAATATACGAAAATGTGATGTTTTTAGAATCTGTTGCATTAGGATGTGATTTGACGATGTTTACTCAAACAATACAGCCAAAATTACTTTATATTGACATTGATTTAATATTCCGCGTATCTGCAACCTTACATTTACTCAGTATTTTTATTTTATCCATCCTTATCCGAATTAGGCATACCACAGCAATAGCTACTGCAGTTTTAGACTCTCAAAACAGCTGAGGAAATCTGAAACTCATCAATCGCTGCTATGAAAACTTGGTCAACAGACTATTTTTGGTGTCTAGCTTGAATATCGTGATTGCTTTTATCTTGAACATTGATTTATGTTTAGTTGTTCATATAAGCCAATCAGGTACACACGATGCATATGTGCTAATAGATACACACGTGTTGACACCGGCATGATCGGTTGATATATCATCAATCAAAAAAGTTTAGTAGAATACGTTTTTGTCGAAAATATGAGATGTTGAAATATAAGTCTTCACCGCAACTTATGCGGACTTAGAGAAAATTGCATTCAAAATACACCAAGTTGCAGTTCCAAATTATTGATTGTAGCCTGCAAGAACGCCGTCAGATGCACTACTGGTGTAGTTACACTTGTCACATTAAGAGCCGCTGTACTTTGTCAGGTGTCAGTTTGCTGGTACAGGAGTAGTAATGAAGCCTTTTTCTTGAGGATAATTACGTTCCAGATTGTTTTCTGACCGAATTGGGATTACTGTATTGTCCTTTTTGATGAGCAAAAACTTCATCAAAGAAATTTATCTTCGCAGATACACCAGCTTCACATCCCCGACGTCGAGCCGCTAATCATCGAGTGCTATTTGGAGGCGGCCTTCATGACGCTGCTCCAATGCTGACATTGGCCAAGGAACTCTTCTCGGCCTCAGATGCTCCTTGTCCGCCTTCACAGTCTCAGCCAACATCCAGCGATGGATCATTCACGCCTACCTCGAATGGTGTTGACTCGGAGTTGGATCGCCGTCAGGCAGAATTGGTGGCCCGGCTGACTGCCCTTCAGCGCAGGCGGGAGGAAGCACGTCTTTTGGAGGAATGGCCTGAGTTCGAGGCGAAGTGGATGACGCGCCATCATCGTCTCGTATTGCAACACAGTCCAGAAGTAGTGCAGTCAGTACAGTTCCTTCGACTTGCGGCACCCATACTATGTCTATCGTTGGATGATATCACTGTGTCGGCTGTAGAGTGGGCTCTTATTATGCCTAGGGAAAGTCGATTACTTGCCTACATTATCAATACCCTCTTCACTCGTTCGTCCTCACGGTGAGTGCTATTCTCTCAGACTTCAAAACATTGCTTAGGCAAGATTGATAAGAAGGTTTTTATGGATGTTTGTAGTAGGTTATTACAAAAATTTAATAATGCGGTGAGCTATGAAATATGAATATTTAGCCTCAGCAGACCTATTCTCGATCTGTATTCAATCAGTTAATTTGAGCGGGAACGACTTCAATTCCTTGACAGGTCGATTCTTGATAAAAATAAAATATCAACAGTCTTGGAATGTACGTCATTAAATATCCCGAACTGTGCTGAAATTTTTATGCATGTCCTGGAATTTTTGAGTTATCCATAAATCTACTTGACCAGCTGAAGGGATTGTGTCGACTAGATTGAAGGCACGGGCAAGAAGGTTGGGCAGCGGGAGGGCGTCTTATATTTAGGAAATCCGTGGAAGCTGCAGTTGGCCGCGCGGGCAGGGGCCAGCAAAAATTAATTGTGCTGGTAGAAATCAATTATTTTTAATTGGTGATACACTACAATCAATTATTGCAATTATTTTCTGAGTTAAATTCTGATATTGCTGAAGTTGACCTCACTTTTATCCTAGTATATAAAAGATTTATGTCATGTGGAATTAAGAGCCTCTTCAACCACTACATTTCGGTATACTGAATCGGCTAATCGTATGGTTAGTCTGTAAATTTAAGATTATGCAAGCTTGAAATCATATAGATATTTAAACGTATCGTCATGTTATAAAAGCGTTTAATAATGGTGGGACATATAATGTTGTATAATCCCATGATATGAAAGAAATATTTCAAACCGCGAGAAGACAAGATAAATAAACCCAGATAACACCTAAAATTAAAACCAGTATCGATTGAAAAACTTATTTATCTTTGATAGGCTAAACATTTGCTAAAAAGCTAAAATTCAATCGGAGTCACTATCACTGTCAGTCTCAAGAGTGAGTCAAGATGAGGGAGTAGTTGAAACGATTTTTGAAACTAGTTCTTCATTCCATAATTTTCTATTCAATGATTATACCATTTAGTAACCTCTAAGGTCAAACTTAGGACAAGTTGTGAATATTGATGTCATGTACTGTACCCTTCGAAAACGAAATACAGTATGAACGAGCTTTTAAAGACCTTTAGCTTTTTTGTGTCGTGTACTCGTGTGATTTCCGTAGCTGGACAAAGCAAGCATTGTTACTTGTTGTAGCCATAGTTACGTGAATTTGTCAAGAAAATAATTGCAATAATTTCATCCTCCAAAATCAATTAATTGTAATTGCATCAACTAAACAATCAATTAATTGCAATTAATTTTTGCTGGCCCCTGCGCGCGGGCGACTCCAACCAACTCCCTCCTCGGGAGGGGGTTGGGTAGCCGATGCTTCCAAAGCTTGCCCTTTGGGCTCGTGTGTAGACATGTTGATCTCGAAAAATGCAATAAAGATGGATACTTTGCACTTGTTGCGTAAATAACCATTTGATCCCTTGAGTGTACTTTTCAGCGGATTGTACCGTGTATTTTTGATTTACGCTTTATTTGCTTCCTGTGGATTTCGTTGAGTTGCGCGGTTTTTGCAACATTCAGCTTTGGAAACCCTGTATTTTTCCAGCAGCTACTGGTTATGCGAAATCCATATGATACTGATTTCTAATGCGCGCATACTCGAATGCATCGATGATTTGAATCGTTGTTCTCTTAGGGCCGCGTTGACAACTTGACACCCTCACAATCACACTTCAGGCGACATCACATTGTAGGCTAGATTTACTTTGGTACTTTGTAAACTTCATTGGCTTTGCGCTGGGCCTGCTTTTTTTCACAGATCAGATATTTGAAGAGAAAAGCTTGCTTGATAGTATGGAATGTATGACAATCTGATTGATGAAGAATGCATGAAAATGTCGGTTCTACTTCATGTGCAATTCAGTAGTTAACAGCAAGCTTTAATAAGATAACAAATGCCTCTTCATAATCTCAGCTTGTATTGGTTGAATTCGAAAAGGTAATGAGCGAATCACATTCACTGTGGATTGACTGTGATCGTGACGTCATCTCTTCTGCGGTGTCTGGATGAGCTATTGTTAGCAAGAGAAATTCCTAATTAAAACGAGTTGGGAGCTGAACTTGTGCATTTGATTACCAGTTGAATTATCCAACAGAGGAGCGTTTGATCATTTTGAAATGCTGCACACTGCATTTTGAGAACAATGCATGCACAAATTTTATACTCTTCATGGTAACATTTTTTCAAGACAAGATGGCAGACATGCATCTTGCGATCACTTTAGAATTATAGGTCACCAGGTGATTTTTAATTTGATGGTAAGATAAAACTCCTGCTGCATACACATTTGTATATGCAGCATAACTTTGTTGTTGTACCTTTTCTATTGGCAATGTTCAATTATCCATCGTAGTTCTCCCATGCGCTTGTCTGATTTTGAGTTGATTGCAAAATAGAAATTAACTGGATTTCTCATATATTAGAGAAATTTGAATTTTGGGTCACTTAGAATCAAGCAAAATCTGATTCTCAAATATAGGGATTTGAGTAAGTTTAATAAATTATATAAAGTTTAGCAAGGGATTCACGAACATAATGATGTGACAAAGGACAGCGATTTGAAGCGAAACATCAGTATCACAGGAGGAGCGAGTCTTCAATATACTGTAACATTGAAATAATCATTGCGGATGTGATATGAGCAATTTTTAATTCCCAATTATTATGTCAGCTGGAAGTGTCCTTTCATGGAATACAATGCGTTTTAGCAGCTGATCAATTCTTTCAGCCCCCTGTTACAACTAAGGATAATTCCAAAGTTTTGAATTTTTGTACTGCCCTGTAATTTGAAAGATGGTAAGTTAGAAAAGTTTTGCTACAGTTTATGTGGTGGTAGCTAGCATTTTTTGAATAAGCAAGAATTTAATTGCAATTTAAGAAATTGATGGAGTTTCTTTTTGACTTAGCGATTGGTGAGAGACTTCAACTCTATATCCGCGTTGCTTCCAGTGTGGTTAGACCTATTCTGATGGAATGTATTGTGATCTCCGTGGAATGGTGGCCTTGGCCTGACCTCACCATCGTTTGGCACTATAGTTGAATCTGATCACCAGTATTGTCGAATGGTGCATGCTGGACGGAATTCAGACTTATTATATCACAGCAGTCCAATAAAGTCTGAGTTTGTCAGCATGGTCCACATGACTTGGAGGATAATAACTTTACTACTTCTTTTATACTAAGGTGGTCATTGAATATTCTCTTTCTCTTGGCGATTTCTGCACAGTCGAAGCTCCCTATTTTTTGTATCTCATAAAATACAGATGTCAGCTTAAACCGTTGCACTGCAACGAAATTTAAGTCATCTAAGGAAACAGGTTTCGTGAGGAAAGTGTCACACGAAGCAGTCAGAAATGCGTAGATTTCCGTTTGGCCTTTATGTAAGACGTCTGCATCATTCATATATTTGTTTCCAAGCATAAGTAGGCCGTTTCGTGTGCATTGAAGTGTTCAGGATATGAGAGAAACATGTGTTGTTGAAATGAATCATCCGTATACTCCTAAAAGGTTACTTTTAACACGGAATGTAACCTAGTTCATGTTCGTTCTTGTAGTTTAGATCAGAGACTTTTTGTTATTTACTTATGTGAGAACACTTACGTCAACTCTTATTCACTCAGGTTTCGTTATAAATCGCAAATTGAGATCCCTCAATAGGCAATGATGCAAGAATTACTGAAAGTTGATCAGCACTATCCATGCACATTCTTTGTTAGCAATGAATTTTTGTTATAAGCATAATTTGCTTCGAGATTATTAGAAATGCATCCAATTTCTTGTCCGACCGGACCCATCTACTGCACCACCAAGATAAATATGTATTGACAAGAGCTATCTTCAAAGCTATAAGACAGTCTATTAATAATAGACATATTCCTGTTTCCTGAATCATATACTAAGATCATAACGCAGAAATGCAATGTCCGATCCTAAAATTCGAAATTAGTATCCATGCAGATATGATGTAATGCGTTCATCTCTAAACAGTCCAAGTGATTTGTTTATTTCATTCATTTTTCTTCAATCTTCCTTAGAGGTGCTGCGAATCTGAAATTGAATCTGACTGTGGAGCCAAATCTGAACTTTCCATTTAAGTCATAAATCTACATACATGTTCAGTCACGGTATATCTCATTGATGTAACATCCTCACATCAAAATTTATCATATACAAAATACAGGCTCTCACGAGCACCTCTTCTCAGAACACGTCGAATTTATTGTTTATGTAACTTTACAGCTCAGAATGTACATGCGACTTTCCGGTAAAGCCTATCAGCTAAACTTGAAAATTACCAGCCCTGCATTTGCTTCGACCAAGTCGAAATTCTTGGGTTATGAGATTTGTAAATTGTAAAATTTATGTGATATTTATAAACAAATTCAAAATCGTTGGAATTAGAAAAACATATTATGTTCTAAGTGAGGCTTAAAAAAAACTTTGTGAAAATTTAGCATTTTTCAACAATAACGCAAGACTAATCTGATCATCCGCAAAGATTAGTTTATGATTATGCAATGATTAGTGTCTCGCTTATTCTATATGATAGTCCATCACCGATATCCGATGATATACTTAATTGATAAAAATTGGATTACAAGAATGGAAATAGAATACAACTTTATTCTAGAAATTATATAAGATAACTTCATTGCATAAAAGGATTGCTGAATTCCAATGCCATAGATGCATTTAAGTACAAAATTATCGATTGGATTATTAACCGGGATTAATATTTAGTCGCACCATTCTTTTAAATATAATTGGAGCAGACTACTTGATCCTGGGTTCCAAAATGTCATATCCAAAATCTGAGACTCTGATGAGTATAGATGTCTAGACTGACACAGAATGATCTGTGAAGTGTTGGTTCAGAGGATTGCGACTCCCAATACATGTATAGTGTGCAATTTGCATTTTCCTGCCACTTTTTTGCATCTTGTCTCGTCGTATTCTAGTGATTCTGTCACTATCTTGCTAGGAAGGAGGAGATTTCGACTCAATGCAGCTGGGGAAATTCTCAATTGCTGATGATGTACTTCCCCATCCATTCTGGCAGGCCAATTCGGCCACCAGCCTGTTTTCCCTTCTCTATCTCTCTCTCTCCATAGCGCTTAATAAGTGTTCAGTGCTGCTGTTATATTACATCGGCTGTATTTGGGAAGAATTAGAGAAATCTATCATAAGCATGTTGTATCGTTGGTCGATTCACTGGTAATTTGCTTCGCAAGAGATAAGCGTGTTCGATAATCTGCATGGTGTCCATGTCATTGCTTGACCATCTCTCATGATACAGTGGAAACGTTAAACGCAAATATTTATCGAGAATTTTCTCAATTTTCCATTCGTAAACAACTGAGCAACATCCATCAGGCTGATCATCACAATGAATCATGGCGCAAAATGCCTTCACGGGCGTACATGCAAAATGTTAGAAGAGGAAGAAGGACTGGATGAAGAACAGAGGGAAGAAGGAGGAAGATGACCAACAGAATGAAACCGAGAAATTTCAGCCACTTCTACGATTGGTAAAAGAAGTGAACACACGCGCACACAGATGACTGTATCAGGGGCTAGAAAAAATTAATTGATTGGAAAAGTCAAATCGATTGGGATATTAATCGATTTGACTGCAGCATTCATTCAAATTTTAACTTAAAAGTCTCCAATTATTTGTGTGTTTCATATTGAATATTGTTGAATATGTCTATATCTAGCCAATGTAAATAAAAATTTAACATTTTCTATGTTAATTTACTGTCATAAATTTTAGCATTAGCTCAATTGAAACCGTTCAACATTAGATATTCAGCATTACCTTTTTAACATCACCTTCAACTAAATATCTCCGATGACCAATACTTCTATGCCTAAAATGTTCGTTTCTTGTATATCTTCGTAAATGTATGGCCTTACGAATGGTCGCTTCGCTCGTTCTATATTTTCTATGTCGTGTAGACATCGTATTAACATTGCTGCTGAACCATGGTGCAAAGTGCCATCACAGGCGCACATGCAAAATGTCGAAGGAGGTAGGACCTGCGCGAAAAACTGATATTTCAGCCACTTATTTGCAATTGGTAAAAGAAACACAGCGAACACATACAGATGACTGTATCAGGGGCCATAAAAAAATGATTGAAAATTAATTGCAATTAATTGGTTGATGGAATTTCTTTAATTCAATTGATTGTATCAGACACCAATTATTCCAAATAGTTGCAATTATTCACAAGACATAAAGCTATTATTGTATGAGATACCCAGTGGATGATATATTTTACTCGTATTTAACAATCCAAGAAAATTTTGACTGTACCATTCATTCAAATTTTAGCTTAAAAGTCTCCAATTATGCGTGTTTCATATTGAATAACGTTAAACCAATTCTAATTTTCTCAGACTTAATGGAACACGCATCATCGCGATGGACGGAAGGTGGCAGTGGTTCACTATTTGAGCTAGAAAATATTGCACGATTTTGTGATTAGTGCATTTACATGTTCTTTTCATGCAAATTAGTTCAGCGAACATGGTGATGCAGAAAGTGCAAGTTTGTTACCATAGGTAAATTCAAGTGCTGTAGGTGTTTTAATGTAGCTAAGTATTTATCAATCATGGAAAGGCTATCTTCCTATAGATTTGGCAGTGATGGAAATAACTGCAACTGCAATTAATTTTTTCCAAACCTCGGAAAGTATCACTCATTAAGCATCTATTCAATTCTACATAACTTCAAAATTTAGATATTTTCACTGAGCACTTTACAGTAAATGCAAATTTTAATTCACACAATGACATCACGAAGAAAATTGCGCCAGAAGGAGACGTCATCGCTTAAAAGGGAAGCGTTAGCCAAAGGCCAAAAAAGGTTAGCCAAAGGCGGAGTGCAGTAAGTTCATCCTCAAAAAATATCATATCTCCATTTTTAAAGTCAGCTGATCTTGTTAGAACTCGACATTTTCACCTTTTTTGGAATATTCAATCTGTCAGTATTATCACAAAAAATTACGATGTAATTCTAGTCTCGCGATATCGAAATTCCGACATTGACATTTTAGCAGTTTACTAAATAATATCATAAGTAAGAAGCACCGATTTTCACAGATACACCAACAGCCATTTTTCTCTAGGCATTTAATGGATTTGTCCAAATTTCATAAATAATGGATTATCTCAATAACTATGACAACTGATCCTCCGGCAAAGTTGAACCATTTCTGCTCAGAGACTTGCCTGGAGGCCTTCTTATTCTCCCTGATCGAGTAGCATCACACACATCTGTAAACGTCACCATATCAACGACTATGCTGTCAATGAAAACAGCGTACATTATCGGTGTTGAAAAACGTTAAGTACGTGAATATCAACACCTGCATAATAGTGAATTGTGTAGAAGACGGGCGGACGCTCAAAAAGTAGTGAACTTCTTACATGATTATTTTTTAAAAAAATAGATGACCGATTTTAATTTTTATTAATCAACCTACAGCTGAAAACCAAAATCTTGATGCTCACGTTGGCTGCTTGCCTACAGTTTTCTATGATGAAGAGCCTCTTAACAACAATGCGATTGATGCATTATTGGCGCGTCACTCATACTTAAGGTTGCTATTCTAATCTTTTATTCACATGGCAGTTCGATGTAGATCATTTTCCCAGATTGACTTGGTATAGATATATACTTAAACTCAACATCTTACTGTCATATATTGTTGATTATCATCATCATCACAGACATGAGAATCTTCCGCCAAAATGGGGTTCGAAATGATGACTCTCGAGATTCGTTCAAAAATGCCTTAAAAAATTTTTTTTGGGGGGGGAGGGTGGGTCATACACTTTTTTGCAGGAATAAAATCAATGAAATGTAGATGATTTTTTGTCTTGATCAGGGTATCAAGTCACAATGTAAACTATCTTATCACTGAAACTGATCGAACCAGCTATTAAGTTATAAGCAAGTTGTATATCAAGTTATAATAAGTTCATGTTAATATATTGCTATTACATATTCCGATATATATATATGATAATTGTAATTATAGTTTGATGTAGCATAGTCACAATTTCCGCATTTCAGTTAAAAAATTGTCGGTCTCCGTTCGAAGGTCAGTACATAGGCCTACTATGTTTTGGCGACTTAGTTGAGCTTTTTGCAACTTGAATAAGCTCAATGAAACTATTCAGAATACGGGTGCTAGATCTATGAGACTGCAAAAAAAACTCAAATTAAATTGATGATTTAAAAATGTCTCATCGCATTTTCAATTCCAAGTGAGATTCTAAGCTGGCGGTAAGCTCCAAATTGAGAAGGCTTTCTTGGGGACTGCAGATGAGAAAATGACAATGACTGAATTTAGAATAATGGATAGTTCGTCCAACTTTTGGAAGTCGCATGCATAACACTGCAGCTTTCCATCAGCTCAATAGTATACCTACGTGATAGCTAAACAAAATACTGAATTTCAAAGTGGAACTTATACAGATGTGAGTCAAAATGACTATCGATGTTGAGAATATATAGAATATTTCAAACCATTAAAAAGTATGCTATAAATTGATGATAATAGCTTAAAGAAGACATCAAAAAACCTGTTAAAAGCATGGTAAACCCTTCAAAAGTATGTTTAAAACTTGACAAACTGTTATTTACTGGCAGTGAAAGCATGTTTTCGACATAAAGTTTTAGCTCCAACCCCAATTCGAAATGATTGAATTGCGATCATCGAAGCGCAATATTAAGCTTCCAATATTTTCCGCCAAAATCATCTCCGAGCATTCTCATTTCTGCGTCCTTATTTTCCCATTATCTTGGGGTTGGACGTGCGACAATGGCTCTTCTGCAACTGTTTCTGTTTTGAGCTAGCTCTTCCCTGTTTTCCAGCTTTGCCATATCTTCTTCCACGAACCTTCCCCACGTCTTCGGTCTTCCTCTCTGTCTCCCTCCATCCACTTCCTTCAGAAGGCAACCTCTATCATTCTATTTACATTGGCGGAACCACCGTAGTCTTCCCTGCCTGATCTTCTCAGCTAGGTCCACTGTACGGCATTTCTCTGTTACTTCCGCGCTAGTCTCCCCATCCTGCTATCTCACTCCTTTCTGCGATAGCTCTCAGCATTCTTTTGTCGCAACTTCGTAGAATATTCACCATCCTGTCCGTTAGTGGCCACGTCTCCGGACCATACAACAAAGCTGATCTTACGCACGCCTCATACACTTTTCCTGGTACATTATCCTTAATAGCAAATTATTCGATAATGTCGACATTTTTCTATTCACGAGTATATCGACACAGTATAGATTATCGTACAATATCTTATTGTAAAAATTTATGCTGCTAAACACAGCAAATATTCTTATTTTGAGTCAACGATGCAGAGCTATATAGCTGAAATCAGGTCACTGCTGCTTCAAACCGATCTTATTCACTTACAGCACAATTTTGGCTAACAGATTGAGTGTAGATATTGCAGTGCAAAAGTTCTGGGATTTTTCAAGAACTTTCAGAAGCTGCGATATAAGATATTCAAGTTGCGGTGCAAACACGAGAAAGTAGATTATTCACTGTCTTGTGCTCTTCAGGGATGCGGAACCACTCGAGTCTTAGAGTGGTTCCGGTTCCGGCTGCGATAATTCCATGATAAGCCTTAGATAAATCATGGAACCCTCTCCTAATACATGTAGTTGTAAAACATAAGTAAAAAATTGATTCAAAGAATTAAAATGTATATCAAACAATTATTCAATAACAATTGTACAAGTTTATTCAATTACAATGTACTCGTACAATCATACATGTATATTAACAAGATTCAAACAAGATTGCACTAACAAAGTTGCTATTTCACTAGTTAATCTCTGGAACCACTGATTTCTCAGTGGTTCCGGTTCCGCATCTCTGGTGCTGTTATACTTTCGTCTATTAATCTAAACACATTCAGATTGAACAAGTATCCTAACGTCGGCAAAAGCAGCATTTTGACCAACTTTATTCACAGTTACCGCATCATCACACACTGCACATCATCAATTAGAAGCTGATAGCATAACAATCATGTGATTGGAAATGACGTTCTTATGAAAAGTCAACGGTACAAGATATTCCTCACCGAAAATCATGACTCTAGACTTCGTACTTGTCACTTAATCAGCGAAAACATAGACAATTTCATTTTCACCGAAAACTTCAATCTGCTTCCCTTCTACTTTAGTTGGATTGAAATGTGTTTTTCATCCTGTCTGACGACTAAAAGAGGAATCAGTAGACCTCGGCAGACGCGCTGATCCGTAGTAGTCACATGATATCCATCATTCTGTGAAAGTTTCATTTTCTGCCTGGTCCCCTGCAGAGACGGCCCATGCCGTCAGAATCATCAAAAGGAATTTTGATAAAGGAGATATTCTGAAGATATCAAGCATCAAAATTGTTCATTTTTCAGGCGCCCACCCTGTATAAGTTTATATTCACATAGAGCTTAGAATTTATCTTAGCGGTTTCGATCGATAGAGCTAATACAATGTTTCTTTTACTTTTTCATGTTCACCATTGAACCTTTATATACAATTCATGGAGTTTTGGTTTCTCTATTGAATGAATGATATTGAATTGAAAAAGACAGAACTAAACCAATAAAACAGAACATTGTCAATATTAAGAAAGTAATGCGAGCACTGTCAACTGCTAATGTTAATACATCAGTGTGAAATTGTGTTAAATGAATTCATGCATTTTATTTTATTTATGCAAGTTTTATGAAAACGACATGTATTCTATTAGATGTAAACACGATTATGGCTAGATGCGCCCAAGATAATCCTTAAGGCTTACAACTATATACAATCTGCATGTATACAAAAGAGATATTTGATTTTCTATCGTGAAAAGCCCGGGTTTGTGAAAGACTCCTCTTCTGCTACTTTAATGCATATAGACATGTGTGTTGGGTGCATTTTTCTGTTCCAGGTTTCAAAGTTTGAGTACGTGGTCATCAATTTCCTAAATGCACATGCACCTGAGTACCGTAAAATGGCGTAACTTGCACAGTGCGCGGTAACTTGCACAGCATTGCACATTCAATCGATGAACGCGTTTCCTCCGTGAATACATGTCACTCAGCTCGCAAGACAGACCAAATCGGACACTACTGCATTGATATCGAGAAGTCACAATGCTAAGGACGTACATCAAAGGCAACAACAAGCGCCATTATGGAACGTACAGCGAAGAAGACATGCAAAAGGCCATAAAAAGCGTAAAAGAAGGAAAGTCTATTTCTTCTGCAGCGAAAGAATTCTGCATCGAAAGAAGCACACTGAGTCGACATTGTTCAGGAGTACATTGTGACGCTGTTGGCAGACCACCCGTACTGACATCCGAAGAAGAAAAACTGTTGGTGGACATGCTGAAGCAGTTGGCGGACTGGGGCTTCGGCTTGGATTCTGAGGAGGTCCGCTGTTTCATTAAGAGGTATTTGTACAATTCTGGAAGAATTGAGCCGAGGTTCCAAAACAATTTACCCGGCCGCGATTTTGTATATTCCTTTATGAAGCGAAATAACCTTTCAAAACGCTCAGCTGGAAACATCAAAGCATCCAGAGCAAAGTTGGACGAAGATATTGTCCGCAGCTTCTTCCAGAATCTTGATTCTACTAGAGACATCGATTCAGCGAACGTTTTCAATTATGATGAAACAGCAATTTCTGATAATCCGGGACAGAAGAAAGTTGTCGTGCCGCGTGGAACGAAACGTGTCGAGCTTGTCCGGGAGCATTCAAAAGTGAACGTTTCTGTAATGGTTTGTGGGTCTGCCAGTGGCGAGCTCTTACCACCAATGGTCTGCTACCGAGCGGAACACCTTTATCAATATTGGACTACTGGCGGTCCTCACGGAGCAGCATACACTGCGACAAAATCCGGTTGGTTCGATGTGAATGCTTTTGAAGTTTGGTTCAAGTCAATTTTTATCGAAGCCATGAAAAATCGTCCTGGAAGAAAGCTTTTAATCGGTGACAATTTATCCAGCCATTTTTCGCCCGAAGTGATTCGTTTGGCAGCGTCAAATGACATTTATTTCACTTGTTTGCCGCCAAATGCAACGCATTTATTTCAACCCCTAGATGTTGCCTTCTTCATGCAGACCGGCCAAGATGGAGTGGAAGAAAATTCTGGACAACTACAGAAGAGAAACGCGGGTTAAAGGCACAATTCCGCAGGACACATTTCCAGTAATGCTTTCTCAACTTTGGCAGCAAATCCATAAAGACTCTGCACAAAACTTGAAATCCGGATTCCGTGCCACTGGTATATACCCCCGAAATGTTGAAGAACCACTGAAAAGGTTACCCAGGTTGCTGCAGAAAGTCTTTCGGTTACGCGGAGGCTGGATGAAACGCTGCTTCAATGGCTCAAAGAACAACGTGGACATTCCAGAACTCAAAAGAACAAAGGTCGTGGTCCAAAGGTTTCTCCTGGAGTTGCTCTTTCTACAGAAAATGTCCCGGGGCCTTCAACTTCCACAAATGAAAGATCTGCTGAAGGTGCTACTGGAGCTTCCGTAACCAGTGCAGAGAGTTCTGAGGAAGAAGATGATGAACAAGAACGCTGTGGTGAGTGCAGCCGACCATGGATCGGGTACAGGGGAGAAGACTGGTTGGAGTGCTGCGCGTGCAAGATTTGGATTTGCGGCTATTGCAATGACCAGGACTTATATTTTCTGTGCGCCGCTTGTCGAGCGACCTCATGAGCGTTGAAGGACAAGAGGAAGTGAAATTGTGTTATCAATAAAAGTTTTTTGGACTGTGATTTTTTTCTGACTAAGATTACGAGTTTTTTTAACTATCAATTAATAGATATCCGTAGCAATTAATCGGTATGTGAATATTTTTATGAATACATTGTTTCTCATGGGCATAGATAATAATGACAAATTAGAATTAATTAATTTTGTCTTATGTTACAGACCAATTTTGATAGAAGTTTGGTTTCAAAAACAGGCTGTGCAAGTTACCCCTATGACAAAGATGTTGGCTTTGCCTAAAGTATGATGCAATAAAGTTGTTTTCCAATCAATATTTTTATAAATACTTTTTCGAAATTACTTTGGAACGTTAAGAGTGGGGTTCATAGTGAGTTACAGACACGTGAGCCCCATATATTTCATACAGCATAATAAAAACCCAAAAAAACATATGCAAGTTACCCCATTTTACGGTATTGTGTGTACATCACGCAGGTCATAGGAAATTTTGAAATTAGCTTTATGTGTACTTTGAATTATGCAATTTATCTTGGAATCCGCATAGACGAGCGCATCTTCTATGAGAGCTTGTACACAACAAATCATTTGGATGTTTGTATGTACGTGTACCTCCTCTTTTGGACTGATATAATGTTCCTCCGACATGGTTTTCTATTTTCCGATAGAGGAATGCATATTTATATAAAATAGTGATTACTTTTCATTTCTTGTTATTTATCATTTTCTGCGAAAACCTCCCACCTAGGCAGGATTAGAAACGAAGACACGGCGTTCTACCTTCTGGCATTGCTACTCCTACTCAGTAGGTATATGTCACTTATGAAACAGTTCAGGGGTTGTTAGTGTCCGTGATTGAGAGATAAAAGCATCAAAGTAAATAGTTTCAAGCTGTGAATAAGCTTTCACTTCCTACTGCATTGCAGGCATAATTTCAGTAATATAGTCTCGCTATGCCTATGAAGGAATTGCATAGATGCTAGCCTCTAACCGTGGCATCAACCGGAATGCTGTGAAAACTAATCCATATCTGCGACGCATGAAGTAGTCAACTAGTCATGTTATATAAATCAGACATCTCCTGGAATTATGTTACAATTTGTAGCAATTTTTAGGTCCTGGAATATTATTAAAAATATCCTGAAAAGTCCAGGAATAACCTTGTCGAAGGAGCGCAGGAGGCATTAGAGTGTGAGTCAAAGCACCAAATGGTATGTGTAGGTATATTTGCGGAGTCAGATGCTTTAGAAAAATGAATGTTAGTGACGTACGAATTCCTTGACAACCTTCTATTGTTGAAGTAACTGGTGATAAAATTGTTGAACTTGTACCTTCTATCTTGTTGTTAATTAATTACTGTTTTTTTTCATTGACATTCTACACCTTTTTCAGACAAGCAATGTTCAAGAAACCTGCACTATATTATCGGCAATGGGAACGGAAGGTTCGGCAAAGGGTCTCATTTTGGTATCGTTTATCTGGAAACTCAGTCGCCGCAGCTGCGGCTGCTGCCACCCTAGTTGGTCATCTCCCTCAGGGATCTTCCTCGAAGTCCTCGCGCATTGGTGATGAACCACGTGTGGATGCTTGGGAGAAAGTTCCTTCGGCTACCCGGAAATATGGTGTGGATGTAGAATTCTTCCGCGTAATGGGTTGGAGAAACCCTTTAGAAATTCGGAGATTTCATGAATTATCTCTCTATCAACGGGTCTGCGTTCTCAAAGCATTGATTGACTCCAGTCTTGTAAGTTCAGCTAGAATTTTCTTACATCAATGAAATAGAATTCCTTTGCTGTTCTGAACAATAAAATGCATTGTATGAGGAATTCATAACTTATCAATAATGTCCACTGACAGTAGACTTGTTATTATCAAAGTATACAACAATGAGGTGATCCGACGATAAATATCCACGTCAGAAAATATTCAAGCAGTGAACAAAAGATCAACACAGAAAAACTAGCTTCTATTCTACTTCCCCCTCCCCGTTAGTACCATAAGCGCGTCTTGCTTATGTGAGATCGCAAGAAACTCGATGAAACCATAGCACTAGACTATCCATGAGTTTCTTGGAAGTTGAGAATGTGACGTCACAAACTGCGCAGTGTGTATTAACTCAATGAAGTCATTCATTTTCTCCATCGGCGGTTCATAGTGCTGTATAATGTTTATATTTGTAGTGTGTTCAATCTTGTTATTCTCCGCTGTACATCAGGTGTCCGAGAGAAGACAGATACCTCTTTCTCAACAATGGCTGAAAATCATCCTCCATGTTCGCAGTCAGCATGGCTACATTTCTGGTAAGGGAAGTTAAAAACGTCAGCGGATCATCATAAATGCTGGTGATGACGACATTGCGAGTGCAGAAAGTCTGATCGTTCAAGAAATTCGGTTTTTTATCCATTTTAATATTCTCCGTTTTGACTTACTACTTACTTCAATATTTGCTAGAGTCGAGTTTGATTTGTAAAATGATAAATGCAATGTAAAATTCAATTGAAACGGAACTCTGAGATCTGAGATGCTAGTAACTATGACTAAAATGCATTTAAGCATTGATTAGGAATTATATAAAGTCATTATAGCTCTAAATCAATTTCTGTGAACCGACATTTTACTATATTCGGAGTTCGGACATTCACACTAATTTACTAGAGCACACACGCATTTGCCAATGTGTTTGGAATTTTGGAGCTCTGGAAATCAAACGAATAGTAATTGCTACACTAAAAGCTTCTTTGGCGTAATCTCACTTCCTGCAAAACCGATAGCAGAGTAACGTTAACAGAGCCGATTTTCTTTTTTATAAGAATCGTGTTCACCTTTAAATCGTATTCCCCGGATCAAAGTTTGTTAACCTGTCTACCTGTGAAGACAAATCCTTGCATATTATTGCAATAGTTATTGATTGATGTTGTACTGTAACATTTTTGTATTTCAGTACACAGAAGTAAAGCGTGAATATTTTTCCATAACCGCATCATATGGGAATGGGTCTAACTAAGCTAAGCGCGGTTTCAAATTTCCATGACACAAAATTCCCATGCCTTTCCCATTCCCATTGGCAAGCCAGGGAATTTCATTAATTCATCTTGGAGTATAGAATTTAAAACCTGTCCGACATCCGCTGCATGTAATTGACTATCTGGCATCTATTTGTTTATTTTCTACCGTATACTCGTTAATTCGCCATCTGGTTATTCGTACTTCTGTTTTTCTAAACATTTTTAATTATTTTCCAGTGGTCTCAAGAATCGTTCACCGTTGCCCTCGACACGGCCAATATCGACTGGAGCGCTACAAGAGAAACAGTTTTGGGGAAACACGGAGATTGGATTTTTATTCATTGGCGCTCGTTCATGGATAATGAAGGCAGGCTTCGTATTTACCGCATGCGTGATCCCAAACTACCGCCACCTGAAGTGCGAACCACAGAGGATATAATGAGAGAGGAAGGATGGGCGGAGGAGCTGCCCGATGCAAAGGAGACAAATAATAATATAATTGAAGAGATGAAGAACGAAGTGGATTTAAATGAAGACAAAGTGAAGGAAAATATAGCTTTGAGTGATGGTTTGAAAATGGAGTCAGTTGATTCGGAAGTGGGGAAGATAGATTCTCAGACAAAGGAAACCGATCCTTCTGTTCTATATGACAAGCATAGAGAGGAGAAAGAGACCAATGAAATAGAAATGAAACAGGAGAGTGGTGGTTGCAAAAACGAAGGAAGCAATGAAGCGAGTGATGACGGAAAGTTCAAGATGAGGACGATCAACGTCGATGAAAGTATGGACGTAGACGATCCTTCTAATACTGCAATGGTCAAAGACATGGAAGTTGATCGTGAGACTGAAAAGGAGAAGGAGAAAGAATCAGAGATAGCAGTAAAAACTGAAGCTAATGATGAATTCGATTCTGTCGTAGAAAAGAAGAGTGTAGACGAAAATTTAGTCTTGCAAGATAAAGAAGAAGAAGGAGTGACGAAGGAAGACGGACGTGTTGTGACAAATGAGTTGGATAAGATCAGCAAAGTAGTAGTAACGGAGAATGATACCCAGGCTGTCGATACAGACAAAAATGATGTCAAGATTAGTGAGGAAAACTGTATCCGCAAAGACAATCTTGACGTGAATACTGCAACGGCTGATGGTGAAACGTCCGTGTTAATCAATGATGAAGAACATGAAAATCTGAGCATTAATGACAAAGTCGACAAAGATCAGGACGATGATAACATGTCAGTAGGTGAATTGCAGATAGAATTAGGAAGGGAAGAAGATAGAGATGCGACCAGCGAAACCGAGAAAGGAAAGTCTTGTGATATTTTGGAGAAGGACAACAACAGTTCCCATGACGATAATGAAGAAGTAACTGCTAACGCTATTTTGAAAGACGAGTCGGGAAATGAAAACGAAGTGACAGCATCGACAGACGAAATAAAGAGTGAAGTGACGAGGAACACCGACGAAATAAGCAACGAAGTGACGGCAAACAACGATGATATCAATAGTGGAGAGACGGAGAAGACAAGCGAAGAAAAGAAGGAGGTTGAACAAAATGAAGGACTGGAGCCTAAATTACAGAACAAAATTCAAAATAAAGAAAATGAAAATGTGACAATATCAAAAGCTATCGATGTGAAAACTGAATGCAACACTGTTGAGAAAAAAGTGAATGGTCATTCATTGTCGAAAGTGAACGATGTGATTGTGATAGCTGACGACGATGACGATGAAGAGGAGGAAGAATTGACGAAACAAAGTATTGCTGACGACGAAACTGAAAAAACACCGGACTCTCAGTCAGATACAGCGGAGAAAACTCCGGATTCTCAGTCATTGTTAGAGGATGACGAAGACGATGATGAGTCTGATAGTCAGTCCATCTTCGAAGCGATCTATGCGCCTGATATTTCCGGCCCTAATCCACAGTTGTTTCAACTAGTTGCTGCTTCCGTGGACGAGTTGGAGAAATTGATAACTGATCTAAAGCAAGAGCTGGATACCATGAGTCCTGTCGATCCCAACAAAATGGTCGGAGTTTCCGGGAGGACTCGAGGTAAAACGAAGAAAGCTAAGGCCAAAGCACCGCCCCCGGTGGACGAAGATTTTTTAGAGAGGAAAAATGATCTGACACAACTAGTGGAGGCACTGGAGAAATTGAGGGATGAATGGAAGGAGGCCACCGCAGCAGCTAACGACGTTCTACGTGCAACCAGATTAAGGATGAGACGAGACGTAAGTTGAGAATTACAGAAAACCTATTTATACACAAAGTGTGATTTATTCTGTAGATATCTTGTAATTAAATGCATAACTATCAGAAACCTGCTAGGCGTACCGAATCAGGCGCAACTTTTCATTGAAATTTTCCTCTTTAGTCAAGCAACTATTTGGAATAATATGAATAGCTCCGACTGCAGCGATCACATTGTGCAACAAGACATTGTCTTACTTGGGAGACGAAACGCTGGTAACGGGGATGTTGATGTCTCATAACGTCAAAATGACATTTCATAATAGAATTGAGCATTTAAAGCAAAATAGTAATCACAGACATATTGCATTGACAATCATGGTTTGATGTCAACCTTTGAATGCTATTTAATGAATTTTCTACGAATCTCAATCTCGAGACTTGATTATTAGACTAAGTTTTGAACTTCTTTACCGTCAATGCATGACAGCCTGCACAGCTGCTGCTAAAGTTGTTCAAAGACAACAGATGCTGATGGTGGTTATTCTACTCGTATTACGAAAACCATTGGGATTGGTTCGTGATGAGTAATCGGCAAGTTGTTAAACATTTTCTAGACTTGACCTATAACCCGCATTTTGAAATGCTAGACATTTGAATGTTACCTTGAAAAGAAGGCTATTCAGACAATCTACATGTACAGTCTGTACACAGTAAGTATCGAATCATGTTATGTAGGATTGTAATTAGCGATGGACGTGCGTCAAATGAAGTGCAGTATTACATCTATTACTGTGCAGGGGTTATCAGAAATCAATTGCATTGTAATTAGTTGTAATTAATTGATTGCTGCTATCAACAAGCTGCATCTTTGGTTGATGTGATAGAATAACTAGAATTAACTGATTGCTAGATTTGTAATGGCAAGGGATTTCATTTGCTTAGTTTTTGGTAATTTGGTATTTCATTGCAATGCCGTCGATCACCAATCGTCATCGTAGGGCAAACATTGCACCTTCGATGATAAAAAATAACAAAACATAAATAACAAAAAATAACTAAACATATTTCACAAGCTGATTGCTTTCAGGACTCTGATCAGGAACTATTTGGTACTTAACCTATTTGGCATCTTTACAATACAATGCTTTTATGATGACTTTCAAATAATTGAATAAATTTGAATATAGTGTTTTTGACTAATTCATGCAAATAACATACATGCAGTGATGATCTAAAACACGAAATGTAGAAACAAATGTAAAATCAAATCAGATGCATGCTATAATGAATACACAATTGTGCATGCTCATCCTGCAATCTTACATAAATGTGGCTAGCATTATTAATGAATGCTGGTCTGGTGACTGATGTCTTTCTAATTTTTATCAAAAGTCCGAAAACTTCTATGAATTTTTTGGCAAAGTCTATGGGCAAAGCATTGTCGTATTACTTATCATGTATATTATACAGGGTGATTCAAAAGTCGCCATACATAGGGAAAAACCTCTTTATCCAGAAATACATTTATTAGAGCAACAAAACAAGAAGTAAAGCATGGAGTGAACTAAATCAAGTGCTATATATGAGCACCCTCCAGTAAATGGCAGCTTCGAATGCGTTCTTCCCAATTGCGTCGCACTTTGGTGAGAATGTCAGGTGAAATGCTACTGCAGGCCTCACGAATCCGGTTCTTCAGGTGTTCCAAATCTCTCAGCTTGACGCGATACACCATAGCCTTCAAATGGCCCCACAAATAAAAGTCAAGCGGTGAGAGATCTGGTGACCTCGGCGTCCATTCCACAGGACCTCTGCGGCCGATCCAATGGCACGGAAATTGTTGGTCCAGCCATCGACGGACACAAAGTCCATAATGGGGAGTAGCACCATCCTGTTGGAAATGCGTAGGAAAATCTCCGTATTCCGTCAAAAGGGATGGCATGACATCCTCTGCAAGAAGCTTCAGATATCTTTCAGCAGTCAAGCTGTCTTCGAAGAAAAAGGGTCCAATTATCCTGATATTCCACAATCTGCACCACACCCATCAACCTCTGAGCACCTTGCATCTTCGATGGAACCATTCAGTGCGGATTGACATCACTCCAGTATCAAATTTTTTGCAGTTTAACTTCTCCATTGACATAAAAGTTGGCCTCGTCCGAAAAAAGGATTCCACTGGAGAAGTCAGAGTCCTTGTCCATCTCGGAAATGGCCCACTCACAAAACTCCATGCGACTGTCCGGGTCGTCCTTGGTAAGGTGCTGCATCATTTGGATCTTAAACGGATGCCACTTGTTCTCCTTCGTAATGCGGACGATGCTGGACTGACTGACTCCGATTTCTGCAGACAACCGACGCGTACTTTTGGTTGGACTGTTGGCGAAAGCGGCCAGAACATTCGTAGCGGTGTCCTCATCACTTGATGTATGTGGACGGCCACTTCTTTTTCTATCTTCCACGCTCCCAGTTTCATTGAACTTGGCGATGAGTTTTGCGACAGCATCGTGAGTGACCTGTGAACCGCCGCTGTGCCGTGCTGCAGAATCCTTGCGAAAGCTTCCCGTTCCAGATAGGAGAACAATTTCGATACGCTCTTCTTTTGACAAAGGCATTGCAGACAAGACAAGAGTGACCTGACTTTGCATTCACCTGACCGCATTCTGACTTTGCTTTTAACCATTTCGATTTCTACGAATACTAATCACCTCTCAAGACTCAGAAGAACAATATCGAAATCGATGACTACGAACTACGAAGCCTTAGCTTTGGAACAAAGCATGTGTGAATTCAGCACCATTCATACATGCAACTCTTGATAGCATACGACTCGGTCCACATGCAGGTCAAACAATGTCCTATCCAATCTACCACACTGCAACCAAGATGTGGTTAATCGGTCAAATTACGTGTACAATGATGAATTCTAACGTAATTCACGGAAATACACGTATATCTGTACAAATAATCTCAAGATTACACCACGCAAGAACTTGGCGACATATTTTTGTATCTTCCCTATGTATGGCGACTTTTGAATCACCTTGTAGAACGTATACTCGTAAAGTGGCGCATACAACTTTTTTTGCAAAACAATTCGATTTGCGCAGATCTTTTTAAGTTTAGAATATCTTTGATTGGGGGCTGTGCTTTGCAGTTGACATGTGAATGTGGTTTATCAAACCGCATAATAATGAAATATCTACACGTTCAGTTGTTCATTGTAAGAATTTAAAAATGTCAGAAGGGTATATAGTATGTGTACGAGCGCATTACGCACTTTATTGTACATGAACAGAGAATGTTATGTGAGCCATTAAGTGCTTTTGAGCGGATTGAAAATCCTCATTCGCTCGCTCACAGCCCAAAATTGTCGAAAAATGCCGCCAGTTCGCTCACTCATCTCTTAGTGAAAGCATAGGACATTTATATTCACCTTTCGTTTTACAAACTTTTGATGCTTAAAGCTAATTCCATGCTTTAATTTGAATGAATTCCTTTTAGACGTTAAGGAGAAATTCATTACTTCAATTAAGTGGAAATTCTGGATACACAATTGGATTAGTATACTGTATATCCTAAATGAGCATTTCAAGGAGTTTGCTACAAGACTTAGTTTTCTTCTTGATTTTGATACTGTAAACCGGGAAATCTTCCCAACTCGGCAAAAAAATGAAGTTCGGTGCTATGATCGCTCGAATCCGCTCACCTTGTGATCAACCGCTCAAATAAATGTCCACTCCCCTATCTGTAGTCAAAACATGCCAATTGGATGGTTCAAACCTTGTACAAGCTGGAAGCAGTCTGAAGTTGACCAAACTTGTTGGAAAAATAATAGCTTGCATGATGTTTAATATAACTGTAGTGTGCTGTCTGTAATACTTGTTATTTGTTCAGCAACATTTTCTTGTTTCATGCTATTTGTGGTAATAAAGTTATTGTTTGGTGATGCATAATTGTAAAGTTGAAAAGAAAGGTCGTGCACAGAGTGGTTTTTTTTCTACTGAATTTTCACCCCTAGCACAGCTATGAGCCATGAACAAAGCTAGGGGTTACTCAATGAAAAGTAACAAATTGTATTATTTTAAATAAATAAAATTTAAAAAAAACAGATCTTCCAATCTGATTAAGCTGTCCCCATCAGAAACCTATTCGCACGCCTCTTGAAAGTATCAAGATTGTATTGGTCAGGGAAAGTGGTATGGGGAAGCTGATTCCAAAGCTGTGCCGTGCGAACAAAAAAGCTTTTCGAGCGACTCATAGTACGTGCGCGTTCTAAGCTCACATTATAGCATGTGAGTGCATTAGCTCTGCGTATGCTTCTGGAGAAGATCTTAGGTTTGGGTACGCACTCATTTACTGCAGAGCTGCTTCTACCGAAATAGTGCCTGTAGAAGAGACTGAGTGAAGCAACATCCCGTCTGACGGAGAGCGGCTGCAACTTGCTAGCAAGTTTTTCACCCATGAGATTCTTGACACGTTTCTCAACCCGTTCAAGGAGGTTAAGATGCGTTTGTGGGGCGCCTGCCCACAGATGACAACAATACTCCATCAGGGGACGAATAGTGGACTTGTAAAGATAGCAGACAGTCTGTGGTGAAATCGAAATGGAAATGCTCGCTAAATCTTACTGTTGCAAATTGAACGCACTTCAGGAAATTAAAACTTACGCAAAAAGTCCCGGTCTACGGTATGCTGCTAAAGCGGAACTAGCTTTTTAATGATTAGACCAATACCCTTTCTCCCTGTCAAAAAACCTGACCGCATGGCGAGTAGCACTCAGAACTTAATGTGGTATCCATGCGGCTGTTACGGCTGGTATAGCTGTTTACGGGATAAAAGATGAAAAAATAGTGTTATTTATTTAAATATGCACAGTCCACACACCGTTGTATTATTAAACACACACGTTTTTTGAAAAACTAGATTGATTCTAACATAACTTAATGTTGGTATCAAATTATATTTGCTACTGTGGAAAAGACTTTTGGGATGAATTCGATTCTCTGTACCTCATGTATCAAGTGGTGTCATAAAAGATGTTCCCATCTGCACTCTCTGGTGGAAGTGACACATTTCCAATTCCCTAACTGTCAAAGCGCAAATACCACCAATATTCCGACAGACAACTCTGTAAAAATTGATGACAGTCTTAGCATGCAAGAGGTTAGCCACTTTTTTTATCTCGGAGATATGCTGGACAGTCAGGGAGGAGTGGAAAGGGCAGTGAGAGCTCGGGTGGCTAATGCTTGGTCCAAATGGAGAGAGAGTTAGCCAGCCTTCTAATCAACAAGAGTGTCCCCTAAGATCCAGAGCTCATGTGCATGAGTATTGCATACGATCTGCTCTCGTGTATGCCTCAGAAACATGGTCATTGTCACAGAAGATGTTTGAATTATTATGAGCATGTGATCGGAAAATGCTGAGATACATGGCAGGAGAAAAATGGAGCGACGAAAGATCAAGTGAGGAAGTGGCAAGAATGTGTGTTCTGAAGGAGCTGGAAGATCGGGTTAGAAGAGGGCGTCTGAGATGGTTCGGTCAAGTAAAGAGACCTGGGGGAAATCGCTAGCGCAGAGTGCAAAGCATGGAAGTCCCAGGGTGTCGATTCGTCGGAAGTCTAAGAACAGCATGGCGTTAATGGTCTTTGAAGATCTGAAGAAAATAGGAATCACCGAAGAATTCGCTGTCAACCGAGGTGAACGGAAGAGAGCCATCAACCGTCTAGTCTCAGGAGATGGGATTCAATGGACTTCAAACGTGGAGTAAGCAAGCAAGTGGGAGTTAGAAGTACAGATTGTCATTTTGCGTCCAGCAAATAAGTCACCAATATTTATCCACGGTGCAAACATAATTTTCATGGGAGGGGTAAAATTGAAGAGCGAGTTTTTTTGCAGAACTCTATTTCAACAACTAGATTGATTCTAAGATAACGTAATGTGGGTATTAGAAGTACAGATTGTCATTTTAATTACTCGATTGTAGACTTAATTTTCATGGGAGGAGTAAACTTGCAGAGCGACTCGCTGGATAAGTCATTTTAGACATACTTCAATATATTAAAAAGACGGAAGTTCTGTGCAAATGAGTAATGAAAAATAAGGAGAAATAGAACCCTCTATCTTTGAAGCATTGTTTTTTCTCATAAATCTACTTATTGGTATAAAGTTGCATTCTATTTATATTTATGGGAATACTTGACATCAGAAGCACGTACATGATACTTGATCCTATACGTGATGGCTTCAGTCATTTACGCGAATGAAAACTGTCAAATTACATTAAAGAGGAAATTACCCACACCTTAATTTTACATCGAAGTAAAATTATTAATGTTAGAATTGTGGTCCTCTTGTATAAAACGATGTTCACGATTCCATTTTGATAACTTGGTACTAATATCTTTATACATGACATCGTGATGATGAAATGTTTATATTGTCCGACACTCCAAATGTCATAGCTGCTATCAGAAGTGTTCTGCTTCTCTTACAGGTCCTGCATTACAACGAAAAATTGGATAACGCCTCGGTCGCAACTCCGAAGAAGAATGGAAACTCAAAGTCGTCTATGCCAGCAACTGTTTCCTCCCAAACGATACGTTTTGATTCTGCTGATGAATGCGAATCCAGTCGAACCAACGCTCCTCCAACATCAGTTGGTGGTAGTGAAGAAGATGCTTCAATGTCTCGACTATCTTCTGGTCAAGTGACACCATCTGGGCAACGTACACCTGGTAGCAAAGAAGACGACGATGAGTACGAGGAATTCAAAAACTCGTGTCAAGTCCAGGAGACAGCTCTTTCCGGAGTATCAACCCGGCGGAAAAAGTATGCACTTGTTGACTTTATGACTGCCAGGAGAGAGCGCGGCGCTGCAAAAAGGAAGGCAAGGGAAATTGCTCTCGCCACACCACCTCCCAAACGTCTCCACGAGGAATTTCTTGCGACAAAAAAGGTGCCCATCTCTCCTCAGAAGTCAAGCCCTCCACGAGTTATCAACGTTCCTCCACCAGTCAGACCCGTAAAGCAGCAGCCACTTATAACACCGCCAGTTCAACCACAAGCACAGCCTATCCAAGCCGTGCCCCAATCCCCTACAGTCGCCGCTCCCGCGCCTGTTGTCCTCATCGTACAGGCGCCTGTTGCACCACTCATGCAACAACCGACTTTTCTGTTGCTATCTGCACCCACTCCACCACCGCCTACGAATTACACAATGGTGCCCGCCAATGCCCAGCTCGTGGCCGCTTCCTCCCACACCTACCCATCGTCCACCGCTTGCGTCACAATCACCACCAATAAAGATGGTCTCCCTGCCCCGGCCACTCCCGCACCAACTGTTTGCACTGACGTGGGCTCTGCAACGCCTCGGAGGGCCATTCAAGCAAAACCCACAGCCTATGTCAGCCCTCAGATGCAACCACCTCCTGTTATCACTCCTGCTCCTGTTGTGGCTCCTCCAGCGAATCCTGGCAAAGTGACACTGTTCCAGGTCTCAGGACAATTGTTCAACAAAGATGCGCAGCCTGTTCGGGTAGAAAATGGAATCGTTTGTCCACTCCCAACAGGTAGCATTGACGAAGGACTAATGAGGACGGCTGCAGCGATGATTAGGGAGGAGAGTAGGAGAAGCTCCAATCAACCACAGTCGACAGAAGTTTCTTCTACAGTATCTTCCACAGTCCCTATCAATTCTGCATTGCATTCCAACAACACTGTTGTGGAAAGTAGCGACTCAACTGTTACTTAATGAAATACTGAAAATAAATACTAGAGAGGTGCATTTAAGTATTTTGCGTCATGCAATATTTACGCTGGAGGACTATCAGACATTATATCTGAATTGATGTAATTTTCCGTCCTATCATAATCATTTGTAAGTTGTCACCTATCATTCGATTCTAGTCGCCACATCTGGCAGATGATAAACTGTTTATGTATCAATGGAATAATTTCATGGAAGAAAACAAAATAGGCAGCGTTTTCTTGTTATATGGTGAAAGTTGGTTGTATCTACGTTTTCTTCTTGTAAAAATCTTGAATATTTATGGATCTATATAGACATTCACAAACTTCCCTTGTTGAAACGAAACTTCAACTTATATGGAATTTTGAGAAAATGAAAGTTTCTGCTGTACGTGGATTTTGCGTCATAGCTTCAAGTCATTATCATATTTTACTGACTATTTGATTTGTTTTCTTAGGGATTGTATTCACTTGCTTTTAACATTTCTCTGCATATACCCGAACAAGCATTTATGGAAGGTGCTGTCTGTCTCCTCATTGCAGACAGATCTGCCACCATTCCTAAAGTAGAAAGGGCATTTTAGATAACTTTCACAAACCCATCATGAGCAGGGCTGTTGTTGTTAGAAGTTTTGTTGTTCTGTTTTACGTTGAAACTTCATTTGCCCATGAATTGAATGCATTGTCACTTATCTCATATATTTTTACTTTTGTGGACGTGGAATAGTGGAAATCGACTGTAAGGCTTCAATATATTATTGTGCGTACGATTTCAAAGATTATGTTTTGTCCTTTCAATGATATCAATGAAAGATTTCCAGGATTCTGCATTTCATTATTGAGGTAGCCTACTCATCAAATTTTTTTCTTTGCAACTGCAATAAATGTACAAGTAGCATCGAGTACGATGTAAGTGATATCATGTCTTCAGAGGGTATGCAACGATAAGAAAACGGAGAATTCTTATGTAATATGTCATGCTATACATCTAGACCTGGTGAATAATGAGTGAAAATTACATAAACTACTTGAGTGGAAGATTGTGACAAAAAGCGCAATAGCAAGCCTATAATAAATAGGTATAATTCTAGATGTAGATTTTTTTGGATATTGGTAAACGTTGAAGATATTCGAAATCAAAATTCTATACCACATCAGACCAGAAAACAAGAACAACATTCCAATGCAATTCTCGATTTTTTTATTAATAGCCATGTGATAAGTTTTGGAATATGCTTGCTTCAATGGGGGTGAATCTTCAGTAATTTTGAATGGAGATAGGCCTACTGGCTGCGTAAATTATGCATGCAATTTTCTGACGAACTCGTTTTCAAGAATCATATAGTACCTTTTTCTGGCTCCGATTGTCAAACATCCGCACTAAGGAAATGGATTGACGTTTTAGTCAGGCACAAGGAAATAATGAGTTCATCCATGGCCTTTTGTATGTTCTTTTATAGCAGCTCCTATCACTGAATATATTCTAATAAAGGGTGCATTATGCACGTATCAATTTGAACAGAAGATAAAAGACAAGTTTGAGAATGCACAACCAAGTACATGTGTGACATGAAGCTACAACAACATGAAACGAACACGTAGTGAATGTTCTGGACTTACAATTAGAGAGCACGGAGCGAATTCGAGGAAACATTAGTCGCCATTCGCGGTTAAACGCTCAATTGCGCACTCGATCCACAACTAATTAAGTGCGATCGCAAGCAAAGATTAAGCGAACGCGGCTACTTGTGGTAGGGGAGACCGGGGCTAGTTGTTACAATTTTTGATTTTTTTGAGATTGTGACCGAAGTATTTGTCCTTTTCGCCTAATTTCTTTGCTGGAACATGTTTAGATCGTGAAACATAATGTTCATGCAGTAGAATGAAGAAAAATTAAATACTATTCCTGTGGCAAACATTTAATTACAAGTAAAAATTTGTAACAAATTGCCCCATATACGGGGCATATTGTTACAGCAAGCGGGGCAAGTTGTTACAAACGACGTTAAAAATTATATCGTCATCAAATGTTTCATTCTAATATACCAAACCCGGTAGCATGAGAAATATGACCAAAAAAATATGAGGATAGTACAAAACATTCTCAGACGCACACTCACTAAGATTTCTATATGTTTATAAGTTGCAAACATGACATACAAAAGGCCCTTCATTCTCGGTGCAGTCCGCGTGGGCCCAATCACCGCATTCAATACACTGAACCCACTTTTCACCAGGTACAGAGTTTTCAAACGTATCGCCACAAAACAAGCAGATATTTTCTTCGGATGTAACTGCCTTGCTTTCAGCGCGCTGCTTCTTCGTGATACGTGCCTTTTTCGCAGGCATATTTTCTCCCTTTTGCTTCTTTTCTTCAAACAGCTTCTTCCTTATCGGTGAACTAGTCAAAATTTCGGTTCTTCGTCTTCTGCCATTAGGTCTACTTTTCCTTGGCAGAGCCTTGGAGAACGGGCGAATCATTTCTGGAGACACCTGCAGAACTGCAGTCATGCCCAGACCTGGGCTTGACTCATTTGGATGATCAATGCTCTGCCGAGATGTCCCTAGCATGTCACTTAGAGACTGATCCGTTTTAAAGCGCTGCGGTAAAAGATTATCATCATGACATGGCCTATCGAAAGACAGATGAGCAATTTGGCTATCTTCCTCATGCTCAACGAGAACCGGTGGATTCAAAGGCCCATCGGTTGTGTAACCAAGTAAAAATTCGTCGTCAGTGAATATATGTCGATTAAAAGGGAAAATTCCAGACACTCGAAAGCCACTTAGAATATTCAATGGGGACAAAGCTCGTGACCAAGCATCGCTGGACATTTTTGGTATATCATAGATCGTCATTGTTTTGCCAGGATGAGCCTTTAGCCAAGAATCACATGAAGCATTATAATATTTCTTCAACGGACCGCGTAGACACTTTGGTCCAATGGTTGGAGTTTGTGGGAACAATGTGCGGGAAAAGACACAAGTACAATGCCATGTTCTCTACAAAAATCAATACAATCGTAGTTCACATGTGATTCATGATTGCCCAAAAGAACTAGAACTGGCTTTTCAGGTGAGCTACGCTACGGACAGTGGTTACAAAATGCTGCAAAAATATTATAAAATTGGGTCCTGTCATCCATCCTGATGGACAGGGCTATAACGACTTAGGCTATTGACTTGTAGACAATTTATGTTGTTTGCTGCCTGAATGGTATTTTTTCTCATCTGCAGCAAGTTGCTATGCACAGCACTCTCGAATATGTTTACTATAACGGCTACAACAAAAGCAATTGTTCAATTATAAGTCCATTGACATCTGTTTATAATCTTAAAAGTGACAGCGAAATGTTACTCACCTCTTGCCTTGATCGCCAACTTGACAATGAAACGTTATCGAATGATACCGATGGAGCAAGCTGATCGGACATCCCTTAAGGACATCACTTTTAGCCATTCACAGTGAAAGTGGTTTTCCTCTCGAGATAACATGAATATCTCATAAACTGGCTCATAACGTAGCGAGTGGGGCAAGTTGTTACACTGTAACAACTTGCCCCATCCCTGCTGTAACAAAATGCCCCTTGAGCAATGATTTTGGATAAATCACTCTACAGCTGAAAAGACTGCAATTTGCGAAACATAAAGACTTACAATCTCGAAAACATACACACAAGTACTCTCAAACAGATAACTGTGAATCTGAGACTCATTTGACGCATTGAGTAACAAATTATGCAAAAACTTGAAAAATTACTCGAAGGACGGAAAAAACGATTTTTTTATCTGTAGTTCACATAATATAATATATTGAACTTCTTTCATGGGGAAAATAATGCGTCAATAAAGGTTCATCTTTTGCTAGTTACGCGTCAGATTTCGCTTTGTAGTTTTCACTGTAGGCCCACTGTAACAACTTGCCCCGTGTAACAACTAGCCCCGGTCCGCCCTATATCGCGCGCGAAATTGAGCGGTGTGCGTTCATTCTCACGCGAGTTCATTTACAAATGTGAATGCGATTCTGTGAATTGTGTGTGGCCTTTATATGCGAAAGTTCATTCGAATTTCGTTAATTCTTATTTGTTCGGGTGCGAGGCACGCCATGATTCGCGCTTAATCGCAATAATTTTTGAGCGTGAAAACAATGGTAATTGAGCGGGAATAAGCGCGTGCTGGATACTAGTGAAATTTTTCGCGTCAAAGCCGTCAACCCATGATTGATCGAACTCGCATTTAAATATGATGTATATATAATCATATTTATATCAATCTATATCACGTGAAAACAGATGCTGATGGAGCTCCTGTTCTTGTACTTATTCTTGATTGTACAAACGAAGCATTGACAAATAGCATAATTATCACTGTCTTTTTCGGAAGATGTTCTAGCCATACATGACTCTAACCGACTCCGATAGTCAGGTTGAGTTCAGCAGGCCTAATCAGTAGATTACAGGACCAACGTAAATCATAATATCGCTCGAATAAATGCGTTATCTTGAATGGAAAGCGAAGCCATGTAAAAATGAGAAACATGCAAAGATATTTAATATTATAGAGGGCGAATCGCATTTGTCAGATTCCAAGCTCCATTCTTAAAAATCTGCGGCCGAAAATGCCTTGACTTGACCTTATTTGCAAAACTTCCAACAACTTTAAAAATTGCTGTCTTTCTGCTGAAATGTTTATATTTGTTTTATTACACTAATTCAATATAGTTCATACTGCATAATTTTATGGTATTTCGCTAGATGAAGTTTCGCAAATTTCTTCTAAATTTGCAAGACTTTCACACTATTTTCCATGTTCTTAATATTCACCAAAATGTGAATTTTCTTTATGATAACTGCTATTGAAAATATAATCATGTCGTCATACCAATTACAATAAAATGTAATTGATATCTACTACTGTAGTTCCTATTTGTATCAACACCCCACCCACCGTGGCCCCACCGCTGCCAATGTTTCTCGAAACCGCCATGTATGTTAGATGTTGTTTGCGCAGTCACGAAGCGTTGAATTAAAGATCGAGACGTTTTATAATGTCCAGCTTTCCATGTGTAAGTTGAATAATATTAAACTTTATGTTTATCTTTAATTTTGTTATGCATTAATTATGCAACTGATATATGAGAGTGCCTTCTCGGGGTTTGTGAAAAATTGTCAACAAAAGTCAGTATCATAAGACCCTAAATGACTATCACAAGCAGAAGAAAACAAAAACACGCGAAGAGCAATTCAAATCGTTTTTTTATGTCAGATGTTGCCTAAAAGTGATTCTTCATTTCACTCGGAAAATGTTCGCTGTGCGCTCCGTGTATTTCATGATGCCTGTGAGGGATAGGTTAAAACTGCATGCAAACCCGCCGGGTTTTATAGCTTCGAGTTCCTCCTACGAATGGTTTGCACTCGTAGGCACGAAGCTTATCATATAGCCTTTGAAGATTGATCAGATATGAATGAATATTAGGGCTTCGTCTGATTTACGAAATAAATGAGTGTAGGCTTGCAATAATTAAGCCACATTTATTTCCCCTCCCGCAAATGAAATCCTCGCTACGTGACTGCCTGTCATGATAGTGCACTAAAACCGCAGGTCACCACTTCCCACGACATGGCTCCATCTCAAGCGGTTACGCACCGTAGTAGACCGTTTCGCGGCCACCATGTGTGCCTGGGGTCTACAGACATCCGACAAGTGTTTATGTGGCCAGATCCAGACTGCCCAGCATTTCATGATCTGCAGTTCCATGGCATCACCGTGTCCACTCACCGATCTTGAAAACCCCCTGTCTCTCCTACCTATCACGTAGTGACGTCTAACACGTTTATTAGTCACCACGGCATCGTCACCCTCCATGTTTGGATTCCCTCACGTCGTTGGCAGTGTCTGCAATTATAAAACCCAAGATAACGATCGTAATTTGCACAAGAGAAATTTCTGTGAGCTATAAAAATACCTTTAACTTACAAAACATGTACGCCTGAATTGCTTAATATTGCGCACTATACAGTAGATTACCAACGTCTATATTCCACGCCATTTTTGAGGAAAGTGAGACATATCATTCCATCAGCTCCATTGGCTTGGATGACCTTATTGTCATGAATTACGATATCTTCAAACTCTTATCTAGCTGTTTAGGCATTTACTTTGATTCTATAAGCGGACTAAAGCTCTGATGCAGTTCCTCTGTGTGAATAGAATATTCGCCCTCGTCGGTCAGTACCTTTTGTAATTAAAAAAGATGAATGCAGCCCATTAGGTTCAGTGTCGGGTACGAAGGGTGGCCGTTTGATTTAAGACAGTCAGTGATATCATTCGCAGTTCTAGAAGATGCAGCGGTCCATTATGTTCTGTGTTGAGGTGTGGGGTAGCTGTTTGACTGCAGACAGTCAAATGAAGTTACATCAGAACAAATGAGAAATAAGAGGCATGGCGTTGTCATGTTATGCGGTCATCTTCCTAGAAACTAAGCTGTCATTGAAAAACTCAGTTTCTTTTATGCATTTACATGATCTTGAAACATTCGAAGACGCAGCAGCCTCAAAATAATCGCATGCAATGATGGTGAGCACGTACAACCAGATAGCATATTGTCACAAAGCTTGAACATTCTGTGCACCCAACACAAAGCCGACAGTTAAGTCTTCTGGAGCTGCGGAAAGTCAAAAATTTCACTGACATAGAAAATGTGCATCAGAGCTTCCGTTCGTTTCTCGAATCAAATTCAATGGCCAAGCTAAATGAGTTCGAAACTCTCACTATTCATGCCAAGAAAGCTGTCCCATCACTATTCAAGCTATGGAGGGGATTATGTGCAGACTGATATGTTTCGCTATCCTCAAGTTGATGTGGATGTAGTCGTAAGTGAGCCACAGTGTTTAAGTGAACGAATTTTGCTCATAGAACTGGGTAATTTTTAGAAGAAGTTGCTCTCAAAAGTTGCAACTCAAGAAATTGATCATGTGGAAATTAGCAATCATTTAGATGAAAATTTCACTATATCATACAAGTCACAATGTTTATTACATATTGTGTCATATTGCAAAGCTATCACGAAATTACGTCTTATAATTTAAAGAAAAACGAAGCACGTCGGTCTTTTTTTGCCGTTCGCTACATATCGCATTTTCTCTGCTAAGGCAATCTCTATCTATTTAGACTTTTCCCTATATCATTGCATTAACGGAATCTATTAAAGCATCTCACTCAATTAGGACATCTTCCTTCTATCATGAGAGTTTTTAATTAAGACTGTTTCTTAATACAAGGAGAAATGCAGTAGGTGATTATTTACATAACAGCAGATGGCATCGTTACATATAATGATGAACAAACAAAGATTGGATGGCATTAAATTCCATGAAGTGCCGTCCGTATTTCCATGTCAAGAAGTAAGGATGGGAAACCATTTCTTAGCACATCTATGAAGATATATGTCTCAAACATTGCGAGCACATTTGATAGCTAAGCTATTGATCTGTTATAGTTCTGTGTCACTATTTTGAGACAGTCAGCGGCCTATCACGATATGCGCAAAGGAGAGACTTGAAGAAATTGCTCATGCTCTTTGAGCAGTTGTAAAGTCTATTTAAAACGAGAAAACTTTAGTTCTCGAACATCTATGTTGAGATGATTAAATAATAACACATGAACATTTTCATTGACACACTGTAGTGTCACTCACCCTGTTACTCACATCGTCGGCTTAAAAAGAAGCAGCACAGGTGCCATGCAGAAAACAATTTCTCGACAAGCATACTGATATAAGAGTTCTGTTCACTCGATTTTTACTTGCATGTGCGAGTATGTAGTCGAAATCTACCCGCAAATTGCGATAGAAGCCAATATATGTTCTTTCTATCTGATTACGCATAATCAGGTGGATAGTGCTGCTTATTTTCAAGCTGTTGATCAAGCTGTGCTCCAATGCTAAAACATGTTATGTGAAATTTTATACGATTTACAGTAGGTTTGGCACTGCCTTATTCGACCTGCAGTTTCACTTTTTTGGTACCGATAAGTAGATCGTAAATGACATATGAATATTTCTAAATTGGTGTAGCTTTAATCAAAAGTCATTCAAATTGTGTGCCAAGTATGATTAATAAAGTGATGCTCAGAAATCATTACGAACAAAATTTTACAATTTGGAAGATTAATATTCACTGACAGAATATTCAGTCGACGCACTTTAATTGTATCCTATATGTAGACCTAATTAAGTTAAATTCTTGATATTTCAATGAATGTAGGCCTATATTATTATTCTATTCAGTGATCTCCGAACTTTTTAGATCGCAAGGAGGGGACCGCTTGAGTGTAGTCGGATATTTCATTTTCTTGTATACTCATCTTTGAGCATGCAATTTTCCACATCTAGTCAATGTGGAGAAATTGAGTGAGGACAGTTTCAGTCATCGGATCGAACCAGGAAGGACTTGAAGTGAGGATCTGAGTTAGGATATACCTACAGTCATGGGTTCGAAGCGTGAAAGACTCCATGTTTTGAGTGAGTCTCATACGATGATGAAAATCATCCCAGCAGCCATTTATAATAGAATGTAATGCTTACTAATTCAAATTATTAATTGAAGTAGTCCTAATGAGGACTGATGACGTTCTCCAATCCGCAAGTGTACAGATGCAATGCTACTGTAGCCATTGGATTAATCAGTTCTTAAAAGAACTCAATGGAGCTTTCTCGTAGCAACGAATTAAAATAGATCAGCTTTGGCCCAATAACTGGTGGTAAAAATGGAAACCTTAAGACTTGTAACATTACTCATTCTTGCTGTTAATATGCTAATACCATAGATTCCAAACACTACCGCATGCATGTTCAAAACAGACGTCTAATATACTGTACCAACTGCAGATGCTGGTAATGGAAATAGAATAGGACGATGGTCACCATAGGTTAAGGAAATTAAAATTGGATATTATAAAACAAAAGGAGACCGATGGATAAAAATTGGAAAACTGAAGGTAAAACATGGAAATACAATAATGCTACTACACCGATTACAAGTGAACCAATGCTACACTATATCTGACACTACACATGGTGGATAAGTGGAAAGTGGATAATGGAGGCAAACAATAGAATTACAATGACATTCTACTACACCGAAAGCAATGAAACTATATACACTATACCTAAGAGTATACATGGAAAATACTATTTCTTCCAGGGTTGGCTTTTTGCCGGCTAAAACTGGTTTTTGCCACTAAGTGGTAAAAACCAGGTAAAAACTGGTAAAAACCGGCTAAAACTAAAATTCCAAAAAATCAGCCTATTTCTTCACGAAATGATCGACAGGAAGTTGGGGTTGAGCATCACGATGCATTGCAGATTGCAACTCTTATCTTGCAAAACATCACATTCATTCTTTGATAGAACCACCATTTTTATCACGAACGACGTACAATGTCGTTTTTGTTTACGATTGCTCTGCCCTTTTCTATTGCTTTTAGAACAAATGTAGATTTCAGCACCATTTTGGCCCATTAGTTCATGTAACAGAAGTTGCTAAATACTCCCAGAATTATCATCAAATGAATAAAAAAATGAAAATAAATATATGAATAAAACTGGCTTGTACATAAATTAAGCATTTACCACTTTCTTCATGTGGACGAGCTTCAATAATCCCACTGTCATCCTCTGTGTTGAGTGTTAAGCAAAAATGCAGAGTGTATTGTAATAGTAGCTTAGGTTTCATCAGATCTAGATTTGAACCCTGGGCTCATGAACGCAGAGAGAACACTCTATCAAAAAGACTGCACCTGAAAATCTCAGCTCCCAAAACAAGAAATGTGCAAGTCACTTAGAATACATTGTACTAGTTAATGCTTGTGACTGGAGCAGGAAATCATGATTTGGAAGAACAAATATTAATTAAATAACATAGTTCGCAGCAGAAATCTTGATAAAGTAAGGTATAGTGCATGTCTGAACAGCTTCAGTTACAATCTCTACAAAAAGGCATTTTCAGTAAGCTGCAAAATTGATCATTGTTAATAGAATCTGAGAGCGACAAACAATTGTGACATTATTGTGATATTCAAGTTTGTTTAAAATTCTTCGAAATTTCATATTTTGAACTCAGATCAAAACGTTACATAAAAAAATAACATAAAAAATGTTGAAGGGCAATTTTTTTTTATTTATTCCCTCTGGAAGTGCAGAATTAATTTCATAGAAATATTCGTGTAATCACTATGGGTATGGGATATTTGCCACAGATTTAGAAGACAAGCTATTCTATGAGATCATCAGGGAGGTTAATCAAAGAAATCCGAGGCCAGATTTTTACATTTTCTTGCCTTTCCAGCTTCATAGAATGCCTGTTTTCGATCTTCTATAGAGCCAAGTGATTTCCTTCCAGCATGGACGTCTGTTGCATCTTACAATGAATGAAATTTATAAAGCAACAAAATGCGTGCACGCTTAAAAGAATGCACAGCAGCTTTATAACAATATTTTTTATAATAATTCAAGTTCTTGCACCTAGCCTATACTTGGAACATGTTCTTGATTGAAATATGATATTGATAAGGTTTGAATTGTGAAAACACAGGACTAAATGTTTATCGAATGATGAAAAAGTAAGATGAACTTATTGAGACTAGCGTTCATCAATGAAGTAAGGAGTGACGATGATCTCTTACATTGCATATACCCAAAAAAACTTAAGATGTAATGCTGGAAAAAATAGTTTTTGCCAGTTTTAGCCGAAAAGTGGTGACAAAAGCTGGTGGTTTTTACCGGCCAACCCTGATTTCTTCAACTTGAATTTGTTATCGCCAGTTTCTTAATCCATCTATGATGCTTCATGTAACCCCTCATTTCTTCATTTGTTCTTCATTTGAAATACAATACATCGACCACTACTTCAGCTACCGAGTAAGGGATATAAAACATAATACTGCAGTCCGTCAGTCATCAGCAGGTACTCGTCGAGTTGTGTTTCGACCAGTGTTTTTGAGCGGATCGAAATTCCGCTTTCGCTCGCTCATCGCTCATTTGCCCATGATCGCCCTGTCGCTCGCTCACCGCTCATTTCCTCAAAATAATCCTTTCGCTCGCTCACCGCTCAAAATCATGAAAAAATGCCGCTCGCTCGCTCATTTCTCGATGATACCCTCCTTAATTCTACAAACTTTTTTATGCTCAGAGCTAATTCCATGCTTTAAATCAAATAGATACCTTTTATAGGCGTTGAAAGGAAATTCATCATTTCATTTTAGTTGAAATTTGAAACACGAAACAATGTAAACCATCATACCAATGTATTAAATTAGCTATTGCACAAAATTAGTTGAAGCAATTTATTTTGATGAACATAGCCACAGAATTCTTCTGATATGTGTAGAGATGGGCAATAATCTAAACTTAATCCTACATACTGATCACATGAATCAGTGCATACAATTCTTGGCGCAATACTTGGACAAAATTCGCAAGGTGCGTTAGGAAACTATGTAATGCGTTGACAATTGAAAATGAATTTATTTGAAGTTGTGACAAAATAATGTAGATAATTCCTAAAAGTAGCTAAAGATGACATAACGTGACTTATGAGTGACTGAGTAATCAATAAATGCAAGAAATCTGCTACAAGCAAAATCGCTTGATAAACGAAATCACTGGTGTATGTGAAACAGCAAATGCTGCACCCAAAAGGACCTGAGACATCGGCGCCAGCCGTCACTGAGACTTCGGCCCACTAAGCTCAGTATCTGTCAAGATGGTCGGTCCGCAGCAGCTCGTTGCGCCCAGGTCCTACTTCCTTCTACCTTTGCACTCTTCTTCATGGTGATCTTTACACTTAAACACCGTTCCGGTGCGTGCAGCATACTTTCTGCGAAACCAAATCATAGCCAGAGAGGACACGGCGAAGATTGGCATGTCACACAGATGACACTGAGGGTCGGTCCGGATTCCTCAACGTGTCAGATTAGCAGGGGTATACATAGCATTTGAACGAACGGTCTGAACGGTACTTTTTTCATTTTTCTGATGAACGAATTATCGAACGGCATGTCTGAGAAGCCGATGAACGGTGATTGGAACGAACGGCTTTTTTGAGTGATTGAACGTGATTGAGCGGTAATTTAGCCCCGGAAACCCAGGAAAAGAAATAATGGTAAAAAATCTTTGATACATTCCAAAATTGCTTATTTACATATTCTGACTTCAATAAAGTAGTATTCTGAAATTTGAAAATATTTAATTGCCAATTTGGGCATGGATTACCACCAACCCATTGGGCTTTCGTGGTGTAGTGAAACCTCGAACATTTCGATAAAAGAAAACTCTATTGATGCTCTTCGAAATTGCTTGTTTGAGCATTAAGACTTCAGTTCAATGACAAAACAATGACAAGAGACTTGCTATGGCACAATGATTCCATCTCTTGTTATTGATTTAGTGTTCCGAAAATAAATCTACTTATTCTACTACTCATCAGCTACTAAAACATTTGCGCATATCACCATCAATACGGTTTATCAGTGGTGAAAACTGAAGAAGCGGGACTTAAAAAGTTTCACGTCCTTCCATGAAGCAACGAAATTTGTCATGATGCGCACTAAAGTATCATATAATTCACCACTTGGTCACAAAGCATTGAACAGCTTGAATTCAAAAGCTGTGATGAGGTAGGTCTACTTGCACTGTGGGTGCCAATCTGACCATTACTTTCTAAAAATGGCAGGTATTATGTTGCTTTTGCATCAAGTAAAGTCATAAGCTGGGGTCGGGCCCTATGCGGGCATCTCGATTTTTGCGGGAAGCGGGCATTCGCATGCAGGCACGGGCATTTACAATAATGGCTTAATCTGAGAATTCATATCCGGTCAGTGGATATGCAGGTAGGGATTCATGGCGGCGTACATGACGTGGACGTAATGTATGTAGCCTAAGCTCATTATGCAATTGAATCTAGCCACTATCGAATTTAGTCACATCGTATTCTTAAATCTCTATTTCTGAAGACTAGACCTAAGCCTATGCTAGATAGCAGGTTTCAAGCACTGAAGCGAAGTGTCAAATGGGTGAACATCTACCCATCGTCACCTATAGCAAATTCGTGCAGCGTGATGCTGCTAAAGCGTGTTGTAGGCTAATCATCAAGGCAGAAGGAGTATGACTTTATCCTATATGATTTTATTCTGATGTTCTCTAGTTTGATTGGTTTTGATACAAAGGGCGCGTGTGACGTGTAACGTTTGACGTCAACTCATGTTTCGCATTGTCATTGTAGGACAATACCGACAACGAATTTTCCGATAGGACAGCTTGTATTATTTCGCGATGTTAGATGGAGAACATCCTGCATCACCAGCTTCCACATTTATCTGAAAAAACTAATGTTAGCTAGAAACGACATCACTATATAATAAGGTTCAACAGCACTATGTAGGGTCCATCAAAATTGAATATTGTTTTGACTTAGAAGGAACGATTGAACGGGTGCTTTATGCCATGAACGAACGGAACGGGGGTGATAGTTCATTTGAGTGGTGAACGAACGAACGGGTCTGAAAGGCTAATGAGCGGAAGATCGAACGAACGGTGGAAAATATGACCGTTCTATTGCTGGGTATGAAACACAATAATCGAAAGACATTCCTGATCGTTTTTTTACATTGAGGAGTCAGGACGATTGCAGGGAATTGCTTATCTGGGGAGCCATCTGGGAGTGATGGTCGCAGTTCACTGCATGTTATGAGGGAAAACATGAACTCCGAACGCTACGTTCGAGTGATCGAAGAACATGTTTATCCTTTAGCATGCAGTTTAGGTGATCCATCATCTGATTGGATTCTCATGGATGACAATGCTCCATGTCATGGTGCCACTGCAACTCCATTGTATAGAAGACAGGCAGGAAAACGAACCTTTGACTGGCCAGCAAGGTCTACTCCCTTTTAACGACCAGGCCCTAACTGGGCAAGCATATAACAAAGAAAAATATTTAATATGATATAGGATGCAAATTTATTCTATTATAGTTAGAAAACGTGCTGTTTACTTTAAAATGTCTAGTTCTAGCTAATTTCTAACTAAGTGGAACCTCCTATTGCGGACATTCTATACAGCGGACACCTCCGTATTACGGACAGTTAAGCTCAGTCCCGAATAATGTTCGTATCATCACCAGTAACTCCATATTGCGGACACTAAGGCGCAGTCCCGACGGTGTCCGTAATATGGAGGTTCTACTGATATTTATGAAACGGACTGTGTGCGTATGTTTGACATGTAGGCTATTCCATGTATGGCCTACACATCAATCTTGTCGTTCTCAGACAAGTAACTTCCTATTACACTCAACTCGTTTAGCATCGTAGATAGCAATAATTGAGGAGACAGAATAGAAAAATGTCCTCAGACATGATGTTTGAGGACATCTCTCCATTACTTGTCCAGGGGAGCGGGCACTCTGCAATCTTTATCATTGAGATTTTTCTCTTAAGTTCGGTGGAATTTCAAATTTAAAAAATCTGACAAAATTGATGATTTGACATCTTGAATTGCTTTTTACAACATGGGAGGATGAATGAGTTGGAGCAAATGAACATCACGATAAGAAAGCTCAGAATGTTGTGCCGTGAAGTTCAATGTGATTTGGAACATTGGTTTGAATGTTAAAGGGGAGGCCGATTCAGTCTTACGCACTTCAGAGTCCGGTATGGAAAAGGACTAAAGTGAATCAATGTCCGTGGTCTTAAAATCAATGCATCGCAAAATGGAAGCCATATACGCCTACACTAGGATTGTCCTGGTGTAGGCCTAATTTGGTTGGTTTCAATTCTTCCTAAATTGTAGCTTTTTCGCAGTTCTTTCACGTTTGACGATGCTGAATGTCTCTCAAGGATCTGCATGTGGATGCGTTCCAGCAACGAAATTCTTCTATCAAATTAAGGCATCTTTTAGTGTCTTCGTGCAATTCCGGAGACCATTAGTACATCTATGGGACGAAGCGACGATTGGGAGACCGATTCAAAAGATATGTGAATAAATAATGTGTCGATGGTCAGATGTTGAGTGCAGTATCGATCACAAAGACCTTATTGCTAAGTTCATATTCAGAGGAAGAATCCAGACAGGCATTCAATGTATATTGTCAAGAGTGTGAGAACTACAGAAAAGAGAAAAAGTTCGGAAGTTTGTTCACCAATCAAGTTATATGCATGCATGCACTATAAAAAGACTTTTATAGAAAGCATTTTTAAGAGACTTTTCAAATATTTCGCTTGAAATATATTATTTGATCTTTTTAATTTTTGTTTTTTCTAAAAATGGCTCCCTCAACCGCTCGCTCACGACAAAAAATCACCGCTCTCTCGCTCGCTCATCAAAAAATTGAAAAAATGCAGCTCGCTCGCTCCGCTCGCTCAAAAACACTGGTTTCGACCCCCTAACCTGAACACTCAAACCAGGACGAGCGGGGTCCCACACATAGTGGCTGACAAAATACTGAATAGGTAATTATATGTCTTGAAAGATATGTCACAAAGATAAGTCAGACATCATTCAAATGTCACGTTTCCCACATGTAAACTCATCCTGTCATTAAATTCATCCCATCAATAAATACAGTATGCATTTTGCGATCCGCACATGTAAACGAATCCTGTACATAAATCTTTGCCTTTTCGATTCCCGCAAGTAAACAGATCCTGTTAATCCTCGAATCCCATAAATATGTAATCGTTGTGTGATGAATATGTAATCCGCTTTTACATGAACTTCGCCTCATACATCGAGACTTAACAATGGGAGTTCTCACATCTCCCGTAAGCCACGCTAAGCGCTCTACATTCACTCTTCACCGCCCCCAGTCTTACAGTAATCAGGTCGAGCAGGAAGAACTCGATGTGCGCATATATTGAGGTCAGTCTCGCAGTCATTAGGTCGAAGCAGGAAGGACTTGAGATCAGGGCCTCACCAAGGACAGCTTTTTTGTCTTCTGGAGCACAAATATAATAGACATATCATCTGATAGTTTGATAAAGATAATCTGAGGCTGTCTCTTTTGGGCAACCACCATAGAAAATTGCCAGCTAGAACAATAAGGCTCCGAAATTCCTTTTGCTTGAGCTTGCTTCTGCATCTTTCCGCTTTCGTATTCCATTTTATCGTCTCCGATTTTTTTGTATCTGAAACTTCTGATGTGGGATGGAATTTATTTTGCTAATATACTGTTGTCGGAATGGTTGATTTGATTGACATGAATATATTCTTAGTCCTGTATTTATCTTTCAGAACAATGTACAACTCAGCATTACTTTTAATTGGAGAAGCCGTTACGAACACTCGTCTTTTGAGGCTGTTTGAGTTTGTGAAGAACCATGCCAAGAAGCGTGTTTATGTTGCGATTCACCCATCTCTGACCAGCAGTTTGAATGATTATGTGTATTATATCAACAAATGTTATAATACAGCTGAAAAAATGTCCTCTTCGTCACAAATGGATATCAGATTGTTGCTTCCATATGACAACTCGTCTGCTTGGGACAAAACTCGACAAGCTGATCTGCTAATTGCTGATTCTTTATTCATAGATGATGAAGCGATAAGAGAACGAGCCTCCCGACTCCTGAAAAATGTACCTTCAGTTTTGCTGCATGCTAATGGTGAGTCTAATCAGAAATCCTCACATAGGTATTATTGATTAATAAATGAAAATACTGCGAATGTCTATAGGTTAATGAGATGAATAATTGGATTATTTCCTGATGATCCTACTTTTCCATTAAACACTACGAACTCAATCAATGAATGAGGTTGTGAATATAAAGCTTAACTGGCGTCTTCTTAGCCGTTCTCTTAATCAGGGCAGCAAACGCTGGTTTTTCATTAACCCCCTCCAACCGGCCCTGCCGCGTCTGCAGCCATATCTCATGATATCCCTACATCTCAGTTTTTGGGTTGGAAATCCTCGAATTGCAATTCCTCTTACAGTGGATAGTCAATAAGAAGATATTATTTCTGTCATGAGACTAAACATGACAGAATCTTCTGTAGAACCGCTCTATTAGTCCATTTAACTCTGTCAGTGCTCGGTGATGCAGGATCTAACCCCTGCTACTTGGGAAATATTCGCCTAGGCCGGTGTTTCTCAACCTTATGAGAGCATACGTTCAATCATAATTACAGTCAACTCCTGAGTTGCGAACCTCTGATTTGCTTGCAACCCTGTCTACTGGACAGTTTTCAAAATTCCCCACCTTCTGTGAATGTGATTTGCGATAAGATGCCAGTACCGCAAATTGCTTCTTACGACTTTCATGAACAGTTTCAGCATGATAAATTCTCCCACAATGCATGCTACGGTGGTATATGTTATCTTTTATGATTGCCTCAAAATATTTTATTTAAAATTGTGCCGGTTTGAAAACAATATGAAAACATATGTAAACTTTGATATTGACTGGAACAGATCTTCTAGCCCTTTCGGAAATCAGGTTAGATCCCAGTGTGTCATCAAGCGACGTTACTACTGATGGATACATATTTCACCGGATGGATAAAGCACCTTGTCATGGTCTTGGAGTCTATGCCAAGACAAGCCTTCCCTTGAGAAGGCTTCGTAGCTCAGAGGATCCAAGGCATGAGTATCTTGCCTTCATTGCTCAGCTGCAGAAGACCACTCTTCTTCTATTTTTCCTATACCGCTCTCCATCAACTAATGCGGATATTTTCAATGTTCTTTCTGACAAGATCGATTCTCTTCTACAAGAGTATCCCAGCGCTGAAGTTGCCGTTTTTGGTGACTTCAACGTGCACAATGTTGACTGGCTTGTGCACTCACGCACCACCGATCTCTCCGGTCAGGCAGCCCAGGATTTCGCTGTCTCTCACAACCTTAGTCAAATTGTCACTTGTCCTACCAGAGTGCCTGACCGAGCTGGGGATACTGGATATCTCCTTGACCTGTTTCTCACCTCAAATCCAACTTGTTTTTCACACAAGGTTACTTCTCCCCTCGGCACGTCTGATCACTGTGTTATCACAGTTTCTGGCAAACAAATTTGCTCCACACCGTCTGCACCCTTCCATAGAACAGTTTATCAATTCTCCAAAGCAGACTGGTGTGGCTTCCGCACTTTTCTTAGTCAAATTCAAGCTGAGAATTTGATTCTGAGCGAGAACGTCCACAAGTCGGCGCAAGAACTGACAGAGTGGCTTCAGATACATGTTGGCCTACATTCCTCACCGTACTTTCCATTTGAAGCCCCACTCACAACCTTGGTTTACACCAGAATGTGCAGCTGCAAGTTGCCAGCGTGACCACTTTTTCCATAAGTATAAGCGTGACAGTAGCGCTGCCAATCTTGAATTGTACAAAACCGCACGTAGACATTGCAAAGAAACCATACATATCAGGCCAAAAGCCGTTACGCTTTGTATGTACGGAAATCCATTGCTACCCAAAAACTTGGCTCTAAGGACTTCTGGAGGATTTATAACAGTGTCACCAATAGGAACAAATCCTCCATCCCAGCACTCCGTCATGCCGAAGTCAGTACTTCTATGGCGACAACCTAAGTAGACAAAGCCGAGCTTCTTTGGTAGTAGTTTGCGAAGAATTCGTCATTAGACGATGGAGGTAGAATTCCACCTCCAATTCCCACGCGCACTGATGAGACAGTTAGTCCTCCTTCAGTCACAGTCCGAAACGTCAAAAAGATCATCGCCGGTCTCGATAGCTCTAAGTCTAGTGGACCAGATGGCATCCCGGTTTCGGTCTTCAAGCACCTCTCACCTGAGCTTTCTCCACTTTTATCTAAACTGTTCAGTAGATGTGTATCCACCGGTGAGTTTCCCTCTTGTTGGAAAGTAGCTTCCGTGGTTCCAGTTCCAAAGAAAGGTTCTGACTCATCTCTTCCATCTAGTTACCGTCCTATCAGCCTGCTTCCAATTGCTGGCAAGATTTTTGAAGCAGTGATTAACCAACACATTGTTAACTTCCTTGAAACTCAGAACCTTCTGTCAGAAGAACAGTATGGCTTCAGGCACTCTCGATCAACTGCAGATCTTCTTTTATATGTCACTGAACATGTGAGTCGTGTCCTTGACAGACAAGGTGAGACGAGATCAGTTGCCTTGGATATTTCCAAGGCATTCGATAAAGTCTGGCATCAGGGACTCCTTATGAAGCTAAAGTCCTATGGAGTTGCTGATCAACTCCACAAACTTCTTGCTTCTTTCCTTAGTGACCGACAGATATCTGTCGTCTTAGATGGCCAAAAGTCTTCCACCAAGTTTGTCAATGCAGGAGTTCCTCAAGGGTCAATTTTGGGACCCACTCTCTTTCTGCTGTACATCAGCGACCTCCCAGACTGCCTAGTGAGTAAATTGGTGATGTATGCAGATGACCCAACACTCCTCAATTCCAATGAGCGACTCGCTAAAAACACTCAGCAACGTCAGCAGTTATGCGACGTTCTTAATGAAGACTTACGCAGGGTCTCAGAATGGGGCGCCAATTGGCTTGTTTCCTTCAATCCTTCAAAAACTCAGAGTATTCTGCACTCACGACTTAAAGGAGATGATGATCATAGCATTAAGATGTCAGATAATAGGATCAGAGAACAAGATTCCATCTCCTTCCTTGGATTGGCGGTTACGAAAGACTTGTCATGGAAACCTTACATCCAATCCATTAGCAAGCAGGCAGCTCAACGCATTGGTAGTCTCTATCGTGCCAGCAGCTATCTTCCACCACAGACTGTCTGCTATCTTTACAAGTCCACTATTCGTCCTCTGATGGAGTATTGTTGTCATCTGTGGGCAGGCGCCCCACAAACGCATCTTAACCTCCTTGAACGGGTTGAGAAACGTGTCAAGAATCTCATGGGTGAAAAACTTGTTAACAAGTTGCAGCCGTTCTCCGTCAGACGGGATGCTGCTTCACTCAGTCTCTTCTACAGATACTATTTCGGTAGAAGCAGCTCTGCAGTAAATGAGTGCGTACCCAAACCTAAGATCTTCTCCAGAAGCATACGCAGAGCTAATGCACTCACATGCTATAATGTGAGCTTAGAACGCGCACGTACTATGAGTCGCTCGAAAAGCTTTTTTATTCGCACGGCACAACTTTGGAATCAGCTTCCCCAGACCACTTTCCCTGACCAATACAATCTTGATACTTTCAAGAGGCGTGCGAATAGGTTTCTGATGGGGACAGCTTAATCAGATTGGAAGATCTGTTTTTTTTAAATTTTATTTATTTAAAATAATACAATTTGTTACTTTTCATTGAGTAACCCCTAGCTTCGTTCATGGCTCATAGCTGTGCTAGGGGTGAAAATTCAGTAAAAAAAACGATATCAACATCATCCGGAAGTTTAGATCAAAAAGTCACAAATTAGATGTCGTTACAGGGAGTCATAATAATAGACTGAAGTATGAAGAGCGTCTCTGTAAGCTATGTAATGATTCAAAAGCAGAAACTTTGTATCACTTCGTGGTTGAATGTTCCGCGCAAGAGACAATTCGACAAGACATAGCACCAGTGTTATGTTATTGCGATAACATAACTGAGTTTTATGAATTAATGAATTATCTGATTCCAAAAAATATAAAACCTATCGCTTAGTTTCTTCAGAAAGCAAACAACATGCGCTTGATCTCAAAGAAAAAACTAATCATCATTCAAAAAGGGATCAAAAGTTCATTCACCTCTCCTTCCTTAATTAAAATAGCTCCTTCGTTATTGACCGCACGTACTCCTTTTCTACCTTTTCCTATGAATGTGTTTCAGGGTGTTCAATGTGTTGCAATTGAATGTTCTTCAATTGTTTTCCAAAAGTTTTGGAAATAAACATTTATTATCATTATTATTATTGAAATACATCATTTGGAAAAATGTGGAAGCTTAAATGCTCAAAAATGGAAAATATGGTGAAATTTTGGTAAATGTAGTTGATGCTCGGATGGGCGCCAGTTTGTAGATTGTAGATGTACTGTCATCATATAGTAGTATAGTAGATGTACTGCAAAGCATCTGTCAATCGTGCGTGGCTGCAGAGACTACTGTTGCCTTAATAGTACTGAGACGAGCTCATTGCAAAGTTCGGAACATTTGTAAATGTCATTCGATTGTGCGATTCATGTATTCTTAGGGAGTCTGTGGACCGAATGGGACTCTCTGAAGCAAATGCAGTTAATGTCAATCGGCATATGGATCCATCACACGTGAGACAACCATTTATCGCCTGTCGATGAATACATAGTGGTTGACTGATGATGACTTGACAAAATTAATTCAAGATAACACCGATGATCAAAAAGATAAGCCACTCACTGACTCGAAAGCGCTTAACATAAAATTACTGGTCGAGGAGCGCGATGTGTAAACGATGTGTGCATACATGCTTTAAAACTCATACCAGCGATGCCAATGATTGAAATAATAGTTATGCTACCGCAAAGCCTTTGGAATGACTAGAGATCGGTCTGTACTTGTACTAAAAATATCAAAGAATGCGTCAATATGAATATCCCTAGCTGAATTTCTGAAAAGGAGTCTCATACAAGTCGGTGGCAGAAGGGGCACGAGAAGCAAATGAGTATTGAGCGCAGAAAAGTACAATAGACAGTCGCATTGTCACATTATCAGAGTCAGCGGTCTTAATTTTCTTCATATTGAGAGCTTGTAGTTTTCATCATGTGATCTGTTATTTATTTTAGGAAGGAACATCGTATACAATTCATAAAAATAGCATTGAATAACGTATCCATTACTCATGGAGAAGGCGCAGAAATGGGCATACAAATTCCATTTTTTTCGATATGCGTCGGTATATTTAGCGAACTTGTAATTATTTGATATGAAAATTGTAACAGTGTTTATTCTGACTGCGAAGGATGCTGGACGTGAAGCATCCCAGTCCAGCCTATTTTCATACACGAAATTGGGAGCTATGCTTGATTTTATGCGTATGTGGCAGTATGTATTTAAAAGTGCGCACATTCAAGGTTAGGCAAAAACTTGGGGTCAAAACCCTAAACCCAAGCCCAAGTTTAAGTAAATGAATGAAATCAAGTAAACGAAGTGCATTCTTTGTATTTTCTGCTAACATATAGATTCTATGGGCCAAAATTTCTATCAGGTCCATGAGAAGTGTGGCATTCATGGAAAACGATTTGTTATTGGAATAATTGTAATTAGTAGCCTAAGTACATGTATTACGCCATAAAGTTTTCTTTTTATTTAAGCTACACTGATATACTGACTGATTGAAGATTTGATTTAATTATGATTGAGCTACACATTGCTCATAGCAAGGCAATTGTTTTCATCTTATCATTCAGAAATATAAACAAACTTGATAAATATTATAACTGCGCAGTAAGTGCATGGTTAAACATAATTAGAATGCGAAATCGGAATGAATTTATTTTTGGATAAATGTCGGATATCGCAGAAAGTTAAGGGTGTGAAGATATAAAATATATGGAATATATAAAAATTCAATATGCACAAATGCAGCAAAATACATGTAGGCTTACCGTAGATAAAATATGTATGGACTTTCAATGCGCGGTATTGTCAAGCCCAGAATGAAATAGCTAATAATCACAAGTATTTCATTTTTGAAATATTCTGTGAATTCAGTGGAAATTTGATAGAATATCAGAACTTTATGCTCTTAACCTGTAACTCTCCTAAGATTAAAATCAAAATATTAATTTTGTAACTTTATCTGTATATATTCAGCATTAATAGAAAACCCAAGTTCTGTATCATCACTTACCCAAGGTCCAACCTTGGTACATTGCACAAAACCTTCAATTTTTCTTGTACAGACAAAAGTGGAAGATCCTTCGTATTCAGATAGGGTAGGAAAATGGCATAATAGTGAGACGGGAGCATCAGGAAACATGAAGTATAGGGATAATATGCAACGCATTCCAAAATTAGCACAGCTTTCATTTTGTCATGAAAATGAGAATTTACTTTCAAAATTAGTTTTCATAATGAAGATTAGAATAGGAATACAGCTAGGTTTTCATATCTGAAAGACATTTTCAAAATATCCATCATGCTCAGATAATAGACTATCCATTCTTCAATGGACTTTTGCAACAGCATTCTATTTTTTATAAATGATTTAATGAACATAATTGTATCATTATATCATAATTATAAAGTTATAGCATGAACAATTTCATCCTGACTGCTTCTATACATCTAGTTTGACAGATGGGGCCAGATCAGGATTCTGGCCGAGCCTTTTCCGTCCAATAACTTCATTAGGAAGTTTATATTTTATAGTTGAGGTAACATAACTTCTTGGATAATTGATGTGGACTGATTCATTTTCGATTGATGCTTAAGAACTAAGTGATTATTTGCGCTTCAGTTGTAATTGTCACAGTTGATTGTGTCAAATACCACAACCAACACCATTGAATAAAGAGAACTTAAATTCTTTTCCCCGCATCACTTGCATGGTGCAATGTGATAGGTAAAAATCCTCAGCTGCATTTTATTATTCGGTGAACTCTGGATCTAGTAATTCTAGCTACGTAGGATTCTGTGTTACAGTTTTGAGAAGATACTCAAGAGAACTCTTAGACTGAGCAACACTTGTGCCCTCTTCGACAAAAGCACGCGATTTTCTTCCTCTTCCTGTAGCACAAAAACAGTCTAGAACCCGTTTCGTGATGAAACGAGAATACTTGGAAAATAAGATTGATCCAACTGAATATGCTTTGTCTAATGCGCACACAATGTTTGACTAGAACCTCCTTTGCTTGCATAAAGATGCTCCACAATTTTTATATCAGTTGATAGTTCCACTGACACTGTAGCGTTTTCTATGATACAAGAATGAACATTTTGATAGCAGTTTTATTTCTTGTTTGTATTAATAGCCACGGAAAAAGTTCGTCAAAGCTATCTTATGTGTGTGCGCCGTATTCAGTGAAGCCGTTGCATTTGTGACATGTTTTGCGAATAATTTGTAGTAACTTTATTGTAAGGTTTCCCTATGCTATCATTATTGCTTTTGATATGTAATGTCCGCTATTTTATATGGATGGTATTGTGGACCGCTGTTTTAAAGTATAAAGCGTCAGTTTATTATCTTTAGTTTCTCAATATAAAATCAGTTTTAAAGCATTTAGTACAGTTTCCATGTTGTAATGCAAACCAGTGCTAATTCTGGACACCCTTGGAATACAATTCAGAGTTAGCACTCGATAATCTAACTATGAATGCATTTTTCCAGAGGCCTTTAATATATTTGAATTCAACTATATGTTCATTGAAAATGTTAACTTATAATTTGTAATTACTCGTTTGTGATAAATTGTATTCGTTTACATAAATCGATAAACCTCTTATTTCAAGCTTCTGCTGTCGCTGAGTCCCGCAGTCAAGGTCAGTTAGATTGTTTTTATTTTTGTTTAAAAAATCTGGATTGTTGGCATTCTCTCCATCACGTCAGTACAGTTAGAGGGAAATTTTTCCTTCCTATCCTCCAAAAATTTGCTGTAACGCCTTTACAAAAATCGAACCGGATTCTTTCATGCGATAGTTCTGACTTTCAGGCATTCTATTTGTTTTTGCTAGTGGATTTCCGCTGAGCTTTCTTTAGTGGAAGAAAAATAAAATGTAAGTAGCCCAACAATTTCCAAACATTTAAATCAATTGCAATTATTGAGATTAATGAATTTCTCTAACTTATCTATAACATATTTGCTGTATTTAAGGCGAGGTGATCCAAAAGGATTCCCTAATTTCTGTAAATAATGTCTCAATTTCAGCGTCAAGTGAAATGCATGGAAATCATTAATAAAATACTACTTGATTTCACGTTTAATTAGAGAGATGAAGCCGCATTTTCGCATGAAGTCATGAAATTCTGATCCGCGGATCAGGCCGCAAAAGTCGGCTCGAATGCACACAGTTGCTATTTCAGCTCTTTTTGTTTCTGTTTCGATAACCGTTTATCATTTCCATACACAAACTCAAAAGAAAGCTTTGAAATGATTTATTAACAATAATACAGAAAATGGTGGTGCAGCTTTCCACTTTGAAACATGTTTGATGTTAAGTATTGGAACCTTGCAAGTCTAGTGAAGCTGCTAAATATAGGGGTTTGAAAATAAGTTTTCTGTTCTGATATTTTAAATCAGATGTTGTTCGTGGTTATGTTGTTTTTAATTACTTTAAATTGATTTTGATGTTTAATATCGAACCTTTATTTTCTATTGTCATTGATAGTTGAAATTTGTCCCATTTTGTCCATGTTTGTATGTTTCGGTCGACTTTCAGCAAGCATGTTTTATTAAACATTGCTTCGAAAGTTATGCTTATAATATAAATGAATAGCAGCATAGGAATCGAGAACAAAATCAAAATTTTGTTGTGATCTTGTATAGAAAAAATGCCACAAGTCGTGTCGAAGTCATTTATAAAAGAAAAAAGTAGGAAAGTCACACCGAGATCTTTCGACCTGGTCTCAACAAGGTGTACCCAGGTAATGACAATACAAGTAAGGCAAACAAGTCAGTGACACAAGGAGTGCTGTTCACCATGGCAGCAAAAGCTGCGTCACAAATTCTTTCTGTTGACAGAGAACTGGATTGCACGCTTTGATGTACAATGCCTCTAGTATCGATAAAATACTTCTCGATCTATCAAAATCTATCAAAAATCAAAATTCATTCTTAACTCATCGTCTACGTCACGGTGTGAGGATAGATGTATCTATGGATGTAGCTAGATATCTTGCTGTTGTTATTTCATCCACATTCGATGCATTGGTAAATTGGTTTATGTTCGTCGACTTTTCTAGATTGGGAAGAAGACTCCTTTGTTAATTTTTCGCATAGAGGCAAATTAAACTGAATTTGGCCGTTTCACAGAAGCAGAATATCAGAAAAAATTACTTTCACACCTTCGTTATCCGTTGTCAAAAGCCGTTCTAATTGTGTCGAAGTGCCATAATTTATGTCCAGATTAATTAGGCTATTTTTACTCTTATGCCATGCATTGCTAGACAAAAATAACACACAAATATTAGATGTCACTAACATTAAGTAAGTTAGCTTTCCTTTTGCTGAGTGGAAGACGATGCTTTTGAGTGTTTTCACGCATTGCAATCGTTTTGAAGCAATTTTTGTTAACGCAGCAAGTTGTATTGATTAATTACACGTCTCGGTAAAACAGATATCCAATATGCTGATAAACGTAATATTGATCGTGCGAAATATTGCAGGTTTCATGTTTGCGACAAAATCCCTCTTTCCTTGAGTGAATTTTTGTACTTGGAGATTATCATTTCAAGGCTCATCATTGGCAACCTGATATCTTGTCGTTTTCATTTGGTATGGGGACGTTGCTTGAATTTGGGAAGATGAAGAAGCACATAGTAGTATCGTCTGCATATTTGACAACATGGTAGAAATTTGAGTAGCTTGAAAAAGTCGCTGTTGTACAAACTAACATGGTCCTATGATTGAACCTTGAGGGACACCAGACGTTGTTGCTGCACGTGTACCGTCGAAATTTCGATCTTAACTGATTGCTCCTGTCTTGGAAGCTTACATTTGACCAATCTCTATTATCATAGAGTTGATTATCGAATAAAACCGTAATTTGTCAAATACCTTTTGTAGTTGAATGAGATTATCAGAGATCCACATGTCCTCTCATCATCGTAGCAGTCCGCTAGTTGGATGTCGTGGAGTGAAAGCGTCATGGAAAAAGATGCCAGCACTCGTTACAAAAACGTTTTTCAACTACATTATCAAAATCGATTTATTTAGCAAGTACATGTATCTTAAATTGCATCCCTTATGTATTCCAATTGTTGATAACTGTTTGTTGTAAGTCTCAAAGACTAGATTGTTGAAAGACCATTATATTTCTTGCTTGCGTACTTTCTCGTGTTTCGTGCATGGAATAATTAACTTGGATGGATGTCCATCACCACTTGTTCTATAATCCCTGATAGAAGTACGTGATGATTGTAACAGATATCCAATAGGAAATAATTCTCAATTCCTATTTTGTTATGTTTCAGTCGAGTCAGATGCAGAAGAAAAAGAAGGCGAACGACAATTTGATTGTCCTGCAAAACCTTACGATTATCTTGCCCTCGGTGGAACTTTCGACCGTCTACATAATGGTCACAAGATTTTACTGAGTGTCGGAGCTCTGTTTTGTAACAAGATGATCACAGTTGGCATGACAACTGAGAAGATGCTTAAAACGAAAACATTGAGTGAGCTGATAGAACCATTGGATCTACGTACTCAAAACGTGATTGACTTTCTCAATGATATCAAACCTGGACTGGATTATCATGTGTGTCCTCTGGAGGATCCTTGGGGACCACCTGCACATGATCCTCGATATCAAGGTTTAGTAGGAAGTCCTGAAACCAAACCAGGTTGTGAGAAAATCAATTCTCTACGCGAAGAAAAAGGATTTTCTAAATGCAATATTCACATGATTGAAATTGTTAGTGATCTTTGTCGAGATGAAAAATACGAGGAGGAGAAAGTAAGTTCATCGTCTATTCGAAGAAGATTGCTGGGATCGCTGCTGCGTCCAGCTTCACGTTCTTATTCTCCCAAATGTGAGCCGTATCTTATTGGCCTTACTGGTGGCATTGCAAGTGGAAAATCCAATATTGGGAAAAGGCTTGCAGATCTTGGGGCTCATTTAATCGACTGCGACAAACTTGGCCATGAAGCTTACAAGCCTGGTACCAGTTGCCATCAGCGAATTATTGAGACATTTGGAAAAGAAGTGGTAAATGAGGACAGCCAGGAGATCAACCGAAGAGCTCTGGGAGGCATTGTCTTTGGCAATGAAGAAAAAATGAAAATGTTGACATCTATCGTCTGGCCTGAAATTCGACATCTGAAGCAATCACGAATGGACGATATTTGGAACAATTGGACTGACACTGATCGACCTTGCATAATAGTCGCGGAAGCGGCTATCCTTCTGGGTAAGTAAAATTCTTCTTAAATAATGTGCAATTTCTTCAGCTGCATTTTCGTTTTTATTGAAAAAAAAGAGTTTTAGACAAGTTTCTTCTTATTTTTAGTATCATAAACTCGTTTTCTTATTTTGGTCGGATTTATATTTGTATCAAATCCGATGCGATACAATATAATATTTTCAAAGTGCCCACAGGTATATGCACCACTACTTCACCAATTTGGCAATAAGAATAAATGGAATTACAGTCCACTAGTTTTCGGGACATCGTTCATATTATAACAATAAACGACTTCTGCTGTTGCACTAACTAACATGGTCCTATGATTGAACTTTGAGGGACACCAGATGTTGTTCTTCTTGCTGCACGTGCACTGCCGAAACTTCGATCTTAACCTCAGGCATAAAGCCTAACCTAATTCAAATTATTAATTGAAGTAGTCCTAGTGATGACTGATGGCGTTCTCCAATCCGAAAGTGTACAGATGCAATGCTACTATCACCTTTGGATTAATCAGTTCTTAAAATAACTCAATGGAGCTTTCTCGTGGCAACGAATTAAAATAGATCAGCTTTGGCCCAATATCTGGTAAAAATGGAAATCTTAGGATTTGTAACATTACTCATTCTTACTGTCAATATACTAATACCATAGATTCCAAACACTGCCGCTTACACGTTCAAAACAGACGTCTAATATACTGTACCGACTACAGATGCTGGAAATGGAAATAGAATAGGACGATGGTCACCATAGGTTAAGGAAATTAAAAATTGACATTATAAAACAACAGGAAACCGATGGATAAATGATCTATGACAGTATTGACAGACTTTACACATCCACTCCGCCTTTATGTGAGATATCGTGCACGTTGCTTTGACACACGATGTCAACATAAAGATGGTTACATGCGTGAATTGCGCCGTGAAGAAATGTATAATGATATAATAGTCGAATGTTAAGGTTGGATTAATGAAATCAAGTGTACAATATTGAAAACTTTTCAAAGGAATTTCCAAAACGATGGGTCCAACTTCCTCTGAACGGCTCAACTAAGACCTCGCATTTCCTTATTGCTCTTCCCATCACAACCAATCCTCACACAAAGGTCAAGCTAATTCTGATGAAGGTTGGTGCAGAAAATCAGCTCATTCTGGCAGCGATAACGGTCTCAAAAATATAAAATTACATCACTTTTTGATCAATTATCAGATCAAATCTTCACGTTTCTATGTTACTGAATAGCCATGTGCGTATCTAAGTAGGCGATCAGGCTTTTCAGGAGCTTGTCCACTTGTTTTTCCAAGAGAAAAGGAAAATATACCAACTTCATAGGTCACTCTTTTCTTAATTTCATGATTAATAAAATGATGAAGTAATGTACAAAATACATGCACGTTTCCTTTCTGTGCATCAGTCATCATTTGGGACAGTTCACTATGTGATTTTCGAATTGTTCCAAAAGAAGTTTTGCGTGCTAATAACTTTCTCACGTCTATAGTATAGTTGAGTATCATAGTAAAGCTATCATACCAAACGTTTGCAAAAGTAATAAAATTCAAACCCTGAAAAGGTGCTTTTCAAAATAAGTGATAAATTCGACTTTACAGTGGACTAAAAATATGGCTAAAACTAAAAGCGTGATTTTAGCCTGTTGATGAAGGCGGGCGAACATAGCTGTTGCTTTCATTCATCTGCCGAGTTGCGCAAGATGATAAACAGCCGCAAGTGCTGAGAGCGAGCATTGACCGTCCAACTACATTGAATTTGCGCCAACTCGGCATTTGAGTTGATAATAGGACGAACAGTGCTCGCCCTCGGTGATTGAGACATTAATTAAAATTGCTAACACGTAAGGTGCGTTTACACCTGCAGTAGTGATGCTGTAGAGTAGCTGACGTAGGGAACTATGATAGCGTTGCGAGTTGACGTTGTAATTTTTTCCTTGGGTGATGTCCATTGTATGACTTCGACTGCAGCCGTACAGCACAACGAATCGAGTTTTCTCCACCCACCCCGGTGTGGATATTTCACTACAAATGGGGCTCCTCGTGCTTCTAATTTTAAGTTTTACCCATGATCTTGGACTAGATTTGATATAATCTTGTAACTATGAAGAATATTCAATTAGACGTATATTATTTTTTAACATTTAAGCTTAGTGACCCATTCATTCATTTCATAGCTAAACGATCACGAAAGATGCATTTAAAAAAATGTTTCAGATTTTGTGTATTTTGAAAAATTTTGATTGTCTGTTAGTGACTTAGAGGATGGATAGTCTTTTCGACTCTTCTTTCTTGACACTTGGAAAAACCTTCCACATGAATTGAATAGCAACATGCAAATCGTCACCCTCAAAGACATCCTCATTAATCCATCTGTCGACGCGTGATTTTCTATGCTTGCTTGCAAGAGTTTGTGACTCCTTCAAGTTTCAAAGGAGACGTTTTCATGAATTTCTATTATAAATTTTAAGTGTTAAATGGAGATGTGGTTTCAGTCTGAACCTCATTTTATCGATATTTCGATGTTAAAGTCAAAGTCATACAGTTTTTTTTTAATTTACAGATGCTGGCTGGCGATCAACTTGTCATGAAGTTTGGGTCTCATTTGTACCACGAGAGGAGGCGATAACTCGCCTAATGAATCGAAATAATCTGTCTCGTGAAGATTCTGTTAAGCGGTTGGATTCTCAGAGACCAAACAGTGACTATTTGAATGCAGCTAACGTAGTGTTCTGTAGCCTTTGGGAATATGAGTATACTCACGAACAAATCAAGAAAGCTTGGACTCTTCTTCACGAGAGACTCGGATACGTACAATCGGACGATAGCCATAAACTTTAGATTGTTTTTTCTAATAGATTATCAGTTTGATGCAAACATATGAAAGCCATTCTCTGTGATGAGTATCTACATGCCAACTCTTCAGCGATGAAGTTTCTAAGATTGAATGAAGCAGTGAATGCCTTCTCGATCAGATTTCTTATGCTCAGAATCGAATTCCCATTCCGATCGGAACTGATGAATGAAGCCTTGATGAAAACCCTGATGAATAGTAAGCCTTCATGTACACGTTATTATCCTGGAGATTTACAAATAAAATTGCACATGTCTTCAAAATATTTCTTTTCGTGTGCCAATCATTTCTGGAATCAAATTTAGAGGAACTAGGTATGAGTTATCTTCATATATGATATACCTTTTCTATTTGGCAGTTTGAATGTCTTCGATAGTATCGTAGACAATTTGGTAGAGCCTATGCGCGTCATTTAGAAGAATTCAATTTAATTGAACCATGATTCTTGGATCATTTCTTTCCATATTCCAAGTGCATCATTGATAAAAATATGAATGAATCATGTATAGGCTGCACGATTACTTGTACATTATATTGATATAACATATTGCTCTTAGTCACAGTTTTCATCTCATTAATCATTTTAGCCGCCTGCTACAAGGCAATGATTATTTCAATGCTAGTGATCAACAATTTGGACAGTGACCCATAACCTCAAACACAGCTCATCAACCATGCTGTAGCTCCAATCGGACTGTTAATAGAAGCAAATTGCTATTGTTTTAAGCAGTACAATTATTTGGTGATGATTACTGAAGTTGGAAAATAGAAGACGGGATGCTCAAATCAATTAGTTTACTATTCCAAACTTTCGTCTACAACTGCCCGAATCATATGGTGCTAAAATCAGTGGCCTTTATCCTTCTACGGGACGCAATGGGACTCCTTTGTTCAAGAAATGTCGTTTAGGCTCATTAGCAAGAAGGAAAGTCTGGTCTTGGTCAGCATATGCAGGGGTTCCCTATAAAAACGCTACTAGATTATGGAGGGTTTTCGAACGCTCAGTTTTATCAAGAACTCCATCATGTATCCTACAAATTCGTGATCACGTGACATAATTTAGCAAATGATGCACGTAACTGCCATCCATTGAGCCATACATCGACGCATGAATGATTACATACACATTTTCAAACATTTGTGAAGTACTTTAAAACTCGATCACTCGAAGATCATCCGTTTTTGATCTGTGTCAATGAATCTAGCCGATAAGATAATCCTGGAGAAAATGTCACACACTGACAAGTCCACAGTGACATCGGGTGGTCGACGGTTCCCCTCAATTGACGGAGAATACTGATCAACTCAACCGAGCTTACATAAGGGCCTATTTGTATCATTTTTCTTCAATTAGCCTTTGTCCCCCAAAAATTGTATTCTGACCGATGCACATTTCTCAACATAGAAATTATGTTTTTGCTTTCCTTTTTAGACGAAATACATCATTTGTGAAGTTGTTGCATTAAAAGGAAAAAATCAACTGTGCTTGCATCATCACAATTGTGATTTTGTGAATTTTAAGAAATTGCCTGTTTTCTTTCGACCTGCAGACTTTGATTCTCAAATTTTCAATTTGATGCTGAAACCACATTTTTTATCTGGATCTCAAGAAAACTCATTGTGCATGCGAAATTTTTTTTGAAAATTTTCTTAATTTGACAATTTTGTCTAAAGACAATGACTTCATTTTCAAAATCTCGTAAAACGGCCAAAATGTCCATCAAGACCACAAAATTACCGGTCAGAAAACATCTGGTAAGTAGGCCTGCGCAAATACAAAACTTGTACAAATGCCCATTAATTTGGTGTTGTCCCCACAGTGATTTTCGAATTCAGCGTGAAAAATTGATTATAAGCAAATTTTCAAAGAAAACGAAGGCAAAGTTGAAAAGACAGAAATTGCCCAAACGATGTTGTATAAAATTGATTTACCCGCCTATGATACTGTGCAGCACTGCACAGCTGAAGATTGGCGAAGCTGCAGGACTTCCGTTTTAGCATCAAATGTTTGACATTTATGATAACAACAGTAATGCGGATTAGCTATATTTAATGAATAGAAGGGTTGATATTGTCGTTCAATTGAAAAAATACTGTCATCTTGGAAAGCATATGCAAAATTGGTTACCGCTAAGGTTTTTAGCGATTACAAAATAGGCCTAATGCTGAAGTGTCGAAAATACATGACTTGAAGCTGTTTCTCTAAGTCCAACACTTAAAACATTAGATTAACAAATTAAAAGACAGTAACTTGAAGAATCACAAGCTTACCAGGCATGTTCAATAATTAATTATTGAACATGCCTGGTAAGTTTGTGATTAAGTTTTCAGAAGGGTTACTGAAGATAAGCGCATTCATTCATTAAGATTTCCGGAATGTCACACTAGTTTTTCTGCTGATTGTTCAGCGCACGAGATCTTCTCTGCTAGAATATTCAAATATATTATTACCTAAGATAGCAAAATCAAGGGCCTATATCAGACATTAATGAGCAAGCACATCATGACTTTAAAATCGCACATAAATGTATTCAAGAAGCACATCAAAAAATTTTCTGTTGCCATCCCTTTAGCTCATGATACCCTAATTCATTTCCGAAGGGGAAGCTTATTAGATAACTAGCTATTGCCGCTTTGCGAACTTTCGTGATATTTTGACTAGTATTTTCAAGGAACTAAAAACATGTGTGATCAAGAATATCTGTAATCATGAAGCAAAACATTTTCATCGGGCAAAAAAACAAAACTCTGGATACAAAAATTTAGTCAAGTCGGGAGTTCGTCGTAGGACAGTCTGGAAATCAATCCATTAAGGAGTTTGAATCTTCAAGAACCAAGCCAAGTATTATCCAAAACAGTCGCAAAATAAGTGTCAGGAGTTCTTCGTCCGTCTTTTCAGTTTTCTGCTGAGGTATGCGGAGAGCGACAGCCCAATTAAAGATAGATTTCGTTTATACCACTCACTGAAATGACAACAATGAAATTGAATGTAGCACTGGAATAGCCACAGCATAAAACAGAATACGAAAAGGCATGACCTATGTGGAATGAACTGGTATTACACCTAAGTACCGAATAGTGAGTTCTTAATACTGTATCTTTACACTGGTGTTTTCAAATATGATTCAAAATTGATACTTCATTCATGAACAAGTATAAATAGGCTACATAAGGCCAATAAAATCACACACCAATGATTTAATTGCCGGAGAGAAATTGAGTTTCAAATCTAAATAATACACAGTTAAAGTTATCACATGACATGCACCGCACATGTGCGCCAACATGTATAAAACTATGTGTGTGTTTGTTGTTCCAACATTAACAAGGATTGTCTATATCAATTTAGTAAGATGCAAAACAAAATTTACAAGACAAAATACCTGAACATTATTATGAAGCTGCGACTATTAGAATATCATGTCATTTTTGCGCCAATTCGAATTTTCGTGTCTTCCAATACCTGATTGAAACCGATCTTGACAGAATCAAATTATTTCTGCTTAATAGACAACACTGCGAACATTGACGACCGCTATGACCAGTCACTATGAAAATACATTCTCTAACCCAGGCCCTACGTCAAGCATTTGCATAGAACGAAAGAGCAAAATCATTTCATAAAACGGACTATGTAACTGATCGATGATCACTTGACTTGACTTCTCACAATGCATTAGACAATTTCGTTCTTGAAGTGAAATTGATGATGTGCTCAATATGAGTTCACCTACAGACCTATATGCATACCGACTGCGAAAAAATGTTAAAAACCTAGATTTTAACGCTTTTGTGTCATCAGATAACAATAATTGTTATTATTAAGATACAGCCAAATGTAGTCAATTATTGAGATTCATTAATCAAAGTTACTTATAGACAATAATAAAAATCTGCAAATATTGGCAAGTAGAGAAGGATAAATGCTCTGAGAGAACTACGAATTAAGATTAGCAGGTACAAAATATTACTTGCACCATAACGCCGCTGAAGGCACCCCTTAGGTAACATGAAATCCTGCGTTTATAATGAAATTTGAAATCGATGAACCCTACATACAATATTTGATACTGAGAATACATTCAACTAGACTTTATTGTTTCCTAGACACTTGTGTCCAGCGGTCTTCAAAGGAATTTCAACTAATAATAATGTGTAAGACTATTGCAACAAATGCAAGTCTAACAATTGACTTCATTAAATAAGTTGCATCGTAACCTAGCATCTTTCCTCTCCCTTTTCTGCTATAAAATGGATGTGAAGCCACTGAACTTAATTTTCTTAAATAAAATCAGTTCAAATATTATACGTTTAAAAGCAACAACGATACAACATGTGAAGCATCTCCCTATGGCAGCCTCGTTTATTTGTGGGGAATACCTGTTATCTCGCCTTCACAGTGGCGTTCTACCGCGTTTGTTTCTTTGTACCTTCAATACTTTCATAAACTTGTAGATGTACGGTTTTAAATTAAGTCCAGATAAAATTATTTTCATTAAGGGCATTCGCCCGCACACCTTTTTGGTAAAATTCAATATCGACGTGCACGCGCAACTCACGGGCCTTGATCGAACAGCTGCGCAGAGAGGAGCAGCAATGGTAACACAGCTGACTGCCTACGGAGCTGTGATGTACACTGCGGACTCAAAAGGCCTCGCCACAATAGAAACAAGTTTTTGATTTGGTGTTCGTGTGGAAAGTCAATGCACGATTAAACCACTTGAACGCGAAATTTGCCCGAGCGTTCTAGGCATCGAGCTTGGAGGCTGGAAGTGGTGTCATTAAAATCGTGTCATCTCCTCTTTCATTTGGGTACCACATTTTGCCGTTCTGGGGTCAAAAGCTTCTTGTCGCAATGATCACTTGACCCTGAAAACTTAAACATCATAAACCGCGAAGAGTGGTGGTCGTCACTTCGCTGTCTCTCGCTGTGTTCACGATTTTCACCTATATCGTCGTCCATCTTCGTCCATTTGTGGAAATTTTTATATCACCATCCTTCGCATCGAGTCGGCTGTCATTTTCAGTGTATCTCATCGTCAACCGTCGCTGTCCAGCGTCCGTTTTGTGGTTTTGTGCATCATTCCAGTGTGAGAGCATCTCAGATTCGTCTCTTCTTGCACACTTCAGTGACCTTTGGAGGGCGTGGTGATTCGATCGAAGCGTCATCGAAGTGCACTAGCTTTTCTGTCTCCAGGAATAAGTGATTGCAGTTTCTACCTATCAAGTGTGAACGGTGCAGTCAAACGGTTATCGTGCGTGACTTGCGGGTCTGCGGTCGAAGGTTCAGTTCTCTACCTGATCAATAATTTTCCTCGTTTTGCTTCAATGGCTCCGACGAATAGTTCAGACTCAAAGCCATCTCCAAAGGTCAAAACTCGTTCGAAGGCTAGTGGCACTGCTACTCACAATCTAGATGATTTGCATCAACTTATTCTGAATACTAGTTCAGAGATGAAATCCTTCATTAAACATGAGTTGGAGAAGCTCAATACCTCGCTAACTGCTTTAACCACAAAAGTTGTGGAGATCGAAAGCTCAATGCTCTCGTTGAAAGAACGAGTCGACGAACAGGACGCAACGATCGAAGGATTGAAGGAAGAGCTTCAGAGAGCAGGAGCTAGATGGAAAGACAGGAATTAGAAGCGATCAAGAATCACATCACACTGTTGGAGGAGCAAAAGTTAAAGGAAAAGCGTCATGAATTAGCATGAAATGTGATCATACAAGGTCTGAATGAAGATGAGAATGTGGGTGAAAAAGAGCTTTCAAATGCAGTGCAAAATGTCCTGTCCAGCTTATCGATGAAAGTTCCCTTAGTGAAAATAGAACGCTTCGGCAAGAAAAGTCAAGATTGATTCGCGTCAAACTGTTCAGGATCGAAGACAGAAATGCTTTGCTCAAAGAATTGCGAAAGTTACGATATGGAAGATTTAAGCGAGTTTATATTAATGCAGAGAGAACATATCTTGACAGGAAGGAAGCATCACGTCTGCGGGAGGAAATGATGAGGCTGAGGAAGGAGTATCCAGACCAAGATGTTCGCATTCAACATGGGAAACTTTATCTTGATAAAGTGTTGATTGATGAAGAGTGTCCCCTGAAGAACCTTTTCTCTAATGAATGACTTGAGGCTACGTGCAGTGATTATGAGCAGATGGACTACAAAGAAAAATCTTGTTCTGTCTTGCGATGTTCGTTAATAAATGCCAGATCACTAAAAAATAAGCTGTATAATCTTCATCAACTTCTGTTGACAGAGAGAAAGGACGTGATAGTTTTCACGGAAACGTGGTTAAGTGAAGTTCTTCCAGATGGCATGCTGACTTCTGATGCACCCTACAACGTATTGAGATGTGATCGCCCTGACGGCTATGGTGGTGTGTGTATGTTTGTACAAAATCGTTTGGAGGCTTCTGTGCATCTATCTGAATCTTCAAACCATCTGAATTTTCTATGTGTTGATATACATTTCACCGCGAAAGTCCTTTATCGTTTTATTGCTGTCTATGCAGCTCCACCAGTGTCTTTTGAGACTACCTGTAAGTTAAAGAGTCTTTTCGATATATGTGCGCTTCCGGACGTTCCTGTTATGATTTGTGGTGACCTAAACTTACCCAACATAGATTGGACTGTACCTGTTAACCGTGGAGATGCTGCACACGAGGTCTTTTTAGATTCGATCTTTCAGAACAATTTGACTCAACTTGTACAAAAACCTACACGTTTAGATTCTATTCTAGATCTTGTGCTAACAAATACTCCGAATATCATTCTACAAATTGAAATTTTACCGCCTTTTCACAAAAATTGTGACCATTTGATGGTGGACTATTCTGTAATGGCTCCGGACGATTTGAGAAACAAGAAAGCATCCCGCAAATTTTTTGATTATCGAAATGCGGATTATAGGAATATGGGAAACTTTCATGGATGTTAATTGGACTCTTCTTTTCTCAAAATGTGTCAATCTCGATGTCTGGAACTGTTTTTTGAGAATTTTGCATCAAGCCATTGATGAATTTATTCCATCTTATTTTACTAATGAAAATCGACCAAAAGCTCCAAAGATCATACGGATGCTTCTTGCCAAAAAGCGTAAATACTATGGAAAGAACAAGGAAATATACAGGAAAGTTTCGAAAGAATACGATGAAGCTGTTCGAAATTTGGCTACTAATAAAGAAGAAAATGTGATCCAAAGCGGCGATATTCGAAAGTTCTATAAATATGTTCAGCGCAAATTGAAGACTTCGAGCTCTATACCACCGCTGCGCAATGAGTGTGGTTATTTGGCTACTGAAGCTGATGAAAAGGTCAACATTCTAAATGATTATTTTACTTCGGTCTACACCCATGATGATGGCAATTTACCTTATTTTCCTCATCGTGTTGAACCTGGTGTTTGTTTAGAAAATGTTTGCTTTACGCCGGGTATTGTGAAACAGTCATTACTACGATTGCCTTCAAAAGTCTCCAATACTCCTGACAATATCCCCTCAATAGTGCTACGAAATCTTGCTGAAGCACTGGTGGCCATCCCATTGAGCTCCATCTTCGAGATATCTTTCGCACAGGGTACTCTTCCAGTCCTATGGAAAAAAGCATTGGTTTCACCTATTTACAAAAAGAAGGGGCTTGCATCGTCACCTAGGAATTATCGCCCAATCTCATTAACGTCTTGTTGTGGTAAGGTGATGGAAAGGATTATTTCTGAGAAGATTATATCACATTTGATTGAGTACAACCTGGCATCCACCGAGCAACACGGTTTTCTTCCAAAGCGATCCACCATAACCCATACTATGAACACTATTTACGATATGTGCTGTGCTCTGAACGACAACCTACAACTGGACTGCATTCATGTAGACTTTTAAAAAGGTTTTGACACATTTTCCATACCCAAACTACTGCACAAGTTATCTTCATACGGTTTTGGTGGAAATGGATTACATCCTTTTTGACTAACCGAACACAGAGAGTCATGATCAAGGACGCTGCTTCTCTAGAAAGACCGGTAACTAGTGGAGTCCCGCAGGGGTCCGTATTAGGCCCTGTGTTATTTCTCCTCAATATAAATGACGTGTTCGATTGCTTAGTGGGATCCACAAGAGCTAGAATTTATGCTGATGACCTGAAGTTCCTACATGAAAGGAATGGCGAAGCATCAACGGATCTACCACTAACTCTCCAGAATTTTGAGACTTGGACTGACACCTGGCAACTGAAAATCTCGTCAACTAAATGTCAGTTTCTTTCAATTGGTCGACTATCTGCGCCCTCAATCTCGTACAGTCTTAAAGGTGTCAATTTGAAAGAAGCAGTTTTGGTGAAAGACGTTGGCTTTTCCATCTCTAAGGACCTTCACTTCCGAGAGCACTACAGCAAAATATGTGCAACAGCCTATTCCCGTGCTTACTGCATATTGAAAAGCTTTATCAGTTCAGACCCTTCTGTTTTGACTAGTGCGTTTGTGACCTTTGTGAGACCGATACTTGAATACGGCAGCACTGTTTTTCCCCGTATTTAAAGAAAGACATTCTTCGTTTAGAACGAGTCCAAAAGTTTTTCACGCGCAATATTTGTAAAAGAGCCGGTATTACATATCACGATTATTCTCATCGCTTAAGTATTCTGAATTTAAAGTCTCTGGAACATAGACGCATTTTTCTAGATCTGTGTTTTTTGTACAAAGTCTACTATAGACATATCAACGTTTCTTTTAATGATTTTTTCCGGTTTTCTTCTGCTTCTTATCTAACACGATCGTATTGCCGTAACAGCTGTCAGATCAAGCCTCTCTTTGATGTAAAAACAAAAGTTTTACGGAATATGTTTTTCTTTAGAGTGATTGATGTGTGGAATTCACTAAGCGATGATATTGTACAGGCTGAGACTTTCACTGTATTTAAAAGACGCCTGAAGATCGTTGATCTCTCCGATTTTTGCATGTAATGTGTCATTTTACAGTTTGCGCTTTCATGTAAGTGCCCAAGTGGCCATTGCATTGCGGTTTTGAATGTAGCTTCTCATTCAAATAAACAATTTTGACTATTGACTATTGACTATTGAAAACACCAAGCTCACAATACTCCTAATGTTGCCAAGAAAGGTGAAATCGGCCGACCTGATTCATTTTCAAATTAATGCTAATTCAACCAAGCGAATGATGCACTTTATCAAAAGAGATAATTGTGAAATAAAATTACAGCTTCATTTAGTAGAAGCACTGAATTATAGGCTACATGAAGTCATTTTAAGCATGCACTGTCTGTGCATGATTGCAGAATTATATACATGCAAGTCCTACATGCACGTTCTAGACATACGTGACACTCGGCGACAACTTTAACTCTATGCTGCTTGCAAGCATACATTGTATGCTTCTCCATTTATTACGGATGACTTGTGCCTTGATGATGTTCGCTTGCTTGTATTTTTTCAACCAAGATTTCTTGGTTGGTTGGCACCGGAGGTTCTTCACTTGATCTAGGAATTCCAACAACTCCAAGGAAACGCTTTATCAGTCGTTGTTGATCACTTTGAAGACCAAACGTATTCTCCAAGCGATAGACTATTGAGCAAAATATCTGCATTAATCCTTTTTCAAGGTGTACATGCGTTGAAGTACACATCGATTAAGTGCACATCAATGTTCGAAGGTTATGATACCATTAATATCTAATACCGTTATGCATACAAAAATAATTATGCAGGCTTTATCATATATTATGTCATGTGTTAACATAATAAGCACCTTTGGTGAATTCCAGAAACATTGAAGATATACTAAAATATGTCGTGACCTTTCCCTCTTCTTGAGGGATGAGAACGCTGTCACAAAAAATCCGAAAGATCTCTTCTAGGGGCCATACGTATTTTTTGTGGAGTCCGAATTCAGCTTTCATATGATTACAAGCAAATCCAATAGTCAAATATAAAAAGTTATGAATCTTTATGCGCCTACACACTATAGGCCCTATGCTGCGACAAAAAATACATTGATTATAATGCACTAAGGGCACAGATAATAATTAATTGAACCTCAACCACATTGAGGCGAAGTGCAGCAGACCTCCAGCATTTTGGGAGTATTACTAGTAAAATTTTGATGTTTTTAAAGCACCGCAACGAACCCGCAAGCCTTTTGGGAGTACAACTAGTAGAATTTTCATGTTTTTAAAGCACCGCAAGCGAAACCCCAAGCCTATTTGGGAGTATAACTAGTAGAATTTTGATGTATTTTAAAGTGCCCATGCGAAACCTCCAAGATTTAGTGAGTATAGCTACTGGATTTTTGATGTTTTATAGAGCACCACAGGCGAAACCTCTGGCTTTTTGATAGTGTAACTAGCACAACTTTGATGTTTTATAAAACGCCGCAGGCGAAACCTTAAGTCTTTTAGTGGCATAATTGGTAGAATTTAAGCTGTTTAAAGCGCCCTGGAATGTACAGTGTGATCATAAAGTCATTGTGGGATTACAATTCGCTATGCATGAAAAGTGAATGAGTTGAAGCGATAACTACTTATGAAAATGAAAAGAGCATGACTTAGAGTTTTGTTTATGATATGAAAAGGCCGACTGAATTCAATTTGAGGTTTTCGAGTTGTCAAGATGAAAAAGGCATTATGAAGCTATTGTATGATCATCGTAATCAAACACCAAATGCATGAATTTCATGCGCTCACATTGTGCACACAAGGAACGCTGCTACGTTTTCTTTGTGAGGAAATTCTGGCGCATGACACTGCGACCAATCAGGATTCTCTTGTTGTTCTTTTTTTTTTTTTTTTTTTACTGAATTTTCACCCCTAGCACAGCTATGAGCCATGAACGAAGCTAGGGGTTACTCAATGAAAAACTAATAAATTGTATTACTTTGAATAAATAAAAGAAAAAAACAGATCTTCTAATCTGATTAAGCTGCCCCCATCAGAAACCTATTCGCACGCCTCTTGAAAGTATCAAGATTGTATTGGTCAGGGAAAGTGGTCTGGGGAAGCTGATTCCAAAGCTGTGCCGAGCGAACAAAAAAGCTTTTCGAGCGACTCACAGTACGTGCGCGTTCTAAGCTCACATTATAGCATGTGAGTGCATTAGCTCTGCGTGTGCTTCTGGAGAAGATCTTAGGTTTGGGTACGCACTCATTTACTGCAGAGCTGCTTCTACCGAAATAGTACCTGTAGAAGAGACTGAGTGAAGCAACATCCCGTCTGACGGAGAGCGGCTGCAACTTGCTAGCAAGATTTTCACCCATGAGATTCTTGACACGTTTCTCAACCCGTTCAAGGAGGTTAAGATGCGTTTGTGGGGCGCCTGCCCACAGATGACAACAATACTCCATCAGAGGACGAATAGTGGACTTGTAAAGATAGCAGATAGTCTGTGGTGGAAGATAGCTGCTGGCACGATAGAGACTACCAATGCGTTGAGCTGCCTGCTTGCTAATGGATTGGATGTACGGTTTCCATGACAAGTCTTTCGTAACCGCCAATCCAAGGAAGGAGATGGAATCTTGTTCTCTGATCCTATTATCTGACATCTTAATGCTATGATCATCATCTCCTTTAAGTCGTGAGTGCAGAATACTCTGAGTTTTTGAAGGATTGAAGGAAACAAGCCAATTGGCGCCCCATTCTGAGACCCTGCGTAAGTCTTCATTAAGAACGTTGCATAACTGCTGACGTTGCTGAGCGTTTTTAGCGAGTCGCTCATTGGAATTGAAGAGTGTTGTGTCATCTGCATACATCACCAATTTACTCACTAGGCAGTCTGGGAGGTCGTTGATGTACAGCAGAAAAAGAGTGGGTCCCAAAATTGACCCTTGAAAAAAGTTCTTTCCTTATAAAGAATCTTTGATTCGACAGACTTTTCAAGGTGACTGAAATCAGTTCCAAAATGGATGCTCAGCAGCGCATGTTGTTCCTTTGATGGCAAAATTTGAATCCGTAAACCGTGTTACAAGATAATTACGAAATCGGAAATGGAATAATGTTTCTCATGAGAATTCCATTAGAAATCTTTTCAAGAGATTTTGTGATACTGGAGGTGCTAAAGATGCAGAAAGAGGTGGTCGACCATCATTCGATGATGAGAAAGCAAAGCAAATTTCCGAGATTATTTGTAAAACATCCCTCAACATCAATTCGCCAAGCAGCTTCAGCTACAAGCTGTTCTGACGGTTATGTTCACAATGTAGTGAGACATTATCTAGGGCTCTTTCTTAACAAATTGCAAGTAACACACTTTTTATTCATTGAATTTATGATATTGGTTAATACTTTGTTCTTGTATACACCCTCTAGGAGGCATTCAACTCTATTATATTTGGTAATTAAACCTTACAGCGACTTTATGATCACCCTGTATAAAGCACTTTCTCGGCAATCATATCAAGCAGGATTTACAACTTTTCTGAGCTCTATGTTATTTCAAAATGACATGATATGAGGGAGGCTTTGTGAATCAAAATTTCTTGGCGTGTGTAATGAGTCTCACAGTATACGAGTAATAGTATATCCCGTACACAGCAGAACTGATGTAATTGTTTACTTCACAATGTACGGTATTATAGGAGAGGGAGCTACTAAAGAGAAGCAAGGAAATATAAATCACGTAGCGGGTATGCAGCATAAATAATGAATAGTCTAGTAAAAAAATAAGTCCGACATCCTAAAAAAGGACCATGTATCGTCAGAGGGGGCCCACTGAACACCAGAGGAGGGTCCACTGATCGTCAGAAGGGGGCCTATGGATAATATCAATTGTACTAGGCTGTGATCAGAGAGGTCTTATGCAACGCATCATGAAGTTGCTTTGTCTTCCGATGGTACAATGCGTTATTCATAAATGTGCTTTGAAAGACAACCCAAAGCACACTAGCATTGACGTAGTTGGCCAAGCGGTTAGCCATTTTTTCAAAAGTGTTCCAGGCAAAACGCAGTATCAGGACTCTCGATGAACGTTTAATGGTCTATTCACAAAGTAAGTAATGTGTAAAAAAGACAGGGCCTTCGGTTTCCAGCGCCTTCTAATGGTCGATGTAAAGCGGTACTTTACTACCGGAATGCAGACCTGCCCACCTTGAAACATGAAAATCCGGGACAAATTTTATTACCATAACTACCCGCGTATAGGACGATACCATGTATAGGACGCAGTGGATATTTGACCCCAAAAGCGATGGAAAGACTGTGCCTGCGTATAGGACGCATCCTAATTTTAATCCTTAATTTCCATTATTTTTTATAGAAACGGTGTCATTAACTTAAGTCATCTCCATTCAATTGCTACGATCGCAGTGTGTGCTGATTCATGACTCACTCATCCTGTCAGTCAAAAATATTGATATATTGATAAACATTAACAAATATTGCAAGAATGATTATGCATAATTGACGTTTACAAGTCAACAATATGGTCTCAAGTCTCTTCAACAGAAAGATCAGTCTGAAAGCAAGATCGTAAGATACATCCCACCTTATTAACAGCATTCGTCGCAAAAACTGGAATGCAAATTTGGAAAACACTTACTACCTTTTTAAACTCAATAGAAGGAAATACATCCGGGCTACATAATGATTAATAGACATCAGCGTGAAAAGACAATGCCATTAAGAAATCCACAAACTTCATCATCATGCATGTTTCCTTATATTAGGATTGCGCGCGCAGCGCATGTTGGAATATGCGTTCTTAAATGATCTAGAATTCATCTCAGGTTAATAAATTCAAAATCCGGGACAGCATTTTAACTTTTCCGGGACATCCGGGACAGCTCCAAAATCCGGGACTGTCCCGGAAAATCCGGGACAGTTGGCAGGTCTGGGAATGATTGCAAATAGCAAGTAATTATGAAGTACTAGTATTGAGGTAAGCTATTGTGACACGGTTGTGATCATGCCTTGCGCTGTTGTGGCAAAAAGCTTCGTGATAAAAAACGAAAGTTTTTCTCTTGCTACTTCAGCAATTTGGGATCCTCCAAACAAAAAGAAAAATGATTATTCACGTCTGTACTCCCCCTTGCTCGGGGCTTGGACGGTGCTGACGCAGTCAGACTTTAATCAGGAGTGTTGTGATCTTTTAGTCCGGATGCCCTTCCTGACGACTTTCTATGACACTTTCGAGGCTCGACCTCTGGACCGAAAGATCGCTAAGCCAAGCACTTAACCACTGTGCCACGGAGACCACCAAATGAACAAGAATCCCAAATCTCATTTGTCAAATTGAGACAATAAAGCCAAAATCATTTTTTACATCTGTGCTACTAACACTGGTTGGACCTATTGTGAGTAACGCCTGAGGTTGACTATTCAGTGGAACAAGTTAATGTCGGTGCTGATACTTCAATGTCATCTACGTAAACGCATGTCACTTGCAGCAAGTATTCCGTGTTTACTGAACACCGAAGTAGCAATGAGACTAAAAATACACCTATTTGGACAACAAAATAATGCAAGGATCAAATCAAAGACTGTCCATACGTGCAATTCGGCACTAGGTTACTTTAATTTCTAGCCAAAAAGTGAAACAATCATGTATATATCATGATCTTACATGAATCATTGGAAATGATTTCATGTTGTACATTCAAATATCAAACTACAACCGAATGTGATGTACTGGAGTTAGAACAACGTCAGATTTGGAGGATTTTTCCAATGTCCCAGCTGAGTACAAAACATTTCCATAAATAACGAAACTCTATCACTCACCGGTTAAACCTGACATGTTTTTCGTAATTCCTATCCAAAAAATCCTTATAAAATTCAGCCATTTCCTCTGCTGTCAAGTCTGTTTGATCAGCTTCGTCTTTCATGCTTTTCTTCTCGAGAATGAACCGCTGCTTCTCCTGAAAACAAAATATATTTTTTAGTAGACACTAAATCAATACAAATAATTATGTAAGAAATATTTTAATGAGGCTGAAGAACAATGCGGTGGGAACACAATTCGTCGTTGATGGTAATATATATCGCAAGCAAAGAGATGCTTTTTCGAATGCCCCTCCCCCACCTGCACGCATTTGTCAACCCACACTTTCCATGCCTGGGTACCAGGGTTAGAATGGAAGACGAGTGTGGTTGGGGCCTTCCATATATTCCGCAAGCAAAGAGATGCTTTTTCGAATGCCCCTCTCGCACCTGCACGCATTTGTCAACCACCACACTTCCATATCTGGGCAGCAGGGTTTCAGAGTCATGGCAGCTGGATCACAGCTCCGGCCCAGGACCCTCCGACATATAATCTGGCCGCCAAAACGCGTTTCTGCAGGGAACAAGACCGAAAATTGGACTCACAGAATGATGATATTTTTCAGTTGCCACTAAAGCAATTTGTAGTGTAGTAAGTATATACGCAGACAATCTGCGAACTTTTATCATTATGTTATTTGAATTTTCTGAAAGTGCCTCGACAAAATTTTCTCAATAGGCCTATAGATACGAGGGGTGATTGAACAGTTCGCGGCCCGATATAGAAAAAAACATATTTCGCATACGATACATATTTATTTTTCGACATAATCGCCCCTACAATCAACGCACTTAGCCCAACGGTGCTGCACTGCGCGGATACCTTGCTCATAAAAGTGTGAGTCTTTGGAGTCCAGATACTCCTCAACGGCCTCCATGACGTCACTGTTGGGTGCGAAATGCTGACCACTGAGCTCCAATTTCATTTTTGGGAAGAGATGAAAGTCCGATGGTGCCAGATCAGGAGAATAGGGTGGATGGGAAATGATGTCAAACCCACAACCTTGGATGGCAGACATGGCGGTAGCGGAGGTGTGAGCAGGCGCATTGTCTTGATGGAAGAGCACGCCTTTCGTGAGCTTCCCTCTCCGCTTGATCTTGATCTGCACTCGTAACTGCTGCAACAAATGAGCGTAGTCCGATCAGTCTCTAGGAAGTCCAACAACAAAACTCCCTTCGAATCCAAAAAAAATGGAGACCATGACCTTTCCCGCGGACCTGGTGACCTTTGCTTTCCGCGGAGTTGGTGATCCTGGGTGCTTCCATTGTTTCGATTGTTCTTTCGACTCTGGCTGATAGTGGTGAACCCAAGTCTCATCCATCGTAATGAACCGGTCCATGAAATTTTCAGGATCTCTTATCAACAGCGCCAGGTTGTCCCTTGAGATGAGAAAGTGGGCTCGTTTGTTCTCTGGTGTGAGCAGTCGTGGTACCCATCGAGCGGAAACTTTGTTCATGCCAAGTTCATGATGGATGATGTTATGGACACGCTCTTGTGAAATCTTCAGTTCGAAGACTATCTTTCGCTCGGTTGTACGGCGATCATCAAGAATAATCTTTTGAACATGATCGATCACATCTTCTGTGCTCACTGTCACTGGTCTTCCACAACGGGGATCATCTTCCAAGCTCTCTCTTCCTTGCTTGAATTCTGAAGCCCACTTCTTGACTGTGGTGTAGGACGGAGCTTTCTCACCAAGTGTTCCAACCATATCATCATGAATCTCCTTTGGTGTGAGTCCTTTCAAGCCGAGATAACGAATGACAGCTCGATTTGAAACGTGATCCATCTTACGCAACACTTATCTGACTAACTGACTGATAAGTTAGTAACTGAAGTTAAGTAGCTGTGGTTTACCAACAGTTCACCGGATTGACTAATCACTCGTCATGCGCCGTCAGCACATTCCATTGTATCAATCCACATGTGCATAATGGCCTGGCTTTAAGCTTTCTATGTCAGGCCGCGAACTTACCAATCACCCCTCGTATATTTAAGCTAAATAAAATTCTACTATTTTAATCCAATTTTATTTCTATATACATAAATTGGGAAAAGCTTGTCGAAGTATTTTACATAAATTCAATGGAATTTCTCGAAGAAGAAAGAAATCAGTTATTGCTTAACTTCTTTGTTTGAAGCACCAAAGCGATATAGCGTGCGGTGCGAGAATTTGCAAGAAACATTAACAACAAAGCATAGCAAAACCGTGTCATTTGACTGGTCACGCAAAGCGCGTCTAACACAAGAAATGGCGTCCAACAAGGTGATGGATTTCACTCTTCCAACAGATCAGTTTTAAATAAACCTGGACCTCAGTAACAGTTCATCAAAGAATGACATCAAAGCGTCTATCACAGATGACATCTGTAAAGTTGCTAAGAAACTAATTACATATTCATGCTTATCATGACATGTTTGTTCCACAAAGTCTGTGCTGATATCTGATGATCTTAAGTCCGATCACAACGCTCGGTAGACCACAGATCCGTGCGTGCTTATCGTTTAACGTGCTTTGAATGAATAGGAAATTATCAACTTGAGGAGGACACTCATAAAGAAGGATCTGTTCAAAGTAATATCTGCTGGGAGAGCGTACAGACACTGACCAGAGAAAGGACGTGATGGGAAAGTGAGGTGCATCGTGCAGACTCTACGCTAACGCGCGTCGTACTAAGGCAATGACTCACATTACTATCATTCGTGATGATACGAGCTCAATAATTTCATTTGAAACTCACCACGGAAAATCTCTCATTATGAGTGGCCCAATATTCCTGACACCACTCTTGTGTAGCAAGACGCTTCTCTCGAAGCTCGCGCTCTTTATCAGTCTCATCAGAAGGCACTTCATACTTGATCTTCCTCAAATTCGATCTTGGATCCGGAGGTCCAACCCAATCATGGTAACAGCTCACAGCTCGACGATTCAACAATCGACTAAACGTCCATACTTTCATATCACTGAAAGTAACGTTAGAGCAATTTTCGAAGGGATTGATGAAATAGTAATTATAATGATTGTAATTATTATGAAACAAACATCTGATAATAATATCCTGTATCCCAATCCACACATACCGATCTGCAGCTAATTTTCGTTTTCAATTTCAGTGAATCGATAATATGAAGACACGTGCTATTACAAAGACAATTTGGAGTGTCGTAGGAAGGACTTTATACAGTATAATCCCGTTGTAACGCACTCTTTAGAATGAAAAAAATGTCTGTTGTATCCGATGTAAGTTATATCAAGGGTAAGGCATTTTTCCATTTATAACCATCTAGGACTACTTTCACATAATCGCTTTTCATATTTTCTGAATAAAGCAAGTTATTTGGTATTATGACTTTTGATAATTATGATTAGAAATTGCATGTTGATTGCATGCAAAAGTCAATTACAACTCACTTGCATTCAAAAATTACAAATAGAAATTGTTAATGTTATAGTGTACGGTGCCTGCTTACTCTGCATGTAGCCTATACTGTATTCAATATGATTTGACGGAGGTAGTCATAAGAGGTTACCTTTTAAGTGGCAAATTATGTAGGCCTACATGACTGTCTTCCTATTGCGTAAATAGGGAGTTTCTCAGATCAATCCATGTTTGTGCCAAATGATGACTGTCCCCTGCTGCATTTCCCTCCATGACATGCATCATCCTTGCAAGTGAATGTTTTACTTGGGTGCAATTGATAGAATCGGACAGTCTCATCTGCGTTAAATAAATCACATAGCTCATAGCCAGAATCGCAGGTAATTTTTCCAGCCAGTCATCTATGGCGGCTTTTGGAGCATCGCTAGCTCATCCACTGCCGTTACGAAAGGCATCATTATGTCAGGCTTCAAATCTGTCCAACCACCCATCACTAGTCAGTTTCTTCGAATTGCATGGCAATCTGACTGGCTGTCTCTCTGAGCAGCGGTCTTGTTGCAGGTGCTCTGCAGTGATCTTGCTTGAGCAAGCCACATCATCAACGTCTCCTCAAAATCTCAGCAGTTCCTTTTTCGTATTCTTTTCGTCTTGTCACTAAAGCAGTTGGTTTTGTATTTTCACATTGTGACCACATCGCATAGGTTTACATTGTTGTTCGCGGTAAACCATTATCTCGGGTCCATTCTAGGGATGCCAGTCCCGGGATCCCTGTGTGATATTTCGGGATTGAATCCCGGGATTTGCCGGCGCAAATCCCGTGATCCCGAAAGACCAGAAGCAAGGAGTCGAGTGTGACCATTTGTGTTGATATTGTCATTATCAATTGACAGCATTCAATTCTGGATAGTTTCCTGGGCGCGTGGAATTGATGACCCAATAGGACAGGTGTTGTCAAACGCAGCAAAGAAGAGAAAACCCATAAAAGTTTATCACGTGACAGAGACGATGCGTTCTTTTCTCTAGGAATGTTAACGATCACCAGATTATAAGCACAGAACAATAGCATGACGCTACAAAGGCAGCGATGTTTTCCCTTTGAGCTGAACAGTGCGTCGAGTCGAGTGTCGACCAATAACAGACTCGACAATAACAGTGAGATGCAGCTAAGAACAAAATGTGAAGTTCATCATGACCTAAATTACGATCCGTCGACTTCACGTCCTTTCAGGATTCCTATGCTATTTGTGACATGAACTATAAGGAGTACAAATCGACCGGAGTTCGGGCACATTTTTTGCGTGCTAAAGATGGGCAGTCTGCGCATTGTTGTGAATGTCCAAAGATCATCAAAAGCACGGGTGGCTCAACCAAAGGATTGCATACTCATCTCAAGTCAGTTCACAGGACTTCAACATATTCGTCAGCATCATCTAACATGCAAGATCAGAGCTGCGAATCATCACCGCATCCACCGAAGAAGCAGAAGTTGAATGATCCTGCACAGCTATCTATTTCGAAATATTTCAAGCCACTTGACGAGAGGTCACTGGAATTCGGAGTAGCACGGATGGCTGCGAAAGACAATATGTCATTTAACACTCTCGCGACGTCAGAAGACTTGAGACTTCAAATCTAAGTTTGGTCGCTTCCCGGATTCAAGATCGACAATGGAGAAGATAGTGTTCAACTTCGAAACTTCCGTGTCTGACCTCGCAAAGAAACGTATTAACTCTCGAAAAGCGGACAATGCAAAGTTTTCTATAACATTCGATTCGACGAATGGACATCTATCAATAATCGACGCTACATGAACATCAATCTCCACGACAATTGTGAGGCCGATGGAGGCCGTGTGTTCTACTGTCTTGGTCTCGTCCAAATCTTTGAATCGATGCCTGCTGATAAGTGCCTTGAACTTATTAAAACACGTCTCTCTAAATATGACCTAGAATTGACGGACATCATCGCATTCTGCACGGATGGAGACAGTCTTATGAAAGCTGTGCGTAAGCTAGCAAATGTACAGCATCAACTGTGCTTGTCACATGGCATTCACCTATCTGTTAGTGATGCCATGTATGACAGAAATCTTTCATCTAGTGTTCAAGTGACTGATTCGTACGAAGGAGATTCAGAAGAGGAAGAAGCCAGTGATGATATCGCACCCTTGTCGCCTTCTTACAAAGACTTGTTGAGAAAGTTCGTCGCATAGTGAGTTTATTCCGAAAGTCGCCTGTTGCAAACGACAAATTACAGGTTTTCGTGAAGGAATCTTTTGGCAAGGAACTTGTTCTGATTCGCGATATTCGTATTCGTTGGACAATATGTATGATATGTTGGAAAGATTCTTAAAGCTTCAGACATGTGTCCAACAAGCTTTGCTTTCTTTACACAAAGACCATCTTTTTCTCAGCTCAGAAGAGCTGGGTGTGATCCAAAATGTGTGTGATACCTTGCTTCCAATTTCTACAGCTTTGACACATTTGAATCAGCGGAACATCGACTTGACCACTGCAGAGCATGTGATTGATTTTGTCACAATGAAGCTGGAGGAACTTGAACAATCAAACTGCAAAGTAAGCATTTGCAGTTATTAGAATAAGAGAACGACTGAACGATCAACCATGATGACTAAGCTGCTCGCCATCTTGCAAAGTGGTAATTTCGAAAGGTTGTCGATCCAACAAGCGAAGCAATTCATTACAAAGCTCCTCGAACAAGTCAATTTTGCCATGCGACCACTTATTGAAGCTGATCATGCACTCGATCAATCACAGTCATCAAGTGATGATGAACAGAATGGAAGAAGTGAGGAATCTATATCCAATGAGCTAAACTCTTTCTTGAAGAAACAGTCACTGATTACTTCAGCGGTGTCTGAGCCACCGCTATGTCGTGTTGTCTCAAAGGAGTTGGATTATTTGAAGACCACATCAAAAAGGGGCAAAATTCTGGAGCAGGTTTCCAAATGGCTTTGTAGTGTTCCACCAACAAGCGTCGAAAGTGAAAGAGTTTTTAGTGTGGCTGGATGATATTGCACGAAAGTTAGGAATCGGCTGAGCGACAAAAACCTGCATTCATTGTGTGTGCTAAAATGGTTTTTTGCCAAGATTTCCTTCCTATAGTGTGATGGGATTTTGTTGTTGATATTTTGTTTGCTATTCTGACCAAATGCTCAAAATTATTGAGCGATTTTGTGACTTACATAGAATAGAGAGTATTTAATTAGATGTAATTCATCGCATTCCCTAAAACAAGCTTCTGTCTCTCAAAGGCAAAGATTTAGTCAAGGGTACCTATTACACAAGTAGCACTGATACTATCAAAATAAAAGCACCATTGAAAGTTATGCTAGAACCACAACAGAAAGTTAAGGTTGATGTAAGTTGATCTTAAGGAATCGCAAACACGTAAATCAAGTTTTAATCAAGAGCTTTCTTATCCTTTATTGGCATTTTGACAAAAAATGTACATTACACAATGCCGATTCTCGGAAAGAACAAGATGAGCAACATGAGAGACTCCTAATTATAACCCTATAGGCCTAGGCCTCCATGGCCTAAGCCTATGGCTGCAACTATTTTCATATAGGAATTCAGTTCTTAGAATCCCGGGATTGAGATGGAAGCGGGATTGTAATCCCGGGATTGACATCCCTAGTCCATTACGCTTGATTCTAAGACTTTCTTTCTATTTGCACGCAGATTGATCTTTTTGATTTCGAAATTGACGGAATGACGCATGCTTGACAACCTTGAACACTGAGAGAAAAGCTTGCTCTGAATTATCAATAAGGCGATTCTCTCGATCATTTCAGAATTTTCAGTGCGCGAATTTCATAGATTGCAAATACTTTCAACACAAAACATCGAATTATTTCTGAGAATATCTACAATTGTCAGGAATTGAGATAAGCAGAGGCAAATTTGTATGTTATTTTTCATGGGGGTGAAATTTTTGTCCGTTACATCCAATTGTCCATATAGTCGTGTTCGCTATAACCAGAGTGTCTTACTAGTAGTCAGATTGGATATTTTGCCGGGAATATTTTGTGTGTAAATCACATCCCGTGTACGTCTGATGTCTTTATTGTCAAGTATGCGGATGACATTATAATTGCTGGAAAAATGAATCGTGATACTGTATTAAGCCCGGTTGTGCCTATTTACGAAGAAATTTTATGTTGGGCCGCGGACAACCGTATGTCAATTAAAGCTGAGGAAAATCAACAAATGTTTCTTCGTGCTCGCGACTCCATTGATCTCAGTGATATATTGATTCCTAATATTCCGTTCGAGAGCTCTATTAACCTCTTAGGTGTGACTTTGATTCAAAGTTAAGCTACAATTCACATGTTTATAATGTCACGAAGAAAGCCTCCTCAAAACTTTATGTTCTTCGACAATCAAAACCATTTCTTCCATTTGACGGATTAATGCAGGTCTACAATAACTGCATCCGCAGTATTCTGGAATATTGCGCACCGGTTTTGGTCAGTACAAGTGCTGCAAACACAATGGCTCTTGAGAGAATACAAAAAATATCTCATAAAATTATATGTGGACACTCTGATTGCTTGTGTGGTAATTTCATACCTTTCAACTATCGCCGTGCTATTATAGGCTTCAATATGTTTTCATCATTGATTGAAGACAGTGACCATCCACTGCATCACCTGACTCCAAGACGTCAACGACATTCAAAGAAATTCTGTGTGTCAGTGTGTAAAAGTTCCTTGAGAAGCTATTCATACAGTGTCGATGATACGCCCTACAATAGTGGTTCTACATGTTGAATGTTAATAATCTGTGTTATTTTCTGACTTTTTTCTTTTTATCTGTTGTTATGAGACAATTTTTGATGATCATATCTGTAAGTGATTTGTAAAACGCCTCACGATTTTCAGTATAGAGGTTAGCTGAAAATAAATGACTATTATTATTATTATAGCGGAATTATACTGTACATACAAAATAATTCAACAGATTTTTCGTACAGAGCTTGCATGTGAGCTCTGAAATGATCTTTACCGCTATCAGAAAAGTCATGGCATATACACTTTCCAAACAGGGTCACCTCGCCGTTCAGTTGCAACTTCTTTCCTTTATCAGAGATTGCTTTGTGATTTTTGTTCATCATTTATTTTATTTTTCAATACCTCCTTGATGATATTGATCGGTAGTCAATGAAATACGCATCGGAGCTGAAAATCATTTATTTATTTTTTCAAACTTTTTACATTTTCTGTCGAAATAAACACTTGCTCAATTTCCAGATTTTATATTTCTTTTACAATTGACAGCGTTGAGTTTACAACAACAATAAATCCCCATAACAATAGTCAACAATATTTCAGACATTAAGAATTTCATTGTCTTCCCGGAAAGTTATTGAATAAACTCCAATAATACAACACGGAATGACACAGCATATAGGCCTATCACTTCTAGAAATAATTCAAAGATTGTGGTGGGTCAATTATTGACCCTAAAAACATGAAATTTAATATTTTTTAATCTAGCCACGACACTAACCTTTCAATGTCTATTCAAATACTTTATTCCATCAGCTGTTATGCAACGACCGCGAAATTCCTGTTTGATTCAATTTTCGAAAAATTTTATACGTACACGCAATCACGATGTAACTTTCCGTAGTGTCCAAATATATATTCAATAATTACACAAAATTAGACTCGCGCCTTACCAAGATTCGAAGATATAAACTGCAGATATTCTGAGATAAAAATCAGAAAAGCTCAGAAATCGATAGGTAGTATGAATTACATGTGTTCAATTTATCGAAAACGGAATTTGCTTGAATAAATAATTTATCCTGTTGTTAGGCAAGAAACGTGGTACATGATCAAGCTTTGTGACCATACAAATTGAATGCCTTTATCTCTTTTGAAATATCAGTGAAGATGCTCGAAATAATGCCCTTTGTTTTCCATTATGCTACACATGTACTTAATGAGAACAATATATTGAGATAAAAATTGCAGGTGAGGGCTTCAGCTAGTCAAATAAGTGTACCACATGGTTGACCAAGGATATATGAGCAGCAACACTGTGGCTTCTGTACCATCTAATAAATGTGCTTGATGTAATCAGATCTCTGAAGTATTTCAAGAAAGTTGAATTAAGAAGTCTCGAGATGGCGATATTCAACTATTTCGTAGCACTAATGGATAGTTGCATATATTCCATGTATTGTCATTTACATGTACGAATGTCGCGTTTGCAAGTCCATTTATATTAAACTTCATCAGTTAGTTATTCGTAAATGAATCACAGCACTAATTTGCTTATGCGCATTCAGACAATGAGTCATGCAACATATTTGCTGAAATAAAAAAACATTTAAATTAATAAATGACAAAAAGGTAATGAGATTCCTGAATTTTCAGCTGAAGAAACCTTTTGCTCATCTTTATCTATCTTAGTCCAATCAGGCACTTTAGGGTGCGTTTACACGCGCAACTTTGTAAATTGCTGACGCATTTCAATCCATGAGGGAATGGACAAAATAATGGAAGCAAGGGAATGCCTTCCATAATCGTGCTTCGTGCGTCACCAGACAATGGCAAGTAAATGAATGGTGATAAATAGAAATGCATTCATATCATCAGTTTATTAACCTCTGAGTGTCAGTAAAAAGTGGCAGCTGAATTTGAAAAAGGCGCAACCATTCTTTTCTAACTCATCATGGATCGAAAAGTGTCAACAATCAAGTTGCACGTGTAAACATACCCTTAGATCAGCGCTTCTCGATCGTTTTGAGATTCATCTGCACAATTTGTAATGACCACAAATTCATCCATAAAGAATAGATTTTGAAGTACAAAAAAGGCGGCAGAATCTGTCAACAAATGTAAGAGAGTTATGGAAAAAGTTATCTATCTACAATATCAAATCGAAGCCTACATGTAGATTACATATAGGCGATGAAACACTAGTTGCATTCAATTGCAAAAGCCTATATTCATGGTACGTTGATCGACATCAAATAGTCAATCCCGAGGCTCAAATACATGTAAAATGGCTATCCAATGCAGTCTTGAAATAATTCAGTAACGTTTCGACTGTTCCAAAGAATCTAAGATCTATCGAAAGCTCACACCAGTTGAGGAAACATCGTTACACTAATGCATCTCTTTATTATCTCATGAAATAATATGAAGTCTGACTAAATGCTAATGGCAACTCATTATTCAGGTATTGGCATGACCAGCGATGAATCGCTTTTGCACTAGAAGGCAGATGAATTTTGCACGGTCCTTTAAAGGTAATCCCAGAATGGAGGTTATTTGTCATTAATAACAACCTGGAGGGAACAGCTCAACAAATTTAGCTGGTTGAAAAAACACATGTATCACCTAAGGATCCTGATTGTGAATCCAATAGAAAACAAAATAATTAAAATAGGAGTTTTCTTATTATCATGCAAAATAGTGTCGTCGGCCGTCTCTTGATCACTCTTCGGAGATACCGTCTTACTTCAAAATGAAGGCCATACGTTGGAACCCAAAATAATCGACCAATTCCTGTATCAGTAACAAAATCAAACGTATAGGGCAATTAAGACTGGCATCAATAGCTTCAAATCCATCTATAACAAAGGAGCAACTAACTCCTTTGTAGAGTCGAGAATCGAAATGACCACACATAGTTTACAAGTGTCTGACGCCGTTCAACGTGGTCAAGGACGAAAAACGCGGACGTTACTGAATATCTGAGATAGTTAACGAATAAAATCACTCTTCACTAAAAGGGAAACGCAAAAATTATCAACGTGCATAACTCAATGCATCCTGAGCTATATGCGACGATAAGCGCATAATTTAGTCATAGCTGGTTGCAACAGTGACCGCCCTCTCAATTTATCAAACATGCCCCGGCCACAATTTTCGGCAACTGGCGGGTTAATCTAAAGTATGTTGATTCCGATGTTGTCAAACTGAAACTGCTCATCGCATTTTGAAGTAGGATTTTTCTTAATAGTAAGTAGAACGTAAGATTTTTTGGTTGGTCAATGTTCTGAGGAGACTATCCTCACACACGATGACGTGAGCGAGCTACACTAACAGTATGATAAAAAAATAGGTCTACCTTTACTTGCAATATTCTTTTCCGTTAAATGGTCAATGCATACATTACATAAGCATGCATGCATACTACATAAATCTTGCACTTATACACAAAAGTACTCTGAACAAGAGACTGTTACCTTATACTTTCACGGCAAAACAAGGACGCCATAATAATTAGATAAATAATGGTTTAACGTCACAACTCCCCTATACCAGGGGCTTGGACGGTGATGATATAGTCAGACTTTTATCTGAAGCGTTATGATCTTTCAGCCCGGATACCCACCTTGCCGCAGCCCAATAAAGTTTTCGAGACTCAGCCACTGGACTGAAAGATCGCATGGCCAAACAGCTAACTGCTGTGCCACGGAGCCAGACTTTTTTTAATTATCAAAAACTAATAAGATTAGTTATTGGCACTTGTCAGTCAGCACAAGCATATACACGCTCAGTGAATATCAATAGAATTTTTGGTAACGTGGCCGGACAATACAAGACGTGGTGACCATTGTCAATTTTATAGCAACACGTGATTTCAATAAAAACGAATCATTGCATGCATGCAGCAATGTTCACTTTTATGATAACACGCCATAATATGCAACTACCAGTACCACAATGACTTCATTGACTGGTGTATGAATCATGAAATATATATTCTCTTATACACATCATGAATACCCTTTGTGCATGTACATTTCATGATTGCTTCATAAGATATAAAAAGTATTAGCGGGTTTGGGTCTCAAAACAGGCACGGTTTCAACTCTCACATAGATGTCACAACTCAATTTTTAGAGCTGATATTTCAATAACATATCCCACTATTTACATTACGATGACATGTGTTACATGTGAAAGAAATCAAAACCACAAATAGATATGAATGCACTTTATCGTTAACTGAATGAAAGACAAGTTCAACAGGTATTAGTCGCTTGCTGCGTCAGTCTTCTGTTCACGAATCTGCAAAATAGATATAAAAACCTGCAAGTTTTCAATCATACAGAAGACATTACATTTATGAGAGCTTCAAAAATGGAAAAACATAAGCCTCTGGGGGTACGGTAACCATGAAATTAGGAGCTAAGAGTTGAACATGACATTATGCGACCATTGTGTTGCTTACAAGGAAAATCATGTCTTTCGTCAGATATTTTAAGCTGCATTAAGCCATTGGCTCTGACCTTTAATTCGGCCCTGATCACACCAAGAATGGCTTAACCTTATTTTACCTGGTGGCTATTTTGAGCTCTGAAAACCAGGGGTGAGTACTCTGAATCTTCTTACCTCTGATTTTAATGTTCTCATCATTCCATCGTTCCAAAAATCATGATAATACATAATTAGCGTATACACGTTTCAATGGAGGTATCAGTTTTACTAGCTAGCTAGGTCATCTTGTTGCTATAAATAGCAATTCAAAATTTGAATTCCACATTTTTTTCCAGAAATAATGCTCTGAGTGTCGGTTGGAAATTGATAGCAAATGACTTTAATAAATGATGCGCTTTGATCAGTTATCACATGAAAATGTCATAGGAAAATGCTTCAAGCATGTTTTATTGCATAAGGATAGTTAAGCGGTTCCGAATACAACTCAAACAAGATTTTTAAAATACATAAATTGCAAATAATCTGCTACCATCCCAGTTCTATATTAAGCAGAAGAAATACAGCAACTGCACTTCCACATAGACAAATGATTCAAATATATAGAGGCAGGATATGCTAAATAGCCTGTGCATGAGGAACATGACTCAGATAAAGGTGCAGTTTAAATGCGCAAATGACTGACACAAAATTGTCAATATGCCGATTGCCCTTGATTTACGTAATAGCCTACATGTATATACATGTATATCCATGGTTATTTATGTGAATATAATGTAAGTTTAGGATCAATTTTAACAATAAATTTGGATCAATTTATGACCAACTTAATGGTATAAACAGCACACCGGGAATGATAATAATCAATTTACATGTCAAGATTTGAAAATTGGGAAATCATTATGGGTGTAACAAAGTCATCGTTCAAAGTCATGATTAGATAGCAGATTATTTCATAGATGAAACATTTATGTCTCTTCACAGTCTTGCAAAAAGGAAGGTGAAAATCTGCGTAAGGGTAATCTTTCAGGTATCAAGTACTGTCTAAAGTGTTGAGCAGGATTCATCATCATCTGAAGGCTAAGTGTTTGCGGCCGTCCCAAACATAGTGAACTGTCATGTCGCAGTCGTAAACGATTGTCTAAGTCCGGTAGAAAAAAACGGGTGCAGTCACAGGCTTCTGCGGTACGTTCGCTCGTATTCACAAATGTCTCCGAATAAAGGCAGCAAGAAGCACGATTACGCCTAGCACTGCTCTGAAAGCATTCGATATCCTCCAATTCACTTTTGTTTACTGCGCAAATAACGCAGGAGGGGCATATTCGGAGGAGGAATGAGACTCCCTCGTAATGCAAGCGTTAATGCAGGCAATTGGATGATTATTATACAAAATTTCACAGAATCACGATAAGACATAGTATACGTCTTGATGTGGTCTTTTACAACTCGAAATGATCCGATCATTGAGTCTATAGTTGACTATAACTCCAAGGTATTCCACCAATGGGAAGTTTGAATTAGGAAAAGTGTCAGATCTTCTGGAGTGAGACGCAATCATATGCTCAAATTTTGCCGACATTAAGTGCCATCATCGTTGCTCATACACCAGATTAGTTGGTACGTTTTCAATAGCTTTTTAAGCTGCATCGGTTCTCCAAGTCCTGTTAATATGGGATATATAGCAAAGTTGTCATCGACATAATTTATCAGAACATTGGTTCATTGTAGATAGCAACCGGTTATCGATATAAATCAAGAACAGTACGGGTCCAATCAATGATCCTGAGAAACAGCACTTGAAATTTCCACAGATTTGCTGGGAGGTATCAAGAGATGCGTAGGCCTATATACTGTTGTCTTTCCGACAAACACGAACATAGCCGCAAAAATGAATCCCATAGGAATATTCAGCTCCACCGACGTTCATCATAACTCAGGAGTCGCTCTATGATCTTGTGATGGGGGGAATTGCGTTCCGGAACGTTTCTGAAATATCAAAAAATATGAGATTCTGTCCTCTAACTTCATCTATCTGTAAAAGGCGGGTTGCTTCATCATATAAAGCAGACGATGTGGCCTGAAAGGCCCGTCGAAAACCAAATGGGTCATCGCTCGTAAAGGGAAAGCATGATTGCTTCTCTCCAAGTAGTCAGAATGGCACTCTCCAATTTAGCTGGGTAAAACGCAACAAGTTGGTCGAATTGAATCTGGGAATCGTGGGAGTAGACTTTGTGTAGATTGAAAACCGATGCGACTAGTTTTGCATATTTTTGAAACTTATCTTCTCTCATATCGAAGTAGCTAATGAGAATGACGTGAGAGGGGCAGGTAAAAAGATGGGAGGTAATGGAATAGAAGAAAACGAAGTGAAAATGTTATCGCTACCAGAAGATTATTAGTTGGTAAGTTATTAAGCTAATTAGATGTCCAATTTTTTAACGATAAGAGGGTAAACCAATCATCATCTCACATGATCTAGTCATCCACAGATTATCGAAGTTGCTTGATCTGGGCTTCATGATAGCTCTGGGAATTAGCATTCCATGATTTGTACAAGTTGTACAAATGTCACGGTTTGTACGGAAGTCAATGGACGTTAGTATCAAGGGCTTCCCAATTACGCTTTTCTCTTTTACTATTTGAAATTACTTCTTATTACTTTCCATGTATTACTCGATGAGGCTTGGACATAATTAATCAAATCTTGCTTGCATGGGTTGAGGCATGGGTTTTTTTTTTTTTTGTTTTTTGATTTTGTGTTTTTTTTTTTTTTTTTTTTATTTTTTTTTTTTTTTTTTTTTTTTTTTTTTGTTTTTAATTTTTTATTCATAGGGTTGATTTCAAATGGAGATAAGCCTTCTCAGGCCGTTTTCCAGAAATCCAAATTATGTTTTTGCGACGGTTCTTTCAATGCACCAGTAATCCATGGATTGTATCGCGGTGAGATCACTTCTTGGGGAATTTCTGAACCTGCAAATGGTCATAGCTTTTTATGGTGCCAAAAATGCTAATTTTCGCGCTATAATCTGGGTCACTGAATTTTACTTTGAGTGAGATGCTTCAAAATATGTGTTTACTAACTCTACAGTGCCAAGAACAATTTAAGGTTTCATGCTGTAGGGAGAGTATTGTACTTACTATCTTATTGGAAAACAATGGAAAACGGTTGGCGGAGAGGAGGATCGGTATTACAATTCGCGTTATCCCATTCCCAATCCGATGCCGGATCCCAGAACAGCAAGGCCACGTCTTCCCTGCAAAACCAGAATCGACAATTAATGTTATTAATAAAACAATAACATGAATAGGAATATTGAGCAAACAGAATAGCAGGATTTTCTGAATAAAGTATTGTGATGTTTTGAGAACGGCTGATGTTGTTAGTTACCAGCAATCGTGCGGGATTGAACATATCTTCACCTGCTTGATAAAAATTGTTGCGGCAGCCCTACCTATTTATCTTCAATACTATGAATGAAACTCACGGAATCCTGCGGAAGTTGTTGCGATGGAAAGATGACTTCCTGACTTGCCGCTCTTTTACCTGTTTGTGTCGGTGGATTCCTTTCTGATAGTTTCCCACTGTTTTTCACAGCCTCAGGGCTGTATCTATTCTCTTTTCTTGTGTTTGTAAATGACCTACGTATGGCGAACCTTATCCCATCAACTTTTCATGCATCCCCTTCCTACCGGAATTCAGAGGGCTTGCAAGGCCCTACGTCTAGGAACCAGGAAATAGAAATATAGATAGGCCTAAAGAGTGTTCACTGAAACATATCTAATCTAGTCTGACTTGCAGAGAATTCTGCCTTAGGGGTTTCGCTCTAACCGAGTCATGTTCAATGAAAACAAGACTCAAATACAATTCGTTTTTTCTAATTAAGCGTGTCCAAGACAGTTCCACTATCGCTATGGCAGATCAGTCCTTTTCAGTGTAGAACATTTCCGTTGCTTGGTGCTGAGGGATATCTTTGGTGTATAGGCTCGTTCTCTTCTCTCAATCTCTGATTGAAAGGAATGATAAGTCTTGCTACCGACATGTCAGTTTATTTCACTGGTGGATGGGCTTCCTAATAAAGCAGAACGTCACAAATAAAAATTCCACGTGACACGTGACCGCGGATATCCACGTAGATCTTGTCATGAATATGACCCGACATTTAATAATAATAATAATAATAATTAATGCTTTATTCGTCAATACAAAAGCGGTATGACATGCTATGAGTACAAGACAGATGTTTCACGTGAATTTTGAAATAATTTAACAAAGCTCTTGTTATACAGTGCTGAATTTCTGCGAAAAGGCAGCAATGCACGATGGTTTCGAACAATACGGGAGCTATTGCGTACTTCAAAAAATTTTGACAGCGGATGCTTGACAAAACATTGTTGCTAATCCTTTTGACATAGTTTAATACAGCTACGATCAAGCACTTCACCGGAAAGTGAAGGCCGATCACGATCTATTGGACCAACGCACTGCTAATTTATACAATCTTTCAAGCTTCTGAAAATGTTTGGCACTGATGTCACAGATGACCGGCCAACTAAAGTGCATGTGACAAAGTACAAAACTTTCAAAGGCTTTCCAGACAACTGTACCGGTGTTCCTGTATAAATTATAGGATGAGTATTTAGAAATTATTGAGAAAGGTGAGAGGAATTATTATTATTTTTGATTAGGATGTTAAAGTTGGGTGATTTGGATTATTTATTGTTATAATTAAAAAATTAACACGTAAACGGCGAAACAAGTGACATAGCTTTACAGCAGCGACGATATAGTACAGAAAAGTGAGTGTCCCAATGCAAGTCAGAAGAGAAATGAACTCCAGGATCTTGGTGCAGTTTACTTGAGAGATAGATATACCATCCAACATTAATGTCAGTCATTGGGGGAAGATTAGGGGAGCGGGTGAGGGTCATGCACTTGCATTTGTCTACATTAATGGCAATGATTTTTGCTGTCCGCCCAGGAGGAGAACAAACGAAAGTCATCAGGTAAACTTGAGATCTCACCATGCGAGTTAAAGGACAACATAGTTACATCAATCAGCGTAAACAACAGTGTCAGTATTTACAAATTCAGGAATGTCATCAATAACAAGGAAAACAAAAGTGGTCCCAAAATGGAACCTTGTGGAACTCCACTAGAGATGGGGCACCACACAGACACAACATCATTCGATACAACACGCTGGAAACGATTCAGCCAGAAAATTATGTATGAAATTAGTAGCAAGGGGAGAAGAGTGAAAGTGATCCGCACAGCGAAGGGTTTCAAGAAGCTTGCAGTGGCTGACAGTGTCAAAGAAAAAAGCTTTTCTAAGGTCAATGGCAATGAGGGAAACATAGTTATCAGATGGTGAGCGGAAATGTGTTGTAGGATGGAGAGCTAATTGCAATCAAAGCGTTGGTACAACCACCAAAGTATTGGGCAAGAAGCCAAACTGCCTTTGGTGAATGCTTCGGTTCAGTCGGGAGCAGGCGGGCATTTTGTCACGAATCAACCTTTCTAACACCTTCCTGGGAAAAGGGAGTATAGATATGGGACGAAAATCATCGCTTGTCTTTCTTGCGAAGGGGAAGAATGTTGGCGTACTTCCAAGGACGCGGGAAAAAGCCTGTTTGGATGCACTTGTTGTATAGAAAAGCTAGACATCGAGGACATGCTAGCAGATCAGCAAAGGTTATATAAAACAAACCAGGGATGCCATCTGGCCCAGGCGAATTTGATTTACATCTCCTGATCATTTGAGCGACACAGGCTTCAGGAAACAGACAAATCATCCGCGCTGATGAATGAGTGACATCATTAGACGCTGAAAATTGGTGAATATCTGGCAGGAGCAAAAGCAGAAAGGGTACTATAAAATTTGTCATTGAGTGAGTTGACTTCACTGGCGCTGTCATCAAGACTGGGAGGAGCCGAATGTGTTCCTAACTGAGAGTTTAATGGATTTCCAAGTTTCTTTCGGAGAAGAGTGATTGTAGGAGAAATAATCGTGACCTTGACTTGGCGTATATACCGGTCTAAATCGGGCTGTCGGCTACCTCCAGCCATGTCTAATTCAGAAGTGAATTTTTCACGATAGAAAGACTAAGGAATTTACCATAATTACCTCTGTAAGTCTAAGGGCGCGATCTCTGGCATCAGACAGGGCTTTAAGGGAGGGAGTTAACCAGGGGAGGGTCTGAGCTACGCATGCGGACAGTCTTCTCGGGAAAAAGGTGTGATAGAGGAACAGGAAAAAATGCCTGGAGCTGGTCAGTTAGGACATCTATGTCATCAATATATAGAAAGGAATTCATACCAGTCAACTGAAGAACGAACTTCACAGCATTGCGCAAAAGACGCATGAGTGCAACAGCGAAATTGGACTTTGGTGATAGTGGGAGGGCATGATTGGGAAGGCTTGACAAGAATACCTCGGTGAATCAGATCTACATAAAGGAGACAGAAAAACAGGAGGTGCAAAATACTGAGGCTGACTAGACGCGACTATATCAAGAACATTATTGCCTCTTGTAGGCAATGTGAATCAATTGTGACAAATTATTACACGTTAGAAACTCATCAAAAACGTGGGGGGGGGGGGGGGTACGTAAGTCATTAATATCCCCTACGATAACATTATGACCACAAGTGTTTTGAGAGCTATCAACAAAATTCTGCAAAGAGGCTAACAAAATGTCATGCGCCTTAACTTTACCCCAGTAAAGTGTGGGGTGATAAATGACACACAGATTCAGATCAAAATCGCTAATTCGAACAGACTAGGAGATTCGATTTGATGCTATCAATGAAAAACTGTTACTCACAATAGAGACACAAAAATTGGATCTGTGGTATATTGCTACACCACCTCCTCTGGAGTCCCGATCTTGTCGAAGGATTTTGTAGCTGGTATTGAGATGGAAGCGTCGGACGTTGTGGTTTTTTTTAAGAGCGCGCAGATTTCAGGGGGGGGGGCCATGTCTCTGTGATGCAAATCAAGTCAGGGTTCGATTCATTGACTCTGATCTTGAGATCGTCAACCTTGTTAACAGGGATCGGGCATTAAACAAAACCTGTACGCGCGTCCGCCGGATCGAGGGAACGGCTGTTGGGGACCCGCGCACGTTTTGGTATGTTGTGAGTGCTAGCGAGGTTTCACTGACACTGACGTCTCAGGATTGCGTATAGGATTGAAGAGGAGTCTCGTGCCCCTCTCTCGACAGTGGTCGCGTGAGGGAGCGGCAAGGTCCGGTAGATTTGGTCGACGCCAGTTAGGGAGAAGCAGGACGATGGAACCAAAGCACTCTCCGAGTCTTACGCAAGATTGGGTAATCATGTCGAAAAGTAAAAAAATATCCAAAATACATAAAAAAATAAGAACAAAAATATAAAAAAAAATAATAAAATTGGTAGGTGTAAATAGAAATTAAGGGGAATAAAGTCGAGTAAAATGATAAAATTACGAAGATAATAAATAGGTCTAAAAATCAATAGCAGAAAGAGTAAGTACTGGTAATGCATAATAGAAAATAAAAAAAGAAAAGTGTTAAAAATAAACGAATAAGAATTAAAATATTATTATATTGTAAAATAAATATAAGAAAAAGTAAAAAAAATAAATGATATCAGTAAAAACATTAGTAAAAAAATAAAGTGGTTCAGCAGGTCCGCACGAGAGTATTGCAGCCGAGATGACATCCGAGAGGGAGAGAGAGGAACCAAGGAAATGTAACAGGCAGGCAGCAGGAAATGCGATGATGGGGATGAGACAAGAAAGTAAGCGTGGAGCATTGCGTGCAGTTGAATGAGTCATCGGTAAAAAAATGAATTTTGAAGTTGAGTTGTAATCCGCAAATCTTTGATGAAAATAAATTGCATAGCGATGTTGTCCAACCGTAGAGGAAAAGAATGATATAAAAATTGTCAGAGAACAATACCAGAAAGTGGTCAAGAGGGGGGGGGGGGGGGGGGGGGGGGGGGGGGGGGGGTTTCACGTATAATCGAATTGCACACGCGGAAACTGAACAGAGCGCCTGTAGACACAACCGTCTGCTACGAAGTCCGATGAAGTTGTGATATACAGTATGATCCTTCCAGTGTGTGTGTGAAGAAGAAGATAACGAAGAAATATATACTCGTAGAGCTATGATTTTTAACAATTTAAGTGAAAATTCTATGACTAAATTCTCTTATTTGTGATTTAACTCCTCTGACATTTTAGTAATAAAACAGTCATTCTATGCGTTAATGAGACGGAAAGAGGGAAAGCGGGGAAACTCGAAGAGAAATGATTTAGACAGCTGCAACGAACTCGAGACGCAAGATTTGTAAGAAGCAGAACAAGGAAAATTGTGTTTTCAAGAATCGTTTTGCATTATTTTACTACAGTTTTTATGAGTACCGGCATGAGCCATTTACCGATTCTATCATATCTCGTATCGTTTGATAAGAATACAGTTAATGCCCACAGACAAAAATTAAATAAATGTATGAACATAATCAAGGAAAAGGACAATAAAATTAATTGTGAAATAGCCTATGTTACGTTGATTATCTAAAGCTTCAAAAGTACTTACAGTTTTTAAGACAATTGTTCAGTAATAAAACCATTAAAAGCTATTAAACTCCAGATGAGAAATAAAAAAAAACCGTCAGATATCCACAGATCTCCAATGATCAGCAGTAAAAACTCAGAAAATGACTCGTAGTTTGTCAATTTAGGAGTGGGTTCTATTTTGAAGGGGGTTCTCTTCTGGAAAAACACGGCAACTTACGTTTGAAGGAAAAGAGCCGGACGCCATGACACCAATATCCGAATCCAGATGCTGTCTTTATAAGCGTATCGACAAACAAACGATTCAGTCGTTCGACTTATTTCTTCTTTCTGAACGATTTTCTGTCATCTGGAAAAGTAAAAACGGGGCAATTTGTAGGAATTGATGATAGTACTTTGTAGGACGTAGCAATTTGTAGGAAGTGAATTGATATGTGTTTCAAAATACGGCCATCCCTGTGCGCCGTTGCGTGCAAATCGCCGGATGCAAAGAGTCGTACACATAACGGAAGTACATAGGGAAAATCGAGTACTATACTTCAAAATGAAAGATCGGTATTTGAGATTGCTTTCTAATATCGGGAAATCTACAAGATAGGGAGCTAGGGGGGGGCCCATGTACGCTTTTGTTTTTGTGGATTTAAATAGCAGTAATTGACAGGGGTGCAACGGATTTCAAATCTGTCCAGAATTCCGCGATTTATTACCAAAATTTTTCAAATCCTCTGCGGTCTCTCTGATTGAGATGATTGCTGCGGGAGTGGCCAGTAGGCTTAAGCTCGTGTGTATTCTGAACGATTATATAACAAGTGTACACATTCGTATTCGGTGCCGCTAATTGTTTCATTAATAAATGTGTATATTAATTTTTGATGGATCCTAACTACTGTTTTTTCCAACTATTATTGCAGAAAACCTACTAAATTAATGAAACGAGGGATATCCTCAAAACTTGTAATATTTGAAATGCATCGGTGATCAAAAAACATGGTTTTGACTTTACAACGTGTTGCCTTCACTCCTACTCACGAATCATTTGTCAAATTGCAACTGCAAAGTAGGGTCTATTCCAATACGCTATACTAATTGGAGTGACTGGTGACATATTTTTTTTGAGTCGAAGCACGAAGCTGACCGCAGCAACAGCTTGATACCCCATTATGAGTGGATGCGCTCCTGTTTTTCTACCGAGTACTGTGAAGGGGCATGATGGACATTTAACAGAAATGAAATGCAAAAAAAGGTCTGCCTCTCCAAAATATGTATCTGTCCCAAGCCGTGGTGCAAGTTATAGTATGACCGTCAAAGCATGATATTCATACGTAAGCTTTTTTTATTCACGGCAAATTCCTGACGGCCATCAAAATCAACCTCGGAGTGTATGAAAAAAATCTGTTTACAAGCCTAACAGTCCTTCTTCTCGGTCTTCAGTTTCTTATTTCTGCTCTCTCCCATTATCCTCCAATTTCGCTTTCATCAATTTCTTTCTTCTACAAAATTTTCACCCCTAGCACAGCTATGAGGCGCATGAACGAAGCTTGGGTTTAGTTAATGAAGAAGTTATGTTTTGCTAAGACTGTGACTTATCAAAATTTTGTCAAGAAATTGCATCGTCTCTTGTTGGAGCGTTCACAGCAGTTGAGAGCTCGCACGCACGAGATTTTCGAATATTTTTACGCCATCGAGTGGGATAAATCCTGATTGAAAAATTCGCTGAAATACTGGCGTTTTCAATTGACGTTCTTGCCCTACCACAGAAGAAAGAAAATAGACCCTTATAGTATAGAAAAGTGGTTCAAAAACGACATTCACAGTACAAATGTACGTATTATTATTAAATCAAAATTACAATATGAATACGCGATTGACAAAAAATATAAGCAAAGGGGTTTAACATATCAAAATGGATAAATGCACATAAAATGTCGGGAACTAATTCACCTGACTACCGACGGACCGATGATTTCGATGCAGACCTCGTACTTAGTCGCATGAAGGGTCCCTACAAGAGTACCTTCACATTGCAAATGCTTATGACTTCAATCAGTTGATGCTTGTCGATTTCAGTAATTTTTTAGATGATACAGCATAGACATTTTGTATGATATTATACTGAAATTTCGAATTTTGAGATGAGGTAATTGTTGGTTCGTATTTTAACTCAGCATTTTTAGCACTTTTATCATTTTATAATGTTAGACTACGTTGCCAAAAGAAAAAATCACCAGAAAAATATAAAATATCAGATAATCTTTGCGAACTCATGATAACTTTGAACCTTTGTTCCGACTTAGCCCTTGTCTTAGTAGGAACTTCAATTTGAAAAATGGCTTCATCTCTGAAAGTTTTGAAATTTTCTCCTCCATCGATTTTTAAATTACATCTTTTTCTCTCTTTGACCGGTTGTGTGAGGCGTTTCCGTCTCACGCAAAGTCAAGTCCAAAAGAAAATAACGTTTTTTGAGCAAACGACGGCCTCTCTTGAATCTGACACTTACTCATGAGCGGTATTAAATCGCTACCAGTTTCATCTGATTCCAATCTTATTAATCTGGTTGTAATCTCTGTCGCATAACATTGAGAGAGATTATGAAAAATCGAAACCGGTCTTCCAACAGTCTTGCTATATTTTTTCATTGACTTACCCCATATGTTCGTGGGTCATTACCTGGGGACGGAGTGAGGAATCCTCTGATAGAATATTTTTCTGTCCATCAATGATGAAGAAATTCAAATTTTCTATAAATATTCTGTATCCGCCAAAATAAAGACGAAGTCAATTTCAAATAAAAAACTAAGATTAAAGAATAGGTCGGAACAAGTTCAAATTCATCAAAATCTATAAGATATTATCCGATTTTTTTATATCATAAGGGTGAGGTATATCATTGTAAATAAAAAGTACTAAATATGCCATTCAATATGAAAAAAGGCAATGTCTGCATCCTAAAATATAAGAAACTTCTAATGGACCCCGTATATTCTCTTCAATCTGTCTTAGGAACAACATGAATATGCTTTAGTTTCGTATTCTGAACAATGAAGTAGTCTGTACACAAAGTAGAAAGGACAACTAATTCAAAACAATTGAGTTTAACTCATGACAGAGCTCATATAAAAAATGATTCTTTTTGCGGAAAGTATACCAAATTGACTGCAAAAAAAAAAAACAAATGATGTGACACCTGTCGCATAACTGCATCTAAATTACGGGTTTAGTCTATTAAGAAAATATATATAATCTAAAAATACGAAAGTTCAAAATTACAACAAGAAAAAAAATAGGAAAAAATTACAGAAAATGATGTGACCATGACATAGCTCATCGCTTGAAAGAATTGTTTGGTCGCTGATGTAGGGTAATCGTCCCATGAGGGTAGAATTCGGGAATAACAGGTTTAAAAGAGTAGCAATAAACAAGTTCGTTTCAAAAAGTCACAAAAAACTTTCAACCTATACGTTTTTCTTTCTTGGGGCATCACGTCAAATTTATCCCAGACGCTTTTCCTTTAGCACCTTTTCCGCAATCTCGCTTCTCAATCCAGAAAATTCAGAGAATATTTCATTCAGAACCATCACTTTCAAATCCGATATCATCACTAGTTTATACTCACCGTTTTTGCTCTGCCAGACCAGAATAGCTTTCTTTGTTTTCTAATTCAGTACTCTCTGTGTTGTTCGCGAGAGCATTTTTTTTCATTTTCTAAGCTTCTTTCTCGATTTCGTTGTGCTTCTTTCTAATCTTTCTTCTGAAGCCGCCAACAGCATCATCAAATCGATTGGATGGAAATTGTGAATCTCATCAATCTGGTTGGAACTTTTTCCACGTTCTTGCTTTCATTAAGAGAGCGCTTGGCGGTTTATCGACCAAGCTTTACAGGAGCATTGACCTCTTTCTTCCTCTTGTATATCGCTGTTTACTAAGCTTGTTTTGCATTTTCGGACGTACGTTGATCAAACTTTGGGGTGATGCAGACGATGCAGTAGTCCCATAGCATGTTTTCTCCTGAGGCTACGAGGGGCGTACAAAAGTTCGTGACGTTTGTCTCTCCCTATTCTATAGACGTCCATTTTGGGCCCAAGTGCATATCATAGATTTTATATTCTTACAGTTGGCATTTCACAGGAAAAGCATTTAACTTCCTATTTGCACAAATGTTTATTGGAAGAATGAAAAGCATTCCAAAAATCTTTTTTTCGATCTGGTCTACTTTAATTGGTTCCAAATACACTTTTCCTAATCTCTTATCAAGTTTCTTATGCTTTCTTCTAGCCTATCCTGCGGAAATTTCCCGAATGAAGCTTGCGGTGCTCTCTTTATCTCTTTCAGCATTTTAAACGATATACGTCCGATTGCCATCTTCATCGCACTGAGAGATGGAAAGTCAGTAGTCTCCTCCAAAACCCTTCGTCATGGTCTTCCAGTAGACAAGAGCAATTAGAGGAGTTGTTGACCCGGAGCGCCTTTCTGTTATGACATGTCAGCAGCCTTGGTACCAAAACGAGGCCGAAAAACTTTGGAACAACTCAAGGCGGTATAGAAGATACGCTCAAGAGTCCCATGCGACAGCTGGACCAGACTTTTCCTCCAGTTACAATTCAAATATTGGGGTCTGTCAGACCTGGATCAGCTTCCCAACCAAATCTTCTTTTCTTCGCTGGCTTGATGGATGGATGGCCACAGCGCCTCAACGTCTGCCATTGACTTCCGTCCTATGGGAACATTTGCTTGGATGGTTCGCTCTTGCAGGAGCATTGTCTCGAAGTATGTTTTTAGACGCCCAGCCGATCGGGTTGGTTTGTTTCCCGTTCCTTGGTCAGAAGGAAGGAGCAGCGGACAATGATCTCACTTTCGGATGTGTGAAGTCCGTCATGCTGACCAAAAGTAAAATGCCTTCCCAATACTTACCGCTTCAGTTCGTGTCTCTATTGGTTACGATCGACCGACAATACTTCACAGGCAATGAACAGGAATTGATACATCATGCACGATGAAATGATTAATGAAAAATGTCGAATTAATTCCGTGGTAATCTAAACGTCACGAACTTTTGGTACGCCCTCGTATCATGTCTGACTAATAAAAAGTCAATGCACGCACGCTCGTGGTCAAGTTTTTGCTCTTCTTTACTCGGAATATCGCCGATCATGCGGATTAGGACGATCTACATCAAGCATTGCCGTGCGGCAATATCAGAAACGCTCGCACCATTTTTGACAAGTTTGGGACACTGATTATTCTGAGAGATGTTTTCAGAAATTCATGAGGATGATGTATCTTCTTTAGGGCTGCTGCTTTTATATATGCGAATTTCATGCCGAAGGTCGTCCTAATTCAGCAGAAGACACGACTGACGCATTGCCTGCGCTTTTTTATCACCCATTCTCTCCAAAACGAGGAAGAAGATTTCGTGGACGGCAACAAGAAAACCGTAGACTTCGAAGGGTGGACATTTGCTGAATGGCAGGGTTTAGTGAAAGAGCTTTACTCCGTTGTGCAAATGAAGAATTCCCCGTACTTGATAATAGATGTTTCTTGATGTTCATTCAATAAGACAATCGTTGACTCGTGTGCTGCTCTCGATTATCAAAAATTGTATCTGGCAAAAAACATTGATACGATAAACACGGTTAAGCGCTGGCTTTTTTGAAACATTCATGTAGGCTTTACGAAATTGTGCAGCCATCTATGAAGCGGTCGAATTCAAGCTCTTCCGAACTGGTGAACATGGAGCCAGTAGACTGGAAAGTTTTTTCTAATTCTTGAAGCAATTCCTCCAGCGTAAGTAGAAACTGAAGAATACACAAGGTTAAAGGGTTGCTAAGTTTTTATTTGATCTTTTATGCTGATGATTGATTTGAATTTTCCAGTAGGAAGTCGTTGGAAAAATAACTACCAATGCTGGGAAATAAATGTTCAACAAATCTTTCGAATAAATATCACACATTGAGCATCTTGTTGGGATATGTCTGGGAACTTGTGAGGCTCCACCTCCATCAACGTTGTCACTACGTCGTACTTTTATAGTGTGTGTGGTATCGAAAAGAACGTGTAAATGCTTGATATAGTTTTTCCCAAGTGATATGATACTATACTGTCCAGCCCGCTGAGCGCACGCATTGTTTGCATATGGTGCATGTGAGCAATCACCGACATCTATCAAAGGTTCTATTCAAAACCTGCTTGCACTCGGGTTATTACTCCACTTTCCCCCTCGCATCGTGTTTGCAGCTATCTGTCATCTAAAGCAAGGATTATTTGTTTGTCTGGGGTATTCCTCTTTCTTTCCAAAGTTTGATGAGTGTTCAGTGATGCATTCCTGCTGTGGTGGACGTTCAGCTCGGGTAGATCAAGGATGCTCTGGAGTAAAATGTTCCAATCTTCTTTCTTCTATAATGCGATTAACAATACCTAGTGAGGATCGGCACTTGTTTCGCTTGCATCTATGTGGTGGACGTATAGTGAATTTTCCAAATTTCATCCGCAAGCAAATTGTGTGAGTATGGGAATATGAGGCTGCAAAATTGTGATTTGATCTTGATTATGCATGAATGGCCGGTTCAAACATAGTTCCCATCTATGTAGGTTTAGTTGTTTTTGATTAACAAAATTCGTCAATCTGGAAAACGAAATAATTTACGCCCTATTCTATGATACATTTATGCTCATGTCTCAATTACGACATTTACGCGAGAAATGTCAAATTTAAGCGGGGCGTAAATTTACGCGGCTGGCCGGGACACTGGTTCACAGCTTGCTCTAATGCACCAATACTATAAACATTTGGTGTTCAGGTGGAAAATCTCCTATCAATATTAAGTGAGCATTTTCAGATAAATCACCAGATAAAAAAGTTTAGGACATATTTGAGCTCTGAGCTATCAAATGTAGAGACACATAAATATCATTATTTAACATCAAAATATTGGAAGAGATGAAAATAATGACTTGTTCTTATACAAGACAAAATTCGCAGATATGACATTTTACATGGTCATTATCCTCCTAAAGTAATACACTGACGCCACCTCCTTTCTACCATCCAACCCCATCCATGGGGCAAAAGTGAGTAAGCTTCTATAGCTATTTCAGAAGTCTGAAATGTTACAAGGAAGCCAGATCTCATCATAAAGCAATAAGATGAGTCTGATTACTTGAAGACACAATGCGAAGTCATCAATTTTAAAAATGTATGATCGGATATTGGTCATGGAAAATGCTTCGAGGCACTCGGCATGCTAATAGGATTTATAAACCGTCTGTAAAATTCGAGCCGATTTCTTTTTTGAGTGTAACCGATTTCTCACGCAATGCCCGATGCTCCGGACTGTGGAGAAAGTGAGATCTTGGTTTCTGTAAAACGTTCTTGAATTGTCGAGTTCCATAGTTTGCAGAGCGCCTACACAAAGATTGATGTCTTACAGGGTGTCTACCACATCAGGAATTTTCAACAACCCAGGAGATATCCAGGAGCCAATGTTGCAAAAATTAAGGAGATCATCAAAATATTTATGATAGTCATAGAAATGACCCATCTCGTGTTATCGCCATTTTGACAGTGCCGGCCACCTGCCGGTGCATGTATTTCGTATTTGTCCTCTTTTTGCGTGTTTCTTATTGTGTCTAATAGAACGCCTTATTTCAAAGCATTAATCACAACCGTAAAAGTCGCGTTTGTCTCCATTAAAGCCCAAAAATAACGATGCTATATTTTTCAAACACTTCAGTTTATAAAACGAATTACGCTTTTATCTGGTTTTCAAGCGGGGGGTTTCACTAAACTAGTCTTCAATTTTTTTGAGGCACCATAGCTTGATCGTTAAGTTCACACTGTTTCTCTTTTTTTGATCGAATTTTGAGTTTCAATCTTGTTCAATTCCACAATCCAGTTCAGCCAACACGTTTGCCTTTCTGTAGCTTGCTGATCCTTCTTCAATCCTTTTTAGTTTTCGAAGTTCCAATACACGTGGGGCCGGGATGAACACTTAACCGATTCGATCAAAGAAAACAGTTGGAGAACATGCAGAACCCCTCCATAGTGGTGTTTAAATATGGTTGTTTATGGGGCCACACGTTGCGCCACGATAGAACTCTCATAAGGGATTCTCTATTAGGATATCCTTGTTTATCCTGAAAACAACCTTCTACTACGCCGCTTGACCTGGGATAATAGACACCAAAACCTATCCTTACTACTGCCCACAGGTGTTGAAGACTTCCCTTGTTTCGTAGATGACTGCAGTAGAGGTTGTGCCAATCGATGTTTGTCGATGTTTTCCCCCCCCCCCCCCGCCCCCCCAAATTAACATTGCGCAGCTAAATTGTGGTATTAATAATGCAAGTATCAACAAAATTTACAATGAAGATTGGATCAGATTGTATTAAAGTAATATTCCTGCTCTCGCCGAATCAGCCCTGAGATAAAGAAATGCAGTTGGAATCAAGAATAACATTTCTGTTCAATAAAATGGTCAAAACGCTTTTCGCAAAGCGCTAAAGACCTTAGTTAAAATGACAAGTGGATGAGAGTGATGAAGCGTCTTGAACAAGATGTGTTTTCAACGGACCTCTTTCAAGTATTTGTAGTTCACTAACGAAATATTCGCGGCTTGACCGAACTCCCAGCATTCTGCCTGGTATGAGAATTCTTTGCGGATGCTGCGATTTGGGGGGACTCCGAAATCCCAGAATCCACTTGCAATGTTGTCCTTCAGATTTGCATCGTTATTCAGATCAAGTCTCAGAATTTTGGAAAGGAAAACGTCTGATGCCCCACCTGGAATAACTCGATTGCCGCAAACGAATTTTTTTTCAAATGTATCTGTGACACCTGCCCCCCCCCATTGAGAAAAACGTGTAAAAATGGAATCATAGGCTTTTGTTCGCTGTTTTTTTTGTTTTATCTATCTGCGTGCGCGATCCTATATACGTTCCGTACACTAGATCAAAGACCGCTCGTTTTGGTTGAAAAGTTTACAGGTTACTTAAGAGAAAGTGTTGGTGTATTTATGGTGACGTCATAGACAGAAACCTGCCGTAGCACGTGATGCATGTAGAAATGTTTTGTATAATGTTCCCCCCTTTTGTGAGAATCACCTCAATTATCGCGTAATACTGCGTGGTCATTGTTCCACCAATCTTACAATTCCTAATCCATGCTCAAATTTTGTTCAAGAGAGTACAATTCAATATGAGTTGTGAGATAACCCGCCCCACCCCTGCCCCCCCGCTCCCCCCTATCGCACCCCCCCCTCCCCCCCCCGCGCGCGGCTAGATCGATATCATACCTGACTCTGCTAGGAGCTGTAATAGTATAGTGTGTGTGTGTGTGTGTTAGAAGAATTGAAAAATTCAAAAAAGGCAGAGCTATAGGATCACAGTGATCAAAACATGTGTGTGTGTATTGCGCATTGTGTCGTACAGACTTCAACGTCATTCTTGGCTACTGTTTGAAAAAATCGACGTGCTACACAAGGTTGAGGTGTTCACATTAGTGAACGCAATATTTTCTCAATGTAGTTCGGCGAGAATCTCTGTCGTGCTCTATCGCGTCTCTCCATGAGCTATTCTTCTCTAGTTTTACCGTATCCTGAACGCGGCGATAGTCTGCTAAGGAAATAGACTTATGGAAAGTGTATTTTGGAACCTTTGTAAAATTTATGCATATGGCCAGAGTAATCGCGTCCCAATGTGTGCAAAGAGAATACTAAGTTGATAAAGAGGAAGTATTGCATGCACGAGGGTGTAGCATGCTTTGCAGTACGAATCGGTTTGACAAATCTCACAGGGCCAACGTAGTTTTTGAATCAGGATACATGCTCGACTAAGATGTCTCCACTCTGTGCAACGATAATGTAAGAACGAAAGTATGTCTACCTGCGTTTGGAGGCTAATGATATCCTCGCGTGTTCCACAATTGTGCTTGAAATTCTCCTGATATATCCTTCGGTTGAAAGTAAATATTTGATTCTTCCATGCTGATATGCTTATTCCATGCAATAATCTATCGAAGTCTACATCGACAAATAAGCCACCGAAATTTTATCTAAAAGCTTTATTGACACTTTCAAATAAGTGTTTTCAGTTTTCGAGTGAGTGAGAAATGCGCACCGTTGAAATATCTACTGCACAAAATCTCAATGTCCCCTTTGAACAATTTCGTTTAATGGCTTCATCGAAAGATATACTAAAACTCCGTACACATATACTCTGGGTAGTATCTCTTTCTGAAAATGTTGGAGATAATCCGAAAAATCACAACGTAGCCTAATTTATCCTTGGCCACTCATTGGAATAGTTGTCAACAACAGGGTGGTTGAAACAAGCAGGCACTTGGAGTATAAGATTGTTTATCATCGCATGCTGATAGTTTGTGAAAACGGGCGTGTTCTTCAGTACCATATCCAAAGCCAAAATTATTTCTGCTGTTGACTGTTTTCAATATTTCATCGCTGCTGTAATAGGGAGCCGTTTCTCAGTTTCCGGGGTTATATTGTAGAAAATTTCACTTTGTGTGCAACATTTTTATCTGCACCGTTGTGACCACTCCGACGAACAAAGATATCAGCAACTGATAGTCATTGAATGCTGACGACAAGCAAAACTAGAAAAATATGAAGTCGCTAAATCTGCTTTCCGAAGTCTGAGACATCCATCTGCGTTTGAAAATTCATGTATAAGAAAAAGAAGATTAAATTAACATCGCACCAATCCTTGAAACTAAAAAAGAGTAAACATCCACGGACATTAGTTTACGTTTTATTACTAACGGAATCGTAAAGACACGAGCTAATATAAAGTCAACAGAAAAGGCACTACATTTACACTCCTTAATTTACATTATTATGTTAACCGTTAATAAATGTAGCTCAGGAAAGTTTTGCACAAACTTCCAATTTCGACGAAATCAGGATTTTTCCAGGATATCAGGATATCAAGCCAGAACCCAAATTTTCGAAAATCAGGATTTATCCAGGATATCCAGGCCCGTGTAGGACACCCGGTCTTTAATCATGATGTTTCGGCACTGTTAAAACGCAACATTCTTGGTTCATCAGAGTCCATTTTTCCACTTCTATAAGTGAAAAAGGGACCTCAAAGATGCAGTATCGATAATCATTTCATTTATTTCAGAAATTGTATAGATGATCCTCTTTTCGATCACGCCTTTCCTCCCTTTCTTCAAGAGTGGCCTGTCTTGAACTATGGGTCGTGCCGGAAATTTATCAAGTGTTCAGGCTCTCTTGTTTTGAGACCGTTGTTCTAATTCATTATTTATCATCTCTTCCATTGATGGGTTGCGACGGTTTGATTCAATTGAGTCAAAACCTCCTTTTGCAGAAACGTTCCCACAAACTTTTCTGTGAAGAAAAAAATTTTGCCTGTTGCTCGAAACCAGAGCTAGCTATCTTGTCTCTATGGTATGTTAACAGATAAAGCTGAAATTTCTAGAATGCTATCAATATCTGAATCTGACTCCATTATCAGCCTCTAACGGAGTTTTCCCTTGACTGGCCACAGTATCTTCAAGAGCTATACTCAGTTGATCTTTCGTCAATTTACTCAGTTTGACTGCTTGACATTACGGCGCCCGCACAATGTGGAAAAAGTGATAGGACTTATATACCTTTCGAATTCATTTGCTGTGTTGTTATTTAGAGAATCGAAGCAGGGCCAAAATGGAAATGGAATGATGATCAAAGCACTGCAACCAAATATCCTGTGCAAGATCAATACACGGTGGTCAAGGACTAATCCAGTGACTATTCTTGATGATATCCAAGTTCTCTCGCTCCTATTTCTGTAGCACGGTGTAGATTCATATGAACGTCGGCAGGGTGATAAACATGATACAATGAAAAAATCGTATGATCAATAAGCCAAATAAGCTGGCGTGGGTGTTGCTGGCTTTCGGCAAAAGTCTGATGAAACGATTGGTACGAGTAATCAGCTGTATAGATAACGGTAAAATCAGCTAGCGAAAACGAAGATGCGGGTTGCAATCGACTAAGCTAAAAGGCGCCGCTAAGATGACGCACACTCGTTTAATACGAGGAGAGGTTGATATAGATTCAACTCCGACTAAGGGTGTACATCCAGAGTTTAACAGAACAAGCGGAATACAAGACAAATTCCAAGCTAAGCCCTGCAGCGTTGTAAGTCGAACTTGAACACCAATCACGTCCAACGTCGAACAGTTTGCAAAAAATTTGGAGAATTATCGCAGATCCAAGTGTAATATTGAGCCAAAACGAGAATAGTATTAGAACTATGGACGATGCGACAGGACGAACCAGGGGGGTATAAGTATAAAGATTTTAGCCAAAAAAAGTGACGATTGCACCAATGAAATACGCAAAATAATTATTCCAAAGACGAGACAAATCACGATGCCGCCACAATTCGATTTTCACTAGTATCGGCAGAGAGAGAGGTGAGGTTATGGAAAAAGAAACGGACATCTGCTAATGAATCATAGCGCACGGAAACACAAGATGTCACCCTACGACATACGAGTGTCAAGATATCCATGCCGCCTCATCATGGCAATGCGACTCAATAGTCATTGCACGATGCATGTAGGGAGAGTGGTGGGTGATTATGGCACCCACCCCTCTACAGCCTAAGGCCTCTGTATCAAAAATTCCGAAATATATATTTGGAAAGCACTATTATACGTGCAGACAGAGTTTGGCAATACAATAATTATGTTCATGCGGCGGACTTCGTTTTTCCTCCACACTCACATAATAAAAATTACGTTTTACCTTCTAGGTCAAAAAAATATTTTGGCCATTTTCTGCAGTTTTTGTGGGATATTTTTTTTCCTAGCAACTGATATATTACCGGGCAATACACGTTTTCTGAATAGCTAGGTTCCCAATGGACTAAAAATCACATGAATGAAATTTTCCAAAATTATGGTATTCTCGGTGCTGCGCCAGCTGTTTTCGATAAAAAGTAAATGGGCTGATTTTGGCAACTCGGAACCGTGGGGTCCATCTGGCACTATATGTTGACTATCTAAATATGGGTGTACCGACTCTAGCTTTAAATCCAGCTAATTAAAACTTAACAAGTAGGACATCCATCAGGACCTAATTCTCTAACGCACGTCATCACTGCTAACTGTAACCCGAATAGGCTAATCCTAAAAGGGGCACATAACTACCACTCATACCTATCGCGTTATGCTTTTCCCAAGTTGATTTCGATTGCCTACTGCGTCCTTTGGAGGAGGCCGGAACCATATATATTTCGGCTACCTGCCGAAATATCAGTGTTCAATTTGCCGATCAAGCCCGAAGACGTATCTGAAAAATAGCAAGCGTACAGTGTTTCTATTGAAAGCATACTCTAGTTTTATATTGTTCAATTTTGTAATTTATGTCATCGATTTGATATATATAAAGATTTAATTTTTACTCATCATATTGTATTTAAATGGCGTCAAATTCAATAACATTCCAATGGATTGGGGATGAATATGATATAAAAAAAACCCTTTTCGGAATTATCTACATAGACATGCAAAACAAATAAAAATTATACATAGGTGTAAACAAAAGTCGACAGTCGAATGTGGTGTATTAGTGAGTAGCCGGTTATATATTCCTAATTAGTAAGAGTCAATTGAATAAGTTTTTTTTTACAACGGGACTGGCGTATGTGCTTATTTTTAATAATAAAAACGCAAACCTAGAACTAACGGCACATACACAAGTTCAACAAAATAGTAACAGGCGGTACATCGTGGGTGGGGCAAGTTAACGATGGGGGACAAACTAAGGATTGGCCAAATCACCCCATCGAAGTGCCAATTCACTCACCCCACACATTTTCGTGAACTACTCTCTGACTCGGCTGGCTCTCTACTGGCATTTATTTTGCAAAAAACTAAACTTTTTTTGAAACCAATATTTTGAAGAGGAAGGAGGTTCCGAATATCGTCGAAAAAAATGTTTTAAATTAATATTAAATTATTTAATAATAATACAAAAAAGTTAGGAGAATTCCTTGAATATCAGGTCATTATGTTTGAAAAAAGTAAAAAAAAATAAATATTTTCGTTTTTTGGGCGTCATAGAGCTAACTTAGTGTTAAGGGTGCCAGATCACACCTCCACTCTCCCCTACGTCCTATAAGAGCGTTGAAAGTTCCTCCTCTCCGTGCAGTCAATCAATTTAGGATTCCTCGCAAATTCTGTGCTTCAAGTCGTTCGTTCTTGGATAATTGTACACGAGTCATTCAGATGTCTTATTGCGTTTTCACTCCATTGAACCTCGCGTCGCGTCCATCGTCATCCTTTAATTTATGGTGGACAATCATAATTCCTCAGAACGCACTTCACGACCAACACATTCATAGTTGAGCATCCTAACATTCCGCGAAATCTGTGACGTCTTTCGGATGCGCCTTGCGCGAGTTTTTGGGATCCGAAATACGTAACGGCTTCAATGTCTAAAAGAATCGATTGAGTGACTGGCCTGGTGGACTGTGGCTGTTTCTGTCACGTGTGGGTGCTCGCACGCCAGATGGGCTGGGCCCGTACCCGCACCCTAGCGGGCATGTGCGCAAGATTGCCCGCGCCCGCACCGTTGCACAAGTTCAATTGTTGCTCCTGAGATTAGTATGTCAAGTTTCTAGCTGACCTTGATTTTTCCCAGAAACGTGGAATCTGGCAATGCATAATGAGAAGACGTTATCAAGTAAGGACAAAAATACACAATTAGGCCCAAGACCTTGCATATATGCTTAATACAAAACCAATTAGCTTGCGATATTAGTAATCACGCCCTATCAATCTCTCACATCTACAAACTTCTAGATTAGAGTTTTAAGTTAACACATTTAGGCCCGCATGCACCAATCACGCATAAAGTTAAGCCGCGACTAGTAATGCAAATCGTCTATTCTTGTGCATGGAAAAACGCTTTTTCTCATATTACCGCATTCCTTAGAGACCAAACGTAGGCGCTATCCTAACGAATTGTTTTCTTCTAATGTAATATGTTTATGTTATCAAGCATAAAAACTTTTTCATTGTGTTCATATGCCTACGAGGAAGACATACACTGTATTATATAAGCCTTTTCTTTGAAGAACGAAATTCTAAAAATACCATCATTCACAACAGGATAACAAGGCCTAGCCTGCATGTTGCAAAGTGTGCTTACTCTGATATGTAGAGCACTAACATAGGCCTAGGTCTAGCCTTCAGAATTAGTGACCAAAGAAGACGATGTGATTGGATTCAATCACATTATATTGAAGCCTGCATCAGCTCAACGTCATTCATGGCGCCATGAATCCCTACCTGCATATCCACTGACCGGATATGAATTCACAAATAAAGCCATTACTATACATGTCCGTACCCGCAGGCAAATGCCGTAAAAAACCGAAATCCCCGCAGCGGGTCCCACCCCGGCCAATGGGCACCGTTACTCACAGTAAATCAATTATATTTGCCGACGCACAACAATTGATTTCAAATTTTCAAAAGGAAACCATGTCATTCGTCAAGCTGGAGATCAATGAGGTCAAGTTATCGCACAATCCCTTCCTTGAGAAATCGAATTGAAGAAATTTGAAAATTGCTTTAATGATATCAAGATGAACACGGAGGCTCATGGCTCAAGATCGACAGAGTTCCAAAATAGAACTTGTTTTCATTTAGACTAATTTTGATAATATTTTATCCATTATCTTCAATGGAATGAAAGAAATAGCGAGAAGAAAATGCAACTTAATGATCTATGGACTATCGGAACGCATCGGTCGAGAAACCAAAGAACACGATAATGAGAGTTGCAATTCACTAAACATCATTTTAAACTCACTTCTGGCAAATAGCCTAAGTTAGTGAACCTCCAATAATTGATGAATGCTGCTTTTGTAAACAATGCAAATAGAATGATTCCACATTGAGTTGAATCGCCATTTGAAGAAAAATTCGAACAGAACTGAATAGCTGCCATTTCATCACATCAGGAATCATCAGCAGGCATCCTAAGGAACTTTAAGTAGGTAGTTGTGTCGACGTTGTGAGATATGTACCAGGTCTGCTGATGATTACTGACATTGGATGAAATGACTGCTATTCATGTCTGGTGGAGAAGTTGACTTGTCTGATGTTGTTGATTTAGATTACGAAGAGCCTTGCTTTGTTATGGCGCACATGGACAAGCCTAGATCATTGAAAGTGAAATGTCCTAAGTTTCCAACTGCGAGTCCGAAATTGAAATTCTCCAGAAAAGTGGTTTAAGTGTGAAAATCAACGCATTACAGACATGCCTGTAGAAACGCTGACTTTACTCACATGCAACATGAAACAGCATTCCGAAGAATTTAGATCTAGGAGAGATCGAGTCATTCTGCAGAACAAAATTGATCTACCAGGCGATAAAATAAAATTTTTCAATGAATCTATAGATTGTCGCACTCGTAGTCGAATTGTTGGATAATCCAGGATTCTTAGTGTAATCATGATATGCCTGCCTAAGTGCCCTCCTGCTTTCAAATCTTCTCTTTCTCCATTATGAAGTCATTGTACCGAACAAGGATGAAGTGCAAACCGCACTAGCGAAGAATTCTCCATATGCAAGTTTTACAACGGAAACACGGTCACAACAAGACAGTAAATCTACTTCTTATCGATATTGAGGGATACTCCTATTTGATTTGACAGTGCGACCACAAATTTCGAAGGGTTAGTGGCGCAGATGTCTGTCTGCCAAGTGACAGAAACTTTCCATCGTGAACAATGTCTTTGTACACTTTGAATCGATGTCGCCAAATTCAAATTACATGTGTGGGGCCATACATAACTCCTAACATATTCTAGTGACGACTTCAGGTCACCCTTCTATTCTAGAACAGCGGCAACAATGCACTTCAAGCTCATTTGCACAGGAAAGGAAATGTGAGTATCAACGACCTAAATTTTTGGTCAAAAACATGCCTCACTTAGTGGTTTAGCTGCAGAGGAAGTATTTAGTTTGTCAGTTGCTTGACACGGGTCAGTGATCACATAGAATAACGCTAATGATGACTATTTTCGGGTTCAACAAGCACATGAACATCTTGTATCAATATTTTTTTAGTTATATAGAAGGATGCAGCTTTGATTATAGAATTTTCGATCCATCATGTAGGATTTGAGTTGCAAAAATGACATCTATGCAATTTTATAGAAAAATCACGTTTTCTGAAAAATGAAAAATTTTGTGAGATTCTTTGAAAGCTCAGCTGCAAATAAAACTATGAATTAAAAGAAGAATCCATGGGCACACTCTTTTCGTCGGTAGAATAGCATACTGACGGAAACAAATTTAGCCTACTTTTCAGAAGAGGTTTTTAAAGATTTCAGATTCCTTTGATATATTTATTTCTGTCTGTGTGATTGTGTGAGATAATTATCTGATGACGTGAAAAAGTAGGTATTACAATTATCAACACATGTTTCGTGAGGAGTGAAAATGATCGTCACAGACAGTTGGCCCGTGATATCGCGAATAATTTTCAGATTAGGGTATGGAGAAAAATCGAGAGAATTACCACTGATTTTTGAAAAACATTTGGTGCAAAAATCTTCAATATAAAAAGCATTGTCTTCCGTCTTGTATGAGTCTCTCTATGGAACTGACTTGCCTATGTATGCAGACATCAGATATCAGCTCTAAAGTCTAAACTAATCATCTGATCAAGGTGGTCATCAAGGGTCATCTATCAAAGACACACCATCTTTTTTTGGTTTTACTAAATAAAATGTTTTGAAATTTACATATGTTCCCATAAAAGCACATGGCTTTTCTTTTATACTCGTGATTATCAGAGAAATATCCAAGAAACTAAGTATATGCACTGCACTTGGTATAAATTGCGCTGAAACAAATTATGTCCGATCGATCAGGATTGAGTGACTCATAACGTCAATCCATCGAGGCAGTAGGCATTTCACTGGATGAACCTGTACATTATTGCCGCGTTCTTTACATTTTAAAATTCTAAAAAATCATACATCTGTTTAGAAAAAGTTGCTTCTGACTGCAGTTTCAGATAGATAATATCAAGCGCAAAACAATTTACTTAAAATCTCAAAATTGACGCAGCTGCTGCGAGATAGTGAGGACTCAGTCGAATATGTTAAAAATTGAATATTGTTCATAAAATGGTAGATTCAAAACCCACTTTTCGAAAACCTGGTAATTTTTGAAGCATTTTTTGCAACTTTTTGAATGAATAATGATGGTCTGTGGAACAAGGGAGCGCAAAATTCCTTTTGCATTTTTAAAACATTTTTGAAGATTCGAGTTTTTTCTAAACTTTCGGTATTTTTCTGTTTTTGACAACCCACAGAAATTTTCTCACAGCGAAATGGTTGTGAATTCCCTTGGACCATCAAAGGTTGGGTATCAACTAAGTAGTCGAAGAAGAATTTTTTTCAACTTCGCTACGAGATCGGTGATGTAGGCCGCCAAAGATGTAGGGGAGAGTGGGGAGTTATGAGCCACCCTAGCGTTACAGCTTGTAGAAACCACAAAACTTACTCTATGATCAACTTTTTAGGCCTAATCGATAGCTGTGGATGATGTGCTAAATGTTCTAGACGTTCATTTCTTCAGATTACCATTTTGCTTTGATATAGAATGAATTTACTGAAAAGAGACGAATTTACAATTTTAAAAAGTCGTCGGGTGTTGGGATGGTGTATGGGCCACCACTAAAAACTTAAGAAAATGTTGCGACAATGCAAATATTATGACACAACGGTCAAATATAAGACTTCACCTAAAGGGAAGGAGGCTTTGAATAAAGTATCTCGATAAAATGGTAATCCAGTCGGTATTGATATCTGTTTAGATGGACGGTTGCCCTGGGAAAACTGTAGCTCTAATAAATAATTGAACCTTTTTAGATAAACTATGTCTGGAATGCTTTAAATGTGCACTATCAGTAGACACAGTCGGATATGATAAGTATAAAATCTCACTGCACACTCAGTAAATTCCCCAAATAATGTGTCGTAGGCCTATATTCTGTATCTCATCACTAGAGGTCACGACCAAAATGAGACAAAACATTGGTGGATAGTGAAACACTCTATTATTATCAGCAAGGCATGAGAAATAACAAAAATTACAAGCTGGTATCACAGCCCCTCGATGATTATGAATTGGTTTTAGCTAGGTCTTATCAAATAATGATGTCTATTAGGCCTCTAAAATGTCTAATGGGCCGGAGAAGGCGTAGCAAATAGCACGCCCTGGCTGCAACGCAGGTGCCTGCAAGCCCGAAAGAATTTCGTTCATATTGACAGCAAAGACGTCATTTTCAGACACCAGAAACTTTGTCTTCGACGAATCCATGGAGCGGTATCCTTGCACCCGCAGCCAATAAGGATCAGCCGGGTCGTAGCTTTCCAGGGCTTGAGCTACATATCTGAATGCTTGAGCATTCCGACGCCCTCCCCGCACAGAAACCAGGAGGAAATCACCTGTCTTGATACGAGCTGGTGCGAAATCAGCAAGTCGCGGTTCATCATGCAGCTCGGCATGCTCCTCGGTAGCTTCTGGAACTACTCCTTCGTCGCTCGCGCTCATGTTGCTAATTGGCTGATCTTTCGCGGCTAGCTCCATGTCTTTACTGGCGAGGACGTGGACAACGGTGTTGACGCCGTGGAGCACTCCGCACCAGCTTTGGCAAGGGTCGAAGTTCCTGTGGCGAGACCAACCGGGTATCGTCCGTGATCACAGACGTCGAAGTAGAAGCCGCGCCACTTTGACTTTCAATGGCGATGTCAGTCGGCTGAGCAGGGGAAAAGTCATCATCAGAAAATGCGTGACGGTCGCGAGGCCAAATTCCGGTCTTCTTGAACCCATTTATGATGGTAGGGATTGTGAAGGCCTTACCAAAGGCACCGCTGATCAGTGGTCCAACATCGTGAATGCTGAGGATTCTCGCGGGATTGGCTTGGTGCCAGCTGCGAACTGTCAGCATCGAGTTGAGGGGTGGCCCATAACACCCCAACTTCAGTGGCCCATAACTCCCCACCAACAGTATAATTATAAAAACAGCTGGATAATATACATGCGTAATACATTCATGCTATTGACCTTTGTTTTTTGGAAGATGATCACCAAATCTACAATATAAATACATTGTAAATATACATACAATATAAATACATTGTCTAATACAGTCAAATTGTTAATTTGTACCCAAGCATGACTATGCCAGAAGAAAAAAAACACTTGTGCAAAGAGAGCAGTTGATTTTTGAAAAAACAGTAAATTGACTCAAAAAAACAGAGAAAAATAAAATTTCGCTCAGAAACTTCTTATGCACTTAGTTACGATGTTTTCGTTCATGAACACTTGAAAAATAAATTTCAGGTTGGATAGTTTAGTGTATAGAGGGGTGGCCCATAACTCCCGCCGGCTCATAACTCCCCACTCTCCCCTAAGTGATTTTTCATAAATTTCCTCTAAAAATGGATAAATTCGAATGAGTCAAGGCCACGTAAGTGACCTTCGCGATGGACTTTTTACGAAATATTTTGGATTTTACCTAGATGCAACCAAATGATGAATTTCAAGAAAATCTGAGAACCTACGCCGCTGCCGAAATTTGACGGTTTGATGTGGAATGACCCAGCTACAATTAGGCCTCAAAAATGACGCTGGGACCCCCGTTACCACATTATCATCCCTAATATTTTGAAGGAACACGTTATAGAATCCTTAAAAATCTTTCTTAGCACTCGGCGTACTATTCCACAATCATCACACGAGGCAATCACTGATGATTATGGTCATCTGCCAGGTTCATGTCGGTCTTCCTGCATCAGGAGTTCGAATCTCCGGTCTCAGTGCAACAGAGATTTTGGAAAGTGCAAAAGCTGACAGACTTAGCTATGTAGCTTAATATTATATATATATATATATATATATATATATATATATATTTATCAAATCTCAACAGATGTAACCACCACGAGACATGTTTCGGCCTGTTGGGCCTCATCAGTCGTGGGTAGGTTTGAACCAGCGACGTTGGAGCTAAAGGACGTGCAAGCATACCCTCTAACCACAAGGCCACCGGACCATCTGTTGAGAGCGTGAATTAGCCAGGAAGGCACTGCTTTAACGCAGGCACGTGGAGGGCGGACTGCATTCTGCAATCACTTAATACCGCATCCGAGATTGAGGCGCTTCACGCAGGCGCTACTCATTACATGTTTAGACAAGTAACCTGGCAATTGATAAATTTATCAAATCTCAACAGATGTAACCACCACGAGACATGTTTCGGCCTGTTGGGCCTCATCAGTCGTGGGTAGGTTTGAACCAGCGACGTTGGAGCTAAAGGACGTGCAAGCATACCCTCTAACCACAAGGCCACCGGACCATCTGTTGAGAGCAGAATGAAGTGATTGCAGAATGCAATCCGCCCTCCTTGTGCCTGCGTTGATGCAGTGCCTTCCTGGCTAATTCACCCTCTCAACAGATGGTCCGGTGGCCTTGTGGTTAGAGGGTGTGCTTGCACGTCCTTTAGATCCAACTTCGCTGGTTCAAACCTACCCACGACTGATGAGGCCCAACAGGCCGAAACATGTCTCGTGGTGGTTACATCTGTTGAGATTTGATAAATTTATCAATTGCCAGGTTACTTGTCTAAACATGTAATGAGTAGCGCCTGCGTGAAGCGCATCAATCTCGGATGCGGTATTAAGTGATTGCAGAATGCAGTCCGCCCTCCACGTGCCTGCGTTAAAGCAGTGCCTTCCTGGCTAATTCACGCTCTCAACAGATGGTCCGGTGGCCTTGTGGTTAGAGGGTATGCTTGCACGTCCTTTAGCTCCAACGTCGCTGGTTCAAACCTACCCACGACTGATGAGGCCCAACAGGCCGAAACATGTCTCGTGGTGGTTACATCTGTTGAGATTTGATAAATTTATCAATTGCCAGGTTACTTGTCTAATAACTTTTACATGGCACATCTAGAAAACAAGGTATTCCAATCAATTTCAAAAGAAGAACAGCCAATCGCTTATTATCGATATGTTGATGATACTTTCATAATTGTCAAAGATGAAGCTCACTTGATTCAAATCATAGAGAAGTTTAGGTCAAGTTCAGTTTTGAATTTCACTTATGAGCTTGAAGAAAATACTTCAATTTCTTTTCTTGATGTTTTCATCACTCGCAATAATTCTCTCAGCTTTTCTATCTATCGCAAATCCACAGCTGCTAACTACTGCTTGGACTTCACTTCTTTCACTGCCCATCGATACAAAATTTCAGTAATAAAAAGTTACATTCATCGAGCGCTCCGCATTTGCTCAACCTGGAAGGCTTTTCACGAAGAAGTTGCCAAAATCAAAAGAATTTTGACAAATAGCAATTATCCAATGGTATATTTTGATAAAGAGTTGAATACAATTATGAATACATATCTGAAGAATGAAAAGAACAAACAAGAAGATGGAAAAAACAAAATTGTCTTTTATTACAAAGGTCAATTGACGTCGAATTATCTAATTGAAGAAAAACGCTTAATCAAAATTGTGAGTGACAGCACTGAATCAAGGATTGAAAATTGGCAAATAAACGTGAGAATTTACTACAAAAACTTCAAACTGATCAACGCAATAAAAACCAAGGAAGATAAGTTGAACTCTGATAATAATGTTGTGTACCAATACACTTGTCAAGAGAGTTCTTGTAATAGAGCTCAATATATTGGCTACACTACAAATGAACTAAAAGTGAGGAGCAAGCAACATGAAAACAATGGATCCATCAAAAATCACTCAATTGAACAACATAACATCAAACCGAAACAGATTATAGATAGAATGGAAGTACTGGCAAGATTCCCAGAGACAAACAGCCTTCAAATCGCCGAGGCCATTTTGATAAAGGAACGATGCCCATCTCTCAATGTTAAGGATAAAGGACTCACTAGGCATCTGAATGTGCTATAACTATTGACTCAGACGATATCTTCATGTATGCTATTGATATCAGCACGTTTGATAATTTTGCTTTCGTTAAGATGTCCATGATCTAATCATTTTGTCTTCGCTGCTTAAATGCATAGTTTAGAGATTTCAAATCTCATTTGCAGCATTTTGTTATTTACAGCTTGAAAATGGACAGGTCGTTACCGTCCGAAACGTCGCAAAATATGAGTTACTTTACCATCAAATGGCATTCTTTTATCATCTTGAGAACAATATCGCCAGAAGAAAAAAGTCAATATAGAAAAACGGAAAGGTCTTTGCATAAATGCATAAAATTGAATCATGATATTAATTACAACAACATTTGCAAAAAAAATGAATTGGTTCCAAAATACACAAAAATTAAGTTATATGATAAAAATCTGCAAAACAAAAAGGTCACTGAACAATGTAGTGAAATCATGTTTAAGCCAAAAATTGTTATTCAATCTCAATCTTAATGAAATGCAGAAATTCACAAAGTCGAAAAATATTTTAACTGTGACTTAAGTTCGAACATATTGTGGTAAAAATGTTGTCCATAGCGATCTGATGCAGTACTTGAAATACCGTCCGGAGACTGCCAGGCATCGTTACTTCTTTTCAGGGTCCCATTCTATGTAAATTATGCTAGAAGGGACTACGAGTTCGGCCCATCTCTTTCTTGAAAAACTTCATATTCAGATTTTCTTTGTACATGTATGTACGGTACGCATGTATGTGCGTTGAACATGCATGTATTTTTGGAATTAATAAGTGAGCCTACTTCTCGCCTTTGCTAATGTAACGGCCATATTACTAAAATATCAAAAAGCATGAAAACTTCTGACTCTTAAAGCATTTAACATAAAAGAGAGCAAAAGTACGTCGCATAAATGCCGGTATTCTAAAATCATACTTCTTGATTCGCATTTCAATTTTGTAAACGCTGGTTACATGAGACGATGAATGACAGTTCATTAAGATGCTTGGTAACTTATCGGATGTGAATTATACCACGTAAGGAAAATTTTCGAATCAGTATGTTTACCTGGATGTTCCTTCAAACCCTATTACGACCTGAGTCTCGAGCTAACTCGCACTTCGAGCATTATCAACAAGTTGACTGGTGCACTCGCAATGAAGTACAGCAGGGAAACTGAATCTGACCGACCGTAAAGCGCTTTATAAAGTAGTATGAAATTAACAGTACAAAAGGAATAAAAATTTACTACCAGGCGTTTATTTTAAGCGGAAATTAGCTAATTATCAAGGAAATTTCATGAACTGTGCATCGTAATCAAGTCTTCATCGGGAGGCTGAGTTTGGGCTGAAATTTTAGGTTTTGTTCAATTTTCATCGGCATTAATCTTTATGATTCATATATTTATGTTTTTGGTCGTTTCATTTCTTGGAATACTGAGTGTACTGCGGGACACATTCTGCTTCTTTTTGATTAATTATGATCATTCATTTTATTATTGATCAGTTGCCTGTTGATTATTATATTTTTCACTTTCAGTGGTTAATAGGATTTTGTGATATGATACGCATAAGAAAAATACTTTGTTAATAGTCTGAGCAGTGAAGCAATAGTAGCCCATCGATTATAACTAAGCAAACTATTACCGATCAAGGTTGTATGATATGTAGGATTTCAAAATGCTATTTTTCCTTTGTATTGCTATCATGATTAGTCAAATCCGTGGAGATTTCTCCGAAGCTTTTTAAAAATTTGTGTATCTCACATTTGGTTACCAGGTTCTTCAACTCAAGTTCATTAATGAAATCGGATACTGTATACACATTTGGATTTAATAGATACTCAAGTTGCTGCTGTTATCGTTGAGTTCTATTAATTTGTGCTTAGTTGATGTTGTCATCGGGTACTATATGACTTACTCTATGATTTCAACGCTCAGGATTATAAGTCTCCAATTAATCAAAACGAAGAAAAAAGACATGGTTTCAGATTAGCCAATAGTACTATGCATGAGTGGTTTACTGAAAAAGCGATAAAACCATTCACACGTATTTTATTGGATAACAACTCAGCTGATAGAGTATGGCTCAGCTCGTTGTTAGGGAAAATCATATTCTAACGTTCACAAGTAAAAGATATGAAGTGATAAATACAGCAACAGTCCGGGGGAAGATACTGCTCACGGAGGTAAGCTCCTTCAGTAGTTAAGTCACATACTTCTGTTCAATGCTATTCTGTGTCTTCTTAAGGTTTTTCAATTACTCGTACATTCATATTTGAAGCATCCTTATTGCGTGCTCAGCAGTCGCTCTTCAAGGAGGTCGATTGGCAAAGGAAAGTAGCGCTCATTGTTGCTTCGCTCATCATCGATTGAAGCTTCATTGAAGTTTGAAGATGAGCTGCTAGCACATGTCCATCAACACCAGCAATCAATTTCTCAATGATACTCCCCGCCATTTATTCCGTGCGTATATTGTCGTCATAAGGCAAAACAAGTTCGCCTACTTTAGGAGACATTATAGTGCATGAATTCTTAAAGTGACCATGCTGAAAAGATTGACGCTCACGAAGAGTAGGAGAGATGCTCTCTCTGAAATCGCTTTATATAGTGTTGCTGAAGAAGACGTCATCGACGATCTTCACTAGTTTATCAAGAGTTTTTGGAGGTGTTTGAGAAAATGTTATTGTTCTCGATTTCCTCGAGATCAACTTCTGGACTTGGAAGAAAGACTGGATTGAAACCAAATTCAGGATCTGTTCGGTGTCAACACTTCCAATTCGTTCAGTGAATCTTCTAAATGAGCAAATGGACGTGCGTTGAAGACGCATTTCACTTCCTTCAATAAAACACACAACTAACACGCTACTAATGCTATAATGCACAGCCTTATTGATAAGAGTAATTTTCTCAAGCGTGATCATATGGCAAACTGTATCTGCCACTGAAAGAGCAAAATATCATAATCAAAGACAAAGATCATAATTAACTTTAAAAGATGCATGTAAATGATGGATCCACAAAACTATTCAGATTCAAGAAATTGAACATACATTTATTGATTTTGAAATTGAGCCACATTCACATTGAATTATGCCGATGGAAATTGTATCAAAACTTGAAATTTCAGTCAAGTAGCACAATAAGATCGAACTTTCCCATGAAGACTTGCATCATAATGTGGTTAATTAAATTTCTTTGATAATCATCTTAATTTCCGCTAATTAAGACACCTGTTAGTAAATGTTCATTCTTTTGATATCCAATAAGTTTCAAGCTACTTAAATTATAGGCCTAGTGGCTTCACGTCGCTAGTATATAAACACAAGAAAAATTTGAAAAAAATTAGCTTCCGGTATTCTTAAAAAGTTATCAAATATTGTTTTGACCGCAGGAACGTAATCTCCGCAAAAACTGAATGTCTAGATGTTTAAGTTTCCACTGTATGTTGACACTTTTTGATACTACACTCTGCATACTATACTTACTTTATGACTTGCCTTGGTCCGATATGCACTTGTGAGTGTAATGAAATAATGATAATTGCAATAATCCCTGCAATTAGAATACTGCACAGCAATTGGTAATTGTATGTTATTACAATTGATTGCAATACAATAGCTTTCATGTCAATTACAATTAAAGTATTTGACACAAATCGGATATAGACGCCTACTCGTCTAGATTATCTAATTATTAATTTAGATTTCGGTATTAGGAAAATATTTATCTCAAGATCTTGAGATGGAGAGGCGAGATCGAGATTGAAATCACTAGGCATACTATGCATCCATCTTCTATACAGATACAATCATTCACAGATAGACTTTCAATTCTTGACAAAAACCACATCAAATGTTGCCTTAAAAGCCCATTGAAGTACATGATCCACAAAATGAAACTCAAAGTATCCGGTCGGACTAGGTGAACTGCATAGGTCTTATTCACTTCAAACAATTCTCATACGATGATGAAAATCATTCCAGCAGCCATTTATAATAGAATATAATGCTTATTAATTTAAATTATTAATTGAAGTAGTCCATGATGATGATGACGTTCTCCAATCCGCAAGTGTACAGATGCAATGCTACTGTAACCATTGGATTAACCAGTTCTTAAAAGAACTTACCCGTTGCAACGAATTAAAATTGATCAGCTTTGGCCCAATATCTGGTAAAAATGGAAACCTTAAGACTTGTAACACTACTCATTCTTATTGTTAATATACTAATACCATAGATTCCAAACACTGCCGCATACATGTTCAAAACAGACGTCTAATGTACTGTAGTGACTACAGATGCTGGTAGTGGAAATACAATAGGACAATGGTCACCATAGGTTAAGGAAATTGAAATTGGATATCATAAAACAAAAGGAGGCCGATGGATAAAAATTGGGAAAGTGAAGGTAAAATATGGAAATACAATGATGCTACTACACCGATTACAAGTGAACTGATGCTACACTATGTCTGACACTACACATGGTGGATAAGTGGATAATGGAGGCAAACAATAGAATTACAATGACACTCTACTACACCGAAAGCAATGAAACTATACATACTACACCTAAGAGTATACATGGAAAATACTATTTCTTCACTTGATTGTTATCGCCAGTTTCTTAATCCGTCTATAATACATCATGTAATCTCACATTTCTTTATTTGTTCTTCATTGAAATACAATACATCGACCACTGCTTCAGCTACCGATTAAGGGATATAAAACATAATACTGCAGTCCGTCAGTTATCAGCAGGTACTCGTCTATTTGTGTTTCGACCCCTAGGAAACCCCTAGGACCCCAAGGAATTTTAGGGGCATTCATGAAGGTAGGTAACTATGAATCCAATGTCAAAGAATATGTCATTTGTTATATCAATTTTGTCTCTTGGAAAATTCAACAGAATAACTAAAGATGTAAAAAATCGAAACCTTCGCTGTTTTCTGATTTTTTTGGTTAGTTTCAGATTTTTTTGAAAAGTCTCAGTTTCGGTTCGGTTTTCGATTAACCACCGGGTCTTTTAGACAACTCTCTTAGGCACCTGTATGTAACTTGATAAAGAATTGTACGAGTTGAGTCACAAATCT